>OY293418.1:55933150-56533150 GCA_958502065.1 Chrysolina americana | reverse complement strand
AGTCGGTTTGTTGCTGAAAGTGGGGTGGAATATTTCTACATTCCCTTGAAGGGTCCACTACCACCTGATTTAGAGACTGCTTCTAGAGTTCCTACTAGGAACACTGGGAAGCAAAAGCTTCGAGAAGTCAAATCTGCGAACTATCAATCTAGAAGTACGAAAAACAATAAATCACCGAATATACCTGAGCCCTCGCCTAGATGTAAATCAGCAACTCCCACTCCATCGCCTTCTAGCGGCAAAAAAGAAGAAGCTAAATATATCAGAATAAAGCTGAAGCCCGATCGGTGCTACACAAAGGAACCTGTCAAGGCAGAGGAGTTGCAGAAACCTGAAACTTTAGAGCTAGATAAAATAAAAAATAGCTCGAACTACATGCATGAAAACGCCAAACTGGATCTTATTCAGAATTTTTCGTTCAAAGAACCAGCTAAGAGTTCAGTCCTAAACGACTCTAGTCCGAAAAAACCTAGAGGTGATGGAATCACCGAGAGTAATTTGGAAAGCATTAGTCCTTCCCCTTCCGTGTCAAGAAAAAGTTCGTTCACCTCCATTTTTAAAAGTAAAGAAGCAATACTGAGCCCAGAGTCACCTTCTATTCCTTGCATCAGGAGAAAGAATACTCTAACAGGGATTATAAAAGACGTCGGAGACAATCTAAGCATCAGGAGTAGATCTAAGAGTCGAGATAGAGACAGTCACAAATCATCTTTGTCTACTGCGCCGTCTTCGACAGAAAGTATTGATGCCAAGTCCAAACATAAATCGGTGCTATCTTTATTCAAGTCTGGTAAAAAAGACAAAATCAAGTCTGAATCGGACAATAGTTCACAAGAAACGCTGCCCAACATAGAGGGCATAGGCAAAGTAGAATTTAAGTTTAACGATTCCAAATCCACTAAAACTTACTATGAAAATCCCTTAGAGGCGGCTAGTATTCGAATACCACTTCATTCTCCTACTTACTACGAAGATGTGTCTATCCACGATTGGAAGACTTCCAGTCAAGATTCACAAGAGACAGTCATAGAAGCTTCAAGCAAAAACGTCAACGTCGTAGTTGAACCAGTAACGCAGTGCCAGGAAAGCGCAAAAAATAATCCTAAAACGAATGCTGTGACTACGAGCAGTAGGCAAAGTAGCACAAGTAGCGAGAATGTTGTATTTTCAACGAAATTAGGAAATAGCGATGAAGTGTTCACTACAAAACTTCCGAAAAAATTGCCAACTGATAGAAAGAAGGACGACACCTTTGAAACTGAGGTAAATGGCATCCTCGAAAATATATATCCAACCGAAAATCTGAACAATCAGCAGCAAAATTTAGAGGAATCAAAAGTTATCGAATGTCTATTGAAAACTAGGGGTATCAAGGAAGTGAAACTAACAAATGACACAAAGAAAGACTATACTAGTGGCAGGCCACAGATGGGGCCAGAAAAAGATAATTTTACAGGAGTTTCAAGTGAGGTAAAGAAGCAATGTAGTAGTGGAGAGAGTTCACTAGAAATGCCACAGTTGGAGTTACAGAAAGAAAATTCTATAGCAGGAATTTCGAACATAAAAAAGAAGAGATGTGATAGTGCAGAGCGTTCACGAGAAATGCCGAAGGTGGCGATGGAGAAACCAAAACGCTCAGGAGAAATTTCCAATAAGATGAAGAAGGAATGTGATAGTGCGGAAAAATTACGAGAACTGCAACACTTGGAGTCAGACAAAAAGAATTCCATAGGGGAAGATCCAAATGAGACGAGAAAGGAGTATAACAGTCCAGAGAGTTTACGAGAGACGCATCATTTGAGATCAGACAAAGAGAATTCCATATGGGGAGTTCCGAATATGATGAAAACGGGATTCGAGAGTACGGAAACTTTACGCGAAATGCCACAGTTGGAGTCGGACAAAGACAATTTTGGCGATAAACGGATATCGCAAATGTCAGCTAGCACGTTCAGCAACATGAGCTCAATGGCTGACGAGGATCGAAATTCCTCAGAGTCAGAGCGAGAGCCCGAAGAAAACATCAATAACAAAAAAGAACTGGATTTGAATCTCGATTTGAACGTTTCGGAGCCTGAGTGGAAGGCCATTTTCCTCCAAGAGGATTCCTTCGAAGACGAACTACCATATATCCCTACCACACTGCCTCTAGAGAGATCGTCAGCATTGCCAATTGTTCCGGTAAAACAACGATCTACATTCGAGATTAAGACTTTCCCAATAGAGAGACCGAGGTCCACCACACCTATAAATCCTAGCTGTTTGGAGGAGTATTGCGAGGAAGTAATGGGATCGTTCAATGCAGAAAATTTCACTAAAACCATAGAGAAACTGAAGATATCATTGCCTCGAAACGAGTCATTCGATAAATCGAGCAAGTTGAAATCTCCGAGAAAAATGGACTCGAACACCAACTTGTTTGAATTCATTGAAAAAGGAAAATCCCGACTACCAAGTGATGTTCCTCCTCCTTTGCCGCCAAAGGGGGTACAGAAGGCCTGGATCAACTTCGAAGATATACCAGAGAAGAGGAAGGCTCCTAAGAGAATACAAACCATCCCTTCACGCAGCTATATAGAAGTACCGGATAGCGTATTGCAAGACAACGTGCTTTATAACTATGTCAACCCGGAGGAGTGCAAATGTGAATGCCACGAATTGAATTCCAAAGACAGAGAGAAGCAGAGCAAAAAGCCGCAGGAGACGGTGCAGGAAGACGAGCTTCCTTTGCTAGGGGATGAACATTCGAATACTGAGAAAAATGGACCAGGCAGCTCTGAGCGATTGAGATTGGATGTTGCAGTTTCAGATTGTAGGAGTGTAATCAGGTGAGTGTTTCTTCGTTTAGAGGTTGGAGCTTATTGTGTTTTCAGTTGGTCACTGTTTCTCTATGAACTTCTAGTTACTTTTTCCTTGTTCCCACTTCTTACACATCTTACCAACTTGTTGAAATACACCTTATTTTGTTGAATATACCAAAAATATTATGACATATTGACATCTCAAAGAGAGTTGAGAAAAAATTTCAACTGAATGTTTTACAGTAGTTTTTTTTTTATTATCAGTTGAAATATACGAGAGGTATTAATAGAAGAACCTGAACAACGATCTGGCGCAGTTACTAGTTCATTAGAGAATGATATTGAATTTTTGATAAACGGAATAAGCAAGCACTCAGAAGAACAGGGCGTGCTATACATATAGGAAATTGGGACATCCTATAAAAATTGCAGGGTAAGAATCCCACCACGTTTGCAATCACCTGTGATGACAAGGTCTTCCAGCAAGTCCTCAAATGGGCGGCAGAAAAAACTAGATTTAGCCAACATATCAGGGCGTATGCTGGCTAGCAATAATAGAGCCCCTAGGGTCATACATATCAAGAGGCTAAGAAAAACAACCGAATTGCACAACAACGCAAATGCTTTGTCCAGAAAATCTTGTTCGGAAAGTTATAAGCATTGTTAGCGAATTGAAAGTCGCGAAAGAATCAACCAAGTGAGAATAATGGTTGATGACAATTGGAACACAGGCAAAATGAGACAACACCAAGAAAGTTGTTTTTTTTTTGCCTAGGTCGAGAATAAGTGATGTCTTGGCGGAGGTTCATGGCGGCAAATCAGGTGGACATTTTGGAGAGAATAAGATCATCGATAAAATACGGCAGAAATTTTACTGGGTCCAATGTCGAGAAGATGTAGAAAGATGGTGCCGAAGATGTCCGAAGTGTGGAGCAAACAAAGGCCCCAAGACAAGATCAAGAGTTGAGATGAAACAATATAATGTGCTCCCTTTGAACGAATCGCCATCGATGTAGCTGGACCGTTTCCGATGACGAATGATGGCAACAAATACTTCCTTGTTGCCATGAATTACTTCAGCAAATGCGTTGAAGCTTACGTCCTGCCTAATCAAAGAAACATCTACAGTTGCAAAAGCTCTAGTGGATAACAAGTTCTCAAGGTTTGGAGTGCCAATGGAGCTACATTCCGACCAAGGAACGAATTTTGAATTGAACTTATTCGAAGAATCATGAAAGATGGGCGACACTACTTGACGGAAGATCATAAAACTAATAATGAATTATGGTGGATTAAGTAATCCAATCTTCCGCAAAAAAACCTATACAATAGGTATGGTCGTCAGCAACTATTCAACAGAAAACAACTACTGCCCCCTACGACCATTGAATTATATCTGTTTAATACTTGGCAAAGTTTTCTACAAGAACCACTTTGCAATGCATTTCAAATATCAAAGCTGAAATTATTTTTCGATTTAATTGGGGGAACACCTCCGTACCGGTTTCATGGTAATTGCCAATCATCAGCGAAGGCTAGTTCGACCCAATTGAATCGAAAAATCCTTTCATCCTAATTGGAAATCCCTGAGACAAACACTGAAGTATGAATTCAGCGCCATCTCTGGGTTCCAGATTAAAATGCACTCCGACTACGTGTCGACTTCAATATGAAGCCAGAAATATCATGAAAGATGGGCGACACTACTTGACGGAAGATCATAAAACTAATAATGAATTATGGTGGATTACGTAATCCAATCTTCCGCAAAAAAAACCTATACAATAGGTATGGTCGTCGGTAAGTATTCAACAGAAAACAACTACTGCCCCCTACGACCATTGAATTATATTTGTTTAGTACTTGGCAAAGTTTTCTACAAGAACCACTTTGCAATGCATTTCAAATATAAAAGCTGAAATTATTTTTCGATTTAATTGGGGGAACACCTCCGTACCGGTTTCATGGTCATTGCCAATCATCAGCGAAGGCTAGTTCGACCCAGTTGAATCGAAAAATCCTTTCATCCTAATTGGAAATCCCTGAGACAAACACTGAGGTATGAATTCAGCGCCATCTCTGGGTTCCAGATTGAAATGCACTCCGACTACGTGTCGACTTCAATATGAAGCCAGAAACATCATGAAAGATGGGCGACACTACTTGACGGAAGATCATAAAACTAATAATGAATTATGGTGGATTACGTAATCCAATCTTCCGCAAAAAAACATATACAATAGGTATGGTCGTCGGCAAGTATTCAACAGAAAACAACTACTGCCCCCTACGACCATTGAATTATATCTGTTTAATACTTGGCAAAGTTTTCTACAAGAACCACTTTGCAATGCATTTCAAATATCATACAGGATTTTTCGATTCAATTGGGTCGAACTAGCCTTCGCTGATGATTGGCAATGACCATGAAACCGGTACGGAGGTGTTCCCCCAATTAAATCGAAAAATAATTTCAGCTTCAGCAGATTGTTCAGTCATTCGTGGAATCAGTTCCAGCTGTTCGCGCGTTAGATGCGGCATCGATATAATTTTTTGTACAAACGAATCAAAATTGACGTCTAACCTGGCCTGTCAGTCACTGAATGTGATTCTTGTTACCTTTGTTACAGGCCATGCATTTCAGGAGAACAATGGGTTGATTTTTTTTTTTCAAAATCCTGTCGTTAAAATTGGATTTTTTCACGCACATTTCTTGACTTCTGAAAGCAATAAAGATCTGGACGTATTCAGAATGGATGATCATTCCGAAAACAAGTTGATTTTCATTTAATTCTCCTCCCAACCGGATTTTGAGGGTGTTTCAGATTTAGGTCAACTTTGAGGAAACCCTTGATCTTCAATCTTCATCTTGAGTCCATTCCGATCTTCATATCTCTTCATCTAAAGTTTTATTTTCAAAATGAGCTCGAGATTTTGAAAATCGGTTGACGAGGAAGAAAGTTATGACTGCAAAACCAAAAATTTTGTTTTTGATATCACCCGTAAACAAAAAAGACAATTCGAAAAATATCTTGTCTCGTAAAAAGGTGTGGATGGACGGCTTCCGCAAAGTTTCGGATTCCTCCGAAACCATCTTCAGCCACCCACCGCTCTGCTCCTAGTTGCCTGGAGGGCAAGGACGTCGTCACCCAGGGATTTCGGGTGGCAACTTCCGTGTCCCTGCCGACACCCGTCACGAAATCTGCCTTCGTAGCTCTTGTTGCATATTCAGGCTGTGCATAGTTGTTCCCGTGGGAGGTACGCTGAACCCGCCCCTGGAGAGATATGGGAATGCGAGCATTCCCAACTCCCTCCGAGAGCCTTCCACCACCCCCTAGTTCCTCCACTAGGGCCTCAGCATCACCCGGTTCCCTTAGGGTATGCACATCCGTAACCTGTGGCCTCCGCTGTGGTGCGTGAGGCACACCCAATGACCTCGGAGCGCTTCGGCGCACTCCGAGGGGGCGTACCCCACGAGCTTCGCCAGCACGGACTCCTTCGTAGCCCTCCGACCTGCAAACAGATACATTTCTGGTTAGTCGAAATTGCTCAAAACGGGCTTCCAAAGGTGGAGTTGTGACAACTCCCGCGGAATCGATTACTAACCCTACCTGAGCCGACGGGGAAGGCTGCCTCCCTCCGTCTAAGCTCGACTCTAAAGTACCTTGGTCCAGCACACTTCTCGGGGACAAGGTAGTTGACATCGTCAACTCACGATTTTCCCCGGTAGTACGTACCTGGGGGACGTCTCCGTCGAGGCGTCGCGACGCTTCGGGGAATAGACGCCTGGCGTCTAAGTCACCCGACGACGGAGGTGTCCGAGAAAGCCCAACGCCGGCGAACACGGCTTGGGTATTCTCCTCCGCGAGCATATGAGATCTCAATCTCATATTCGTCATTGCTCTAAAGGACAACAATTACGGCTGTAATGTATTGTCGGGCTACTTGCGTGTGCAAGTGTGTGGCAAAGGAGAAGTGCACTAAAATCGACCTCGCGTCGACCCAACTCAAGTGTGACGATGAGAAGGGTCACCCTATAGCTAACTAACCTAACACCTAACAAGACCTCGCCGGGAAATGGACGAGGGAGGAAGGATTCACGGTTTAGAAAAACTATCTAAATAAAATTTCCTAACTTCAAAAATTGTGTGAAGCACCAAAAAGGAAAATTAAACTTGAAAAATTTTACTTTAAAAATTACAACTGGATGTGACAAAAACCAAGACAGAGATTTGGGTAAAGGATCACGGAGCCTAACCAGACTGTCTCAGGTGGAAAAGCCGAGAACAGCCGCAGGAAATAGGTATGGGAAGGACGCGAAACCCCTAGGTACCACAGGAAATGTGGCTCGCCAACGACAAAGTCGCAGCTAATGATGTCTTGACAGGCCGAGGAATTTAAGCTCGAACGATACAATCTTCGTGGAACTCTACGATCGAGCCGATTGTATCAGGTGAGATCTCGTTTTGGTGCCTGACCCCTTTTCATACGATGGGGATTTTTCGTCAACGTCGCGTACAGGTATTAAGTCGGGAAATAACTTTGATGAAGTTGAATCCCTAAGTGTCCGTTGCAAAAGATCACTTTACACTGATTATTGCTCGAGAGTTAAACTACCTATCAACGTACTTTCGTAGCGCGAATAAAACACCTGTAAACCGTACAAGTGAGTCTAACCCCCTTTAAGACAGAAACAAAACGTTATAATCTACTGTGAACTGAATTATTATTACCGAGAACCTGACTCTAACTGCTAGCCAAAACGATGAATTGCAGAGACAAAAGGCAAAGCCAAACAAACGTAAGTTATTTAACGGAAACACAAAATTGATTATTACACTGCAATTCGACAAGAAAGAGTGGCTATCTGCTGCTTCGCTGCTTGCATATTTATGCAATCCTGACTACTGAATCCGCGACACCCATTGGCCTAGAGGGCCAAAGTGGGCGTCGCCCTTGGCTGAACAAAACCCTAGCTCGCGAAAACGCGCGGGATTTGGGCAAATGACCGTTAAAGTCCCGTTACCTGCGTTTTCTAGGGAGTATTTGACAAAAGTCACTAAATACTCCCCAGATCTAGGGAGATATTGAAAGTCAGAATTTCAGATATCTCGATTCCTAGGGCGGTTCGATATTCGGAGAGCCCCGAGAAAAACCATAACCCAACGTGATTCTTGAACGCCGAAGAAATACACGTATTCCTTCGCCGAGGAATCTATACCCGTTTTCCGATTTGGCCAACCTGATGAGAAATCGAATTGAAATAAAATAATTTGTGAAAACAAATGGAGCCACGGAATCTTTCCACCCAACAAGAGACTAGCGTGTCGAAACCTTGCTCTAAGTGTTCTGTATACCGGGTGCTCGACTGTTTGGGGCCACAAATTAATAAAATTGAAAACTAGTCAGGAATTTCCGGTAAATCGGTAAAACTACGTACAGTGGAGTTCCACTGGGTGGAGATTGGGACTTTACATCATACAGGGTGAGACTAGACTAGTGACCTGAATATAATGCAAAAATCTAATATTATTCGACTGGCTTCTAGGTGAAAATTGAGAGTTATTAAGTGTAAAAATGGCTCACTAAAGGTGACCATACACAAAAAAAATCATCGTAGGAGCGCGGCGAGCCTGCCCTGCGACACCCCCCCTACTAAAGAGTTTAACTTGGTCGAAGTTATTTCCAAACGAAACAACCGACAAAAGCTAAATTTACGTTAACTACCTAATCCGCACTCTGATGAACCAAGGCTGGAACCACCAAAGTTACTGGAGCGTCATCCTCCATGTCGGAATCGTTCTCAGTACAGTCTTTACTAACTCTAGGAGCTTCGCTGTAGCTCTGGGCTGGTACGGGATCTTCGTCAGACCCGGTCACCGAAACATACTGACGGGCGGAGTCTGTCGGTGGCCGCTGGATCGGAGCTCTGTCGGAGTCCAGCGCCACAGCTCGGCATCTCCTTCGCCGTCCTGTACTCTTACTAGGAATCTCAGTCCTTACTGAGCCTTCCTGTCTCACATTCTCTCCCGGGTCGACCATCAATGATAATGGAGACCCCCCTACTGGAAGTGCTAACTCTCGGATAGCAGCTTCCACTTCCGAATCTGAATCGTACGCTGGACCTTGGTCTGGGACGACCGCTTGACGGGTAAGAGCGTCTACTTCAGTAGTAGCACGCCCCCCTACTGACGAGTTTGCGACGGGGAGTTCAGAATCTCTGATCTCCAAAAGGCCAGAGTTCACCACCGGCAACGGACTCCTACGGGATACTCCTCTCTTCTCCGCGCAGTCTGAGTCGCGCTTCCGTCCTTGTGGATTCCTCCTCAACCTTTTCACTGTCCGCCGGACCGCTTTGTCCTTTGGGTCGAAACTGACCGTTACTTCCCGTGGATTCGTTGAGTTGGGTGCGTCAGCTCGTACCCGGATTAACGAAGGTGGCTTCGGACCGCCCCCAGTCGTCGGCCTAGGTGTGACTTCCCCTGTCACTTCTTGGTCAGCGTCGTTGGACTCTGGCTGATCCGGACCTGGGCCACCATCGTCGTGGCGGACGCCAGCCGGCAAAGTCCTGCTTACCCAAGAACGGATATCGTTTACGTGCACCAGCCTCTCGGTGCCGTTCCTATCTACGAGGTAACTGTCTCGCCCCATCACCCTCGTGATCGGATGCGGTCCTGACAGTGTACCTCCGAAGTTTCCTTTGACGAAATTCCTAACTAAAACGCGGTCGCCGACCCCGTAGGTCCGTGGCGACGGTAGATCTTTATCGGGGAATAAATTCCTCTGATAAACTGCCTGACGTCTGGCTGCCTTTGCAAGACGTTCTTGCCGATCTTCGGGGCTATTATGTACCGGATCTCGGTACATAGGTAGCCTCCAATCTCCTGGACGACCAGGTGTATATCCTAACAATAACTCCGCTGGAGTCTCCCCTGTTGCTCTATTCTTACGGTTCCGTAAGCAATAGAGACTTGCAGCCAGACCTTCTTCCCAAAGCCCTTCCGAAGTGGTTTCCAGCATCCTTGCTCTTAGGCACTTCTTCAGTTCCTGGACCCTTCGCTCGACAGGGTTCGCCTGTTGATGATAAACAGGTGAAAATTTGACCTCAATGTTCTTCGCATCGTAGTATTTTAGCAGACGATTGCTCTGAAACTGCGGGCCGTTGTCAGAAATGACGACTTCTGGACAACCCCAACGAGATAAGATTTCTTCGTCTAGAAAACGAGAAATTACTTTCGACGTGCTTGTCTTAGTGGCCTTGGCTTCAACCCACTTTGAAAACATATCGACGGCAATTACCACGAACCTGTTTCCCCTCCTTGAGGCTGCATAGGGCCCCAGGACGTCAACAGCCAGCATCTGCCACGGTCGCTTCGGCACACTAGGCCGTTGCGGTGCCGCTTCCTGATGCCGTACGGCTTTAACGCACTGGCAGACTAGGCAACCTCTCACGTAGGCCCGGACGTAGTCCTCCATGGCCGGCCACCAATAGTGCCGTTTCAAGGCACGTAAGGTTTCCTCTTGACCAGGATGACCAGCGGTCGGGTGTTCATGGTAATAAGCCGACACGTCCTCACGGAGCGCCTCGGGCACATACAATAGCCGTTTACCAGCAGAAGAAACATATACAACACCTTGGACATCTGAAAACTTGTTGATAAAACGAAGATCGTCCCTGGACCTAGGACCTAACTCCTGTATCGTTCTGATACGCGCCCTCAACCTTTGCGTCTCCCTATCTATGGCCTGCCGCCGCACGACCACTTCAGCCGGCGTCTCTACGACGCTCACCACACCTTGGTGTTCAGACAGTTGCACCTTCATAGGTGGCAACCCCATACGCTCTACATCAGCATCCAAGTCTTCACTGTGAGACCCCGAGGGATTACGGGACAAGAAATCAGCTAGCTGATTGTCTCGACCTGCGACGTGCTCCACAGTGAAGGAATACTCCTGTAGAAGTAAGGCCCAACGAGTTAACTTCGCTTTTGCGTCCTTGAACTTGGATAACCAAGTCAACGCTTTGCTGTCCGTTCGAAGAGTGAATGGACGGTCTTCGAGATAATGACGGTATCGCTTGATACCCCAAACAATGGCTAAACATTCAGTCTCGTTCACATGATAGTTTAGTTCCGCGCCCTTGAGCTTGGCACTAGCATGTGAAACGATCCTTCTGTCGCCGTGACAATCAACTTGATAAAGGACTGCAGCGATGCCTACCCCAGATGCATCGGTCTGCAGGAAAAACGGGAGAGTCATGTCCGGCCTGGCCAAGACCATAGGACGGCCCACGACTTCCTTGATCCTCTCAAACGCCTCCAATGCTTGAGAGTTCCACTTAAGGTCTCGACCTTTCTTCGACTTGAGCATGTCACTTATCGGAGCCTCCAACTCCGCTAAGTTCGGGATGAACTCCCGTAGCCAACCAACGGTGCCCAAGAATCCTCGGACCTGAGAGACATTCTTGGGTAGCGGGAATTGTTGAACCGCTAACACATGACCTGGCATTGGTTCGTTTGACGTTTCCGTCACCACATGCCCCAAGTACTCCAGCCTACGCTGAGCGAAGTTGCACTTCTTTAAACTGCACCACAGGCCATGTGCTCTGAACCTCTCCAGCACAAGGCGGAGATGGTAGAGGTTCTCCTTTTCATCTTCGCTGTAAACGATTATGTCGTCTAGATATACTTTGACGAATTTATCGACATAACCAACCAACACTTCCGTCATAAGGATTTGGAAACTTCCAGGTGCATTCGTTAGACCAAACGGCATTGAGTTAAACTCATAACAAGCTCCATCAGGCGTAGCAAAAGCTGTATACTTTTTACTAGCCTCATCCATGGGTATCTGCCAAAACCCAGACTTCAGATCCAAAGAAGTGAACACTCTCGCTGTTCCGAGCTCTTTGATAGTCTCGTGAATACCTGGCAATACCGACGACTCGGGTATTGTCAGACTATTCAACTTCCTGTAGTCGACACAAAACCGAGCCGTACCGTCCTTCTTCGTGACGATAACGACCGGACTAATAAAGGCAGAATGGGACCTACTTATGACACCTGCAGCGAGCATCTTATCCACCTCCTCTTGGATAAGAGCCCTCTTCTGATCGGAAACTTTGTACGGACGGAGCTTGAAGGGTAGCTCCTCCTTCAATCGGATTTTGTGGCAAGCAGCCCTCGTCACTGGTTGCCTTGGAGATTCGTAAAAGACGTCTCCAAACTCTCGGATAAGACTCCGAAATTCCTTTCTTGAGAACGCCGGTAGCTGTACGTCCGCTACCTGTGGTTCAGGGAACTTTTCTGGTGGAAGATAGACCTCCTCCGCCCAGAAAATAGTTTGCCTAGGCCCCTTTCCAACGTACATGGTGCGACGTGCAAAGTCGACCATAGCCTCGTTTGATGCCAGCCAGGGACACCCGAGCAGAAGATCCTCGACAAGATCATCCACCACTTGCACGACAACTTCGTGAACAACACCATCTATTAATAGTTCGACTATTGTCTCCCCTAGACTGGTGATGCCACGACCGGCGCATGCAAGCTGCAACGGTGTCACTTGCTTCCTATCCACCCTCCAGGTGACAGGCAACAAACTACGTTTCAGGAGATTTAGCGAACTTCCGCTGTCCACCAAAACCCTAACTCGACGACCCATCAGTTCAGCCTCGATTCGCGGCAACTGATGCAATCGTCCCTCAACATTGTTGTTCGCTAAGCTAGTATCACAGCGACGGTATAGACACAATGGATCCAGCAGATCCACCTCCGACTTCTTCCTAAGCGGGTCGGTCTCAATGAAACTCAGAAGTTCCGACTTGCGATTGACATCAAGTACTGCAGCACCAACTGCAGCCAACGATGGGACTTGGCGATTGCATCCCTCAGGAACCTCGCCTCCGCCCCGACTAAGACGTGTAACTCTCTCAGATGACATGCCTACCACGCCTCTGGTATCTACCAACGGGGAATGGCGATTCGCACCTGCGATCCCATCTGCTCTGCCCCTCGATACCGTCCTTGAGACTTGGCATGCATCGACCTCGAAACCTGCGTCCTGTGTGGGAGTGAGTGACAGACCACCACCCTCGGTGTCTTCACTACCCCGAAGTGGAACCGAAAAGAGTACGTCACTCTCGACGACCTTTTCGTTCCGAAACCTTGATTCGCAATCTTCCCTTGGATACACCTTTTCATCTCGACTTGTGCCTATACCGGACCTGTGCCCAGTTTGCAGTGCCCTAGCACTCTCTTTGACAACAGGCCCCTCCTGGTCCTTCTGTATACCGATCACTAACTCCGAAACCTTGTGTTGTGGCGGATGGAACGACCCACCAACAACGACCTGGGGTACCTCGATGATCTCACAACTCCATGAACCTGAAGATGATTCATAACCCCTTACATTCGTTCCAAAACTAGAACTTGACATGTTTGAAATGACTTTCAACCCTCTACGTTTAACGTCTGCCGACGAGTGAACTTTTTTCCGCCTACCACCAGTGGCGCGATCCACACGCTCATCTACCACACTGAAACAAACGGATTCACAATCTGACCGGTCTGCCCAATGTAGTTTGCCTGATGACGGTGGCGTTTCGGCTGAAACGACTCCAGCTTCAACATCCTGGAACTCCTTCTCCTCCTCCTTGTTGGGAATACATGCCGCATAATTTCTATGACAGTCCAACACTGTCACAGAACCGCAAAACGGTGTTGAAGGAGTACCTACTCCGATGGAGCCCCCTGATGGCTCCTGTTGGAGTTTTTTGATTCTTCGCAAACTGTGATTTTGTCTGCGTCCTTAGCTGACGTCTTACGACGCGAGGTTTTACTCGCCTGCACGGTATTAACCGTATGTGCCTTATTGGCATGATCTAACGGTTTTGTTCCCGCACTCTGACGTTTGGGACCGTTCCTGTTGTCATTTTGCTGAGGGCAATCTTTGTTCCAATGAGCTCCCCCGCAAGTGAAACATCCGCTCGAAGGAGCGTTGTTTCCTCCAGAACGCCTCGATTGATCATAATTCTGGAATTTAGTGCCATTGTTATTAAAGTTACTGGACCTAACATGGTTCGAACCCCTGTTGTCCTGTAGCTGTCCCTGAGGACGTTTAGGTGGCACATCGTCGGCCTGATGAGGACGGTTGGTGTTCGAAACAAGTTTCGGCCCCGACTGTACACTTTGGCTGGTGCTACGAAGTAGCGTCTCGACAGCAACAGCTTTTTGTGTCAGCTCTTCAATAGTTGCAAATCTATGCAATTGCAAATGGACTTTGATATCCGGTCTGATCCGGTTCAATATTAATCGCACAACCCTTCCTTCGTCCATCTCTGGGTAGAGCCTCTGTGAAAGACTCCACTTGTTCAGGATGAAGGAAGTTATTGACTCTCCCTTCGGCTGGTCAGTGCCAAAGAACTCCGCTTCTAAGCTCGAGACCAACAGATCGTTATCGAACCGTTCCTGGAGCCGGTTTGTGAAAAACTGCCAGTTTAGGCGTGAGTTTCGATATGGAGCATACCACTGCTGGGCTGCTCCCTTGAGCCACTGAGCTGCAACGCTCACCCAGACGGTTGGATCAAAGCCCCCCAAATAATCCTTAGAGGATTGGATAAATTGGATTGGATCTTCGTGAGGAAGCCCACTGAAACTGGGATGTGGTTTGTTGTTGATTAAACCCCCATCAACACCGTTTAGGGTTCCCCGACGTCTATCCTCCAGCAAGTCTGCGAGTCGCACGAGCACGTCGTCGACCCCCGTCACTGGTCTTCTGGGATTCTCCTGAATCCGGACTGTGGGCACTGGCCTCCTCGTTGGGTAATATCCACTCCTGTGGACATCACCGGGGTTGGAAGCGACGTTTCGAGCAACTCGAGGGACATCCTCAGATTCCCTATAATGCCGATTCCCGGTTGGCAACCGGGTAAACGTGCCATATGGGCGCCAAAGGGTTTCCGGTTCACCCATAACCATTTCATCAACTGGGAGTCTCTCAGGAGAGAGATCCCGAACTCTAATTCTGTTTGCAGGAGGAAGGCTACACCCGCAGATCCCTGAAGACGTTCTGTCTTCAGCAGCCCCACGTTGGGCGCCATGTCTCGTAAAAAGGTGTGGATGGACGGCTTCCGCAAAGTTTCGGATTCCTCCGAAACCATCTTCAGCCACCCACCGCTCTGCTCCTAGTTGCCTGGAGGGCAAGGACGTCGTCACCCAGGGATTTCGGGTGGCAACTTCCGTGTCCCTGCCGACACCCGTCACGAAATCTGCCTTCGTAGCTCTTGTTGCATATTCAGGCTGTGCATAGTTGTTCCCGTGGGAGGTACGCTGAACCCGCCCCTGGAGAGATATGGGAATGCGAGCATTCCCAACTCCCTCCGAGAGCCTTCCACCACCCCCTAGTTCCTCCACTAGGGCCTCAGCATCACCCGGTTCCCTTAGGGTATGCACATCCGTAACCTGTGGCCTCCGCTGTGGTGCGTGAGGCACACCCAATGACCTCGGAGCGCTTCGGCGCACTCCGAGGGGGCGTACCCCACGAGCTTCGCCAGCACGGACTCCTTCGTAGCCCTCCGACCTGCAAACAGATACATTTCTGGTTAGTCGAAATTGCTCAAAACGGGCTTCCAAAGGTGGAGTTGTGACAACTCCCGCGGAATCGATTACTAACCCTACCTGAGCCGACGGGGAAGGCTGCCTCCCTCCGTCTAAGCTCGACTCTAAAGTACCTTGGTCCAGCACACTTCTCGGGGACAAGGTAGTTGACATCGTCAACTCACGATTTTCCCCGGTAGTACGTACCTGGGGGACGTCTCCGTCGAGGCGTCGCGACGCTTCGGGGAATAGACGCCTGGCGTCTAAGTCACCCGACGGCGGAGGTGTCCGAGAAAGCCCAACGCCGGCGAACACGGCTTGGGTATTCTCCTCCGCGAGCATATGAGATCTCAATCTCATATTCGTCATTGCTCTAAAGGACAACAATTACGGCTGTAATGTATTGTCGGGCTACTTGCGTGTGCAAGTGTGTGGCAAAGGAGAAGTGCACTAAAATCGACCTCGCGTCGACCCAACTCAAGTGTGACGATGAGAAGGGTCACCCTATAGCTAACTAACCTAACACCTAACAAGACCTCGCCGGGAAATGGACGAGGGAGGAAGGATTCACGGTTTAGAAAAACTATCTAAATAAAATTTCCTAACTTCAAAAATTGTGTGAAGCACCAAAAAGGAAAATTAAACTTGAAAAATTTTACTTTAAAAATTACAACTGGATGTGACAAAAACCAAGACAGAGATTTGGGTAAAGGATCACGGAGCCTAACCAGACTGTCTCAGGTGGAAAAGCCGAGAACAGCCGCAGGAAATAGGTATGGGAAGGACGCGAAACCCCTAGGTACCACAGGAAATGTGGCTCGCCAACGACAAAGTCGCAGCTAATGATGTCTTGACAGGCCGAGGAATTTAAGCTCGAACGATACAATCTTCGTGGAACTCTACGATCGAGCCGATTGTATCAGGTGAGATCTCGTTTTGGTGCCTGACCCCTTTTCATACGATGGGGATTTTTCGTCAACGTCGCGTACAGGTATTAAGTCGGGAAATAACTTTGATGAAGTTGAATCCCTAAGTGTCCGTTGCAAAAGATCACTTTACACTGATTATTGCTCGAGAGTTAAACTACCTATCAACGTACTTTCGTAGCGCGAATAAAACACCTGTAAACCGTACAAGTGAGTCTAACCCCCTTTAAGATAGAAACAAAACGTTATAATCTACTGTGAACTGAATTATTATTACCGAGAACCTGACTCTAACTGCTAGCCAAAACGATGAATTGCAGAGACAAAAGGCAAAGCCAAACAAACGTAAGTTATTTAACGGAAACACAAAATTGATTATTACACTGCAATTCGACAAGAAAGAGTGGCTATCTGCTGCTTCGCTGCTTGCATATTTATGCAATCCTGACTACTGAATCCGCGACACCCATTGGCCTAGAGGGCCAAAGTGGGCGTCGCCCTTGGCTGAACAAAACCCTAGCTCGCGAAAACGCGCGGGATTTGGGCAAATGACCGTTAAAGTCCCGTTACCTGCGTTTTCTAGGGAGTATTTGACAAAAGTCACTAAATACTCCCCAGATCTAGGGAGATATTGAAAGTCAGAATTTCAGATATCTCGATTCCTAGGGCGGTTCGATATTCGGAGAGCCCCGAGAAAAACCATAACCCAACGTGATTCTTGAACGCCGAAGAAATACACGTATTCCTTCGCCGAGGAATCTATACCCGTTTTCCGATTTGGCCAACCTGATGAGAAATCGAATTGAAATAAAATAATTTGTGAAAACAAATGGAGCCACGGAATCTTTCCACCCAACAAGAGACTAGCGTGTCGAAACCTTGCTCTAAGTGTTCTGTATACCGGGTGCTCGACTGTTTGGGGCCACAAATTAATAAAATTGAAAACTAGTCAGGAATTTCCGGTAAATCGGTAAAACTACGTACAGTGGAGTTCCACTGGGTGGAGATTGGGACTTTACATCATACAGGGTGAGACTAGACTAGTGACCTGAATATAATGCAAAAATCTAATATTATTCGACTGGCTTCTAGGTGAAAATTGAGAGTTATTAAGTGTAAAAATGGCTCACTAAAGGTGACCATACACAAAAAAAATCATCGTAGGAGCGCGGCGAGCCTGCCCTGCGACAATCTTGAGGTAATGAGTTCATCTTCATGCCACTTTTGTCAAATTTGAAAAAAAAAAAATTCTTCATTTGGGATCCTTTTGAAAATTCAGAAATTTTGCACAGTTTCAGATAATACCCTGTAGCGATTTTATGCGAAGAACCTTATGTTTTGAAGAATGGCGAGATTATAGCTGAAAGACTGGGCTAGTGCATGAACAGTGTGAACAGAATTCAAATTGTCCAATGCAGAAAAAAGTTATTCAGATTTTAATAGGGTCAAAATTTTGGGGTGCGACGAAATTAGTGTTGAGTAGTTTACATTCCTATTGTTTCATATAATTCAGCTGAACTACAATACTGTAACGAGCTGGGGATGAAAAATGCTCCTTTTTAAATCTACCAGATTTTACAGTTTAGTATCATCTGAAAGAATAAGAACAATAGCCTTTTTCTACCCGAACAGGCTATACCTTCGGATACATTCTACGATTGTTTATTCTAAGCTGGACATGCCGCAAAGTCTTTGGTTAGACCGGGTCTGAAACCAAAAATGATTTATGGGTCATACCAAACAATCATTAAACGCATGGTCACCTACGCCTCACTGGTATGGTGGCCAAAAATTCAACAAATTTCGGCACAAGTCAAGATGCAGAAAGTGCAGCGGCTAGCCTGTCTGGGAATCACACGGGCAATATTTATGTGCCCTACTGCAGTTTGAAGTGGTCATAAACAGCCACCAAACTTGCTCAGAGAACGGACCTCAACTGGGAAGGGATGCATCAGTGTGGTACACAGATAGATCTAAGATGGACGAAAGGGTTGGAGTTGGCGTTACAGGACCAAATTTCAGGCTCTAGAAAAACCCCTTGGTAACACCCCAACCATCTTTCAAAAAGAAGTACATCACATAGAGATTTGTGCCCAGGTATGCCTTGAAAGGAGCACTCGAAGGGCAGAAATCTATATACTGTCAGATAGATAAATTAAGCAGCACTAGAAGCTCTGAGGTCATACACACGTGAGTCAAGTTGACTTGGGACTGTAAACAATCCCTGAGACAACTGGCAGTAAACAATCAGGTCACCCTGATGTGGGTGCCAGGTCAGTAAAGGCAACGAAGAAGCAGATTGCCTTGCCAAATAAGGGACAAACACACAATTTACCTGCCCAGAACCCTCCTGTGGACTCTCCAGAGCCCACTTAAAAGAAGAGTTCCGAGGCTGGGAAACTGATTAAACGAAATCTCACTGAAATAAAGTGCCAGAACAAAGACAAGCGAAAAGACTATCTGTCTATCGCCAAAGAAAGCTAAACAGCTTCTAGAGTTGGACAAGAAAGACTTGAAGATGGTAACTGGACACTGCCCGCTGGGGTACAACCTCAAAAGGATGGGTAAATCAGAGAGTGATAGTTGTCGCTACTGCGAGAACTTCGCGGAAACTGCAGAACATTTGCTGTGCGGATGCACAGCGCTTTTCTGCAAGACGCTTAAGTTCTTGGAAGGGGCCTTCTTAACGCCCTCCGACATCAGAAACTTAGCTCCCAGAAAAGTGATAAACTTCGCAAGAAGTCTCGGAATCCTGGGCCTCGAATGGATCAAGGGTCACGCACAGAAGAACTTATAGAGGTCGATGTGCTTGTGAGGCTGCACAGCCTGTACGAACCTCTTACAATCTACAATCTACGAGTGTTCAATAGGAAAAATTATTATTATAAATTTGATACATTGAACGAACTTATTCCTTCCCGTTTGTTGTTTTTCAATTCTAAGTATAAAAAGATTGTGGTTAAGTATTTGAAATTGCACATTTTCAGCGACTCCTCTGCGGATTTGAGCGCAAGTATCGACCATCCTGAAGCGAGCTGCAAGGACTCAAATTTACGAACTCCATTTACGAGTGATTTAGGACTCTCCAGCAACAGATCGAGTATTGTGTCTCAGGTAAAACAACAACAAACTTTGAGGTAAAAGAACAAAAAATGGCATCGACCAAAATTTACTCAATTAACATACCTTCGTTTACCATCGATACACTTTTTCAAATAATAATTTAACTCCTTCAGTCCTTTCAAAAATGAAAAATTCTCAATTTTTACGAAATAGTTATTTGTTGTAACTACTCTTACAATTTGAAACCATCTCTCCAGGTTGAAAAAAAAAGATGAATCTCAGTGTATACAAATTTGGCCTCCCGTTGGGTGCCAGATGTCGCGAGATATTTCCAGTTCTTTTAACGAGAGACTTTGTTTCACTTCCCGGACCATAAGATATTTTAAAGTACCTAACGATAAGTTGATAATCCTATATACATATTAAAAAACACAGGCATATATACCAGGATTACTCAACAGTGATAGTTCACACTGAATTTACTCAAAATACAAATGTAATGAGTATTGGAGGCTTATCTGGAAATGAAACCAAAAAAACCACATTGAGCTCACGAAAGTGTCAACTTGTGTCAGTTGTTTACTATCGAATCATCTGTAAGGTTTACTAAAATGTGTTCAAAACGATTAATCTGCTGTTATTAATTAATACATACTTTTCTATTTTCAGGACGAGCAAAAATCTCCCGAATCGCCAAATGCCTTTCCCAAAATAACTTGAATTCTTCACATGTCATAGATAATAATTTGATTTTTCTGTGTCTCCTTTACTATCTAGTGAGTAGCTGAGGACTACCCGATATTCTGTCCCCTGTTGGTCCAAGCAATGATGACAAACAAGTGTTATGTAGAATTTTTCACTTTGTTTATGAAAGCCAGGAACAGTTCATATATCATTCTCCAAATAATTTATCAGAAGGTTGGCTTTTTTTATTTGCGTAAAATGTTCCACCTAGTTAGAGACAGCGAAACAATCAAATGGTCCAAAACTGGTTACTTTATGAGTTGGCCATCACTATGATCTGAAATACTCCAGAAATATTTCAGAAGTACTATACAAAAGTACCATTAGGCTATCATGAACCTTCAGTTTTGGGTCATGTGACATGCAGTAATATTACAAACCGGTCACTCTTATAATAATAATAAAGCGGCTTTATTCATCATCAGTATCTTTACATATTGAAGAGAACACAGAACATTCTAGATGCTAAGAGTGAAACAGATTGATGAAATGGCGAAGTGTCAGCTAAAGCTGTTTTTCACCTTGACCATATTAAAGAAATAAAAAAATTAGAATAGAAAAAAACATTAAGAATAAAGGGATCGTAATTAATTTCATATAGAATATAGAAACAGAAAGTATACTACCACGTAAATAATCTACCAGATTACACCTCTCTGGATATTACCAAAGATAATAATACCATCACCATAAAGACAACAGATAGAGTCAAATACTTAGGGGTTACCATTGATAGTCACTTGAGATGGGATCTACATATCAATCAAATAATCAAAACCCTCCGAACTATGTTACATAAATTCAAAACTCTCTCTCAACTCATGGACTTACCTCAAATGAAAATTATTTACTATGCACTAATCGAATCAAGATTGAATTATGGAATACTAGGGTGGGGGGGGGAGTGGCAAATTGCTATCTAGAGAAATTGAATATTTTACAAAAGCTCTTCCTCAAAATAATACACAAAAAAAATAGGAGATATTCCAGTGATCTTTTCTGTAAATTAGCCACCCACTGTCACCAAAATAAGCACAATATTGGTTCATATACACATTCATATGGAACTCGAAACAAAACAAATAAGAACTTACCAATTGCCATGAGCACCAGAACAGTTGGACAGAGAAGTCACATATTTCTGTCCTCCAGAATCTATAATTTCATACCCCAAATTATTAGAGATATAATTCCCCGCCATATTTTCAAATATAAACTGAAGCAATTCTTGAATTCCGTTGAAAGACTGAAAATTCACCAAATTATTAATAATACAATGTAATTTTCATTTCATAGCTCTTACCTCATCCGATTGGAATTCTTGATCAAGGCTTTCTATATGTATAAATTATTAACGAGTCCTCTCACTTTAGTTTTTTTATTTTTTCATTGCTATTTATCACGATATTAGTCTCAATTTACCATTTTAACATTTTAATGATATAATTGAATAATTTACTATTTATTTATCACTTACACCGCGGACAGCCAATGGCTTTGCGGTTTCCCTTCTAGTTTATTTGGCACTTTCTCACAGTCTTAATCTCCACTTTATTATCACTCAGTTAGATATCACACTATTTTATAATTCACTCACACCGCGGACAGCCAATGGCTTTGCGGTTCCTCTCTTGTTTATTTGACCCCTCATAGTTTATAAGATAAGATTGTTGTATATTATCCAAATAAACATTATTATTATTATTATTATATAATGAAGAATTTTATATAATATAACTAGTACATACCTACGTATACTTACATTTGCTTTCAGATGGAAACTTCTAATTAATAATATGCCAACCTGCATATGTCGTCAACGTTTGAGAGAAGATGAGGTATTTTTTATTAATCGTTTCAGTCTTTTTTTTAATTGCTCAATGTATAAAGCCTGAACTCACAGACCTAAGTTTTTGCTTTCATTCACTAATGGAAGTGCATTATTCCCTATCTTTATTTTTAGGTTCTCGCGAACATCCTGCAGGTTTTTTTTTGAACCGAATAACATAACCTGGGACTTTTATACCTTTTGGATAAAGCGATCTCAAGGAATTGGTACATGTGGTATGTAAATTAAAAACTTGATAACAGCAATATTTACGATAGAAAACGAATCAACAACCAATAAAGCACACGATATTAAAATTAGGGCTATTGATATCTGTTATATGCTCCATAAATCATTTTTGGTCGCACAGTCTTAAATAATCACAATCATTAGTAGTGTTATTGTTTTAATATGTAGTGTGTTGACGCAACAAACACACTCGCAAGTAGTGTCGTAAAGCGAAATCTAGCGACCGCACAGGATATTGAATATGACCATTTGCAAGTTCGTTTGAATCAGTTTGTTGAGAGAATCTCCTGTGATCCCAACAGAAAGTTCATGATATAATAGTTATTTAATCAACTAATGTATTAATGAAGGCGATCAGTCATCGAAAGATTCAACTTCTTTCACTTATTTGAATACACATATTAACATTATTTGTAATGGTAGAATTAGAGAAACTAAAAGACAGTATAGAAAAATTCCATCTGAACACTCGCATTTTCCGCACGTGACGGCAGTTGTCAAGGGTGAAAAAGACATTTTCTGCAAGAGTTAGGTACAATGATTTTCCTACGAGTGTTTTTGTCCATTTTATTTATGGAAAAAAATATTTTTAATAAAGAAGATTTCATAATAATGCTACAAAATGACACATAAGACCGAATAGTTACATAGATCATTTAGTTGGTCCTAAATATACTTATTGTCAACAATACAAAAATCGTACGGAAAAGTAACTTTTCAGCAGCACTAGTGCGAAAAAAAGTATTTCCGCAAGATTTTAAAATACTTTTATACCATGCACCATTAGTTTTTGAAATATTTTGTATTCTTACAGTAAGTCGCAGGATAAATAAAGATGTCCACCCCACGGGGATATCTGAAATTGTAAAAGACACAGTTTTGTTCAAATTGAAAAAGTTTACGTAGCCAAATTACTTTCAAACTATTTTGATGTTTCGATTTCTCATTTTAATTATTGTTCTAGTGTTATCGTCAGAGCTGAAACAAGATAAAAAATTCTTCTGCATAGCATCTTTCTATAAGCTTTCATAATATGATGATATCTGTTTTACTGTCCGAGAATTCGTTATCAAACAACAATCATTAACTTATTTTTTTTAATACGGTTCTTTTTCAATAAATGCAGTTATTTGAAGTATTTTCCATTATAAATTCAATGATGTAACAATATTAAAGTTTTATTAAGTTTCAGATCACCTTCAATTTTTTAAAAGATTGTTTATTATACGAGGCTAAATTGAAAAAAATTGTGAAGCCAGGCTAAGAAAAGATTCAAAAAACGGCACGTATGGAATAAAGTCATATTCATTTTGGTTGGTTTCCGGGTTTTGCCGTGGTCTTCTTTGGTTTAAATCTCCAAACGTTTCGACTGCAACTGCGGCAGTCGTCTTCAGTGGCGTGGTCGAAGTACTCTTCTAGACGTATCAATTGAAACTAAAGCTTTCGAGTTTGCCATGTTATTTATAGTGATGTTTTTTCGCGCACTTTCTGTAATAATGGGTTCGCGCGCACATTCCGCGCGATTCGGGTGACATGGCTTCGTTTTGGCCCCTTTCAATGCTGTGTGCCAGATCTTTGGTAAATATGTTCTCTCTTCTTTTCTGTTGAAGTTCTCTTGGTGTTTGTGTATTTCTATTGCTTCTAGATACATTCTTGTTGAGTAATGATTCGACGTTGCTAGTCTCTCGGTATTTTCGAAAAGGATCTTGTGTTCTCCGTCAGACAATGTATGCTCAGCGACTGCGGACTTCTCGGTTTGTCCCAAACGACAACTTCGCTTGTGCTCGACTAGGCGGGTACCAATGCTTCTTTTCGTTTATCCGATATCGACCTTCCCACAGTTACATGAAATTCTGTAGACTCCCGCTGATTTGAGTGGATCTCTGCTGTCTTTGACTGATCTTAGATATTCCGATATCTTCTTCGTTGGTTTGAAGACGGTGTTAATTTTCTCTTTCTTCAGAATTTTCCCAATTCTGTTGGTGACACCTTCTATGTATGGCAGATAGACAGTGCCTTAGGGTTGCTCTTCATTGGTGTTCCTTTTCTTCTGCCTTGGGCGCGTAGCACGGATGATGTCTTTCTTGTTGTACCCATTCGCTTGTAACACAGTTGTAAGGTGTTGCATTTCCTCGGCGATGTGCCTTGGTTCACATATTCCCAAAGCTCTGTTCACTAGGGTGTTGATGACGGTTCGTTTCTGTTTTGGATGATGGTTGGATCCATTGTGTAGATATCGATCTGATGTGTGTGTTTTCATCCTGTAGACCTTGTGGCCTAGATGATTACCCTCTTTGGTGACTAATACGTCAAGAAATGAGATTTGAAGGTTTTCTTCTAATTCCATGGTGAACTGGATTTTTGGATGAAAACTATTCAGATGGTTTAGGAAGTTCTGAAGTTCTCCAAACAACGAACGTGTCATCTACATACCTCAACCAGTGCTTCGGTCGTTTTTCTGAAGTTCGAATGGCCCTTTCTTCAAATTTCTCCATGTAGAAATTTGCTACTACTGGGCTAAGTGGACTGCCCATGGCGACTCCATCAACTTGTCCATAGAAGGTTTCATTCCACTGAAAATAAGTTGTCGTTAGTGAATGTCGAAATAAGTTAATATCTTGTGGAAAATCTCTTGTATGTAGCTGAGGGATTCTTCAAGTGGAACATTTGTAAATAAAGATACAATATCGAAGCTAACGAGAATGTCGTTTTGCTCCGAGGTGATTTCCTTCAACTGTTCGATGAAATGGGTGGAGTCTCGGACGTAAGTCCTAGTTTTCCCAACATGTTTCTGCATCATTTCCGACAAATGCTTGTCGAGGTTGTAGGTTGGTGATCCTATGGCACTCGATATCGGTCTCAGTGGTACATCCTTCTTGTGAGTTTTCGGCAATCCATAGAGCCTTGGAGGTAATGCTTCAGATCTGCATAGTTTCTTCTTTGTCTCTGTTGGTAATGAAGACCCTTTTATCAGCTGATTGGTCTTCCTCAAGATTTTCTCTGTTGGGTCTTTCTGTATTCTTCTGTACGTTTCTTGACTCACAAGGTTATTGAGTTTGTTTCTGTAGTCCGAGGTGTTTCAGACCACTGTTGCGTTTCCTTTGTCAGCAGGTAGAATGATAATAGTTTCATCAGCATTGAATTTTTATGGTTGCCTTTTCACCCCTTGAAATGTTGCATTTCGGAGGTTTGGCTTTTCTTAAAATTCTTATAGATTCGCTTCGTAGTTCTTCTTTGACATCATCAGGTAGTTTTTCAATTCCGGCTTCTACGTTTGCGATGATTTCTTCTGTGGGTATTGTCGATGGTGTTACGCTGAAATTTCCCCCTTTAGCTAGCAAACTTGTTTCGTCACTGGTGAGTGGTCGATTGGATTTATTGATAACAACCAGCTTCATGTCTAGTTTTGGATTCTCGGGCTATTTTCTCTGCATCTGATTGAATTTCCTCTTCTGTCTATCATTGGATGACTGTAAGGTTGAATCCATTGCTTTGAGGGATATTTGATCAATATTTTCCCAGTCTTCCTGCTCTAGTAGGTTGCTAAGCTTCAGGTGATATTTCAAAAGTTGTTCATCATTTCTTGCTAACTCTTTCCGTGTCTGATGGATTCTCTCCCGTCATATTTGAAAAAAAAATGGTGGATGGTTATCGAAACGTCGTACAGTAAAACTAATATTATCACACAAAAGCTTATAAAAAGTCGCTATAGAGAACTGTCTTGTATTTTGTTCCTGATCTGACGATAACACCAGCATAAGTTGAATAAAAATTCGAAAATTTCATGTTATCCGAAATAACTTGAAAATCCATTAATATTTTGGCAAGTTTACTTGCTGGTGATCATTGAACAACATATCATCTTTGGACGTGAAAACATTATGCATATTTTGGGAATGTTAATTGTTATGGCAACTTTTTTTCCATTTGACTAAAACTGGGTATCCCCGTGGTGGACAACCTTATCTTGGACTTAGTGTACATCGTCATGGAAAAAACCTGTTTACTTCACATTCAAAGAAATATAATAGAGATTTCTAATGGCTTTGGACACCCTAATAAAATGAGACGAAAGTTCTTAATTTTTCCGTCAGTTTGAATTTCTGCAAATTAATCAAATTATTCTTTTAAATATTCGTAATTGCTTTGGTGGAGCCGAGAGAGTACTACATAAACTTCAAAAAAAAATTTTGTGGATATGAAAAACATTCAAAAGTTTCCATCTCCTTTAGAATTAGATATTATGTTGACTTCATGGTCATCTTCAGCTTATTTACTTGATGAAATGATTATGTTCACAAAATTCTTTTGAAACGCAATTTAATGGGAAAAGAGCATTGAGTCTAGGTGACCACCGAATGGGATGGAGTTTATTTTTTATTCAATATCAGATTCAGTATTGATTTTATGAACCAATAATAATAATACTATTTATTTTATGAACTGATAATGATAATTATCATAAACATTTGTCGACTTTACCTAAAGGCATAGCTTGTGCGGGTAGAGGACAGCTATTATTATTTGCCGCAGCGCTCCTAGACGACTTAATCACTGCCGTCTTCACGAGATTCTCGGAAATCGGACATTCTAATCTTGACAGCATTGGAGTAATGTTGAAATACCTTCATATTCTATTAAAAAAAATTTACTCTTTACAATCCAATGATAAAAAAGTGAGGGCGAAGGCACTGAGCAGTATTTTGCAAAAATAATCAACATAGAGTTCACTTCATTTCCTCATACTTTTGGTGAAAATCAGTGTCAGTCACACAACCTACTCAATATTTTTCCTGTATATAAGGAAAACGTTTTCCTAATTTTGGGATCACTGAATGCTTGAATATATTGCACATGGTTGTGAAGACGAGGTTCATGAGAGTGATCAGATTTGTATTCGGAATAAACACAGGATATCCTGCGAAATAAAAAAAGCCGGTACAATTTTCTATTTCATCTCATATCATCTTCATTATTTTCAAGTTACGAACTATTTAAATAAATTATCTTCCGAACGTTCCTGGCTTGTATTCTCAACACGGAAAAATTAGATAACCTCGAATAATATTTTTGGTGTCAATACAATATCTGACTGATGATTCATTAGCCTAACTTATACAGTGTGTCCGCATCTAATGCCGACACAAACTTATGAGAATGTTCTTATACTACCAAGCAGTAGAGTTTTGGAAGATACATACATTGGTTGGAATTATTGCAACAAAAATTTTCAATAATTCTTTTAAAAAATGGTTGAATCGAAATATTATTCAGTGAGGGAAAGAACATGTCACAATTCTATAGCCCTGTTCAGTGAATATATCAATTAAGCATCGACTATGCGTTTTGCAAAACAGAGAAATGTATGCGACGCTTCAGCATTTACTATTTGCTATTAGTGGGGAATTTCGTTGTGGATCGAAAGTCTTCAATAGTCTCCATAGTTTTCATTGAGCCAACACTTAATTATAGCTTACTTTCTTTCTCTGCGAAAAATATATATCTTCCATTAGTCTACCACAGTAAGAATGTTTTCAATAATTTTGAGTATAATCAAGTAAAAGGGTGGACACAGAGTATAATAAATGATCCCATTCCAATAAGCCTTTGTATATATGTGTAAGTAGATTTAGATATTTGCATATGATTTAAGAACAGTTATATATCCTACATTGTTATTATTGCAACTTCTTGTTACCTTTATGAAGTTATATTCTACATTGTTATGATTGTATTTCCTATTTGTGTTTTGGATAAAAATGTTTCATATGTTTACGATGAGCAGAAAATAAAATTTTCTGTGGATATCAGATGTGTTTGTTACCTCTTTCGCTTTTTCAATTACCGAGAGAATTTGCGCGATTTTTTTATGAAAAGAGCTTGAGTATTTTTAATATAGGGTCTATCTCGACGGTGAGTTTTTTACTATCTACTCGTTCAACTGACCGTGCTTTCTAATATAGACCGGCAGAGTTCTTTAGATTCTTACGCCACGCGTCTAGATGGAGTGATCAAATCATCTAGAACTCTCTGTTCATCGAAATGCCCCCTCCACAAAAACACCTTTCACTCTAAAATGTTATCGTTGGAGTGTGACCTACAAGATTCTCCATATCTGCACCGTGGAAGTAAAACTCACCAATGGAAGTAAAACTCCATAGTCTTCAAGTTCGGTCGTGGAAGATTGTCACAACACGCCAAAAACGCCGCTGGATCGAAATATCGTCTTCAAAATACTTCTTAGATCTCTGCAGTCCATGAATCCCACAGGACAATTTTGGGATTGTCAGGTTCACAGGATTCTGGTCTAGCATTGTATTTTTTTATCTGGTGAGGCTCCTCCAGACATCTTCATATGTCAGTTTATTTCGAGGATGCTTTTTGGTAACCAGGTAGATGTTTCTATGACCCTTCTTCAACTGTAGCACCCTCCAACTTCTGGATTCTGTCTTCGTTTCTGAAGTTGAACAAACTTCTTGGAGAATACCACGGTGATACCCCTGGATATTTTAAGGTCTTCTGTCACAGAGTGAGCTAATGTGTGATCGGCAGGCATCTTGGAAAGGTCTTGTGGCTCCTCTCTAGTTACCCTATGTCGAACTTTCTGTTCATTTGAGTATAAGGACATAAACTTCTGGAACGTCACCTCATCCTCCGGTGATCTGAGGGCGCGAACTTGGTAGTGGTTTCCAGCGTAAGGAGACAACCTATTGGAATGAACGACCCTAGGCTTCCTTCGGGGTGGTTTATAGAATCATTAGACAAGGTCTTTGATTCTGTTCATGATCTTGTACGTATACCTTCCCACGAATTCTGCAACTTTGATGAAAGTCCTCGGCAACGTTCAGGGTTGTACAACCAAACTAGGTCACCTGCCCCCGCATCGGCCTTGATGTCGTTGTCTCCTTCATTCTGTCATTCTGGATGTTATAACGGACTCGTTCATGGATGTCGTCCATTCTTTGTCAAAGTTCACTGATTTGGCACATAACAACACTAGCAGGGGTGTGGCCGGTTGACTCAAGTACTACGGAACGATACGCCATCAGGAACAAATGAAAATAATGGTCCCAATCTTTCTGGTAGTCTTATTCATCCTATCCACCATTCCTTCGGACTGTGTAGTCATGGTTCTCGTCTTCCGGATGTTCAGAATCTGACACATTTCTTGGAACAGGTTGGACTTGAAATTGATTCGAATGCAGCTCCAACGGAACACTGAATGGAATTATCCACTCTTTTACCAAGACGACGGTGATGGCTTATTGGTTGGTTAGGGCATAGCTTTCGGCCAACTTGCTGAAGTAGTCCATTGCCACGAGGATGTACTTGTTTCAGTAGTTAGATAGTGGGATAATCTCAAAGGGACTGCCTACGTTGAACTGGCACATCGGGGCATTAGGTCTTGTTCGTGGTCCATTGCTGGCAGCACATACAGCACACTTTCTGCACCAGTCCTTAACGTCGACTTGACAATTGGCCCAATATAACCGATGCCTCGGTTTCTTCGCGATAGGGCATCTGCATTCTTATGGCTGGTCCCCGTTCGATGCCAAATTCATGGAGCCTCTCGATCCAACGTGTCTCTTGACCATCGGAATTTTTCAACTGAAGAAGCCATTTCAGGGCTATATGGTCAGCTCTCAACAGGAATCTTCTTCCATATACGTACTTCTAAAAGTGCTCTATTCCTTTGACAACAGCTCCCGGCTGGTGAAACGATAATTAAGCTCCAGTTTACTGAGGGTTTTGCGGCGTACGTGTACAAAATGAATTTTCTGTTCATAAGGGGACAGCTCAGAACGGGTGCGATGATCAAGGCCGTTTATAGTTTCCTAAACGAGACTTGGCGTTCCTGGGACCACTGAAACTTTGCCCTTCCATGAGTCTGGTAAGTGGTTTAGCGATGATAGGAAGTTCTAGCACTTATCGGCGATAGTCTTTTGGATTGGGCCACTCTTTTACAGCTTTGATCTTCAGCCTATCTAATGCTATTCCTTCCCCAGAAACGACGTGGCCGAGATACGTACTTATTTTTGGAATAGATGACATTGCTTGGAGCTCAGTTTCAATCCACAACTTCTTAGACGCAGAAAAACCGGCTCTTGGTTTTTCTCGTAGTTTTCGAACGATCTGCCAACTACAATTATTATGTCATTGAGATACACCAGATAAGTCTTCAGCCTCTTTGGAACCGTCTCCATCAGTCTTTCAAATGTTGCTGTAGCATCACAGAGCCCGAATGGCACTACTGTAAATTCCCACAGTCCTGCGGTCAGGTCCGGCTCCAGAATCGTTACAGTATCATTACATATCAGAAATCATTCAGCCTAATGAATCCGAATGGAATGCGTCGATACATTCGAATTGAACCTACGTAAAACTTATGGCAAGATATCTAATCGGATATCTCAAATGGGTTAATGAACATTGTACAAAAAAAAACAGCACTTTCTGAGATGTATATATTTTTTTACTAGATTATAAATTAAATACAATCAATCAAAACAATAACAGCGCTCGTATATTATTACGGAAAACATTCACAACACTAGTACTTTCTAATATCCAAAACATTACTTTTCTTTCTTTGCCTCTTCGATGGCTTGATTTTCACTGGTACTGGAAATGCTCTTTTGGGCATCATCTGCCTCACCTGAGTAACCGAACTCATTTCTCCTAGCTTTATCAACCGGGTATATCCATCTTTGATATAAGAATATCAGAAACACAATATCATCCCTGAAACAACCTATCCGATACATTGTGGGCATTTTAATAACAAACGCAAACATATCATCAATGAAAGTATTCAGGAACTTATAGGTCAACATTCTCCATGGCAAATGAGCCACAGACTTCAACTTGTAATTGATGAACAGTTGTGGTGTCATCATAATGAACCCGAAGGTGAGTAAATACCCGTAGAGTAGATCTAAAACAAACGAGTACCAGCCTTTATGTTCCAAATACAGAAGAGCGTAGACACAATAACCCCCAAGAAGGGGAAAACATAGCCAAGATAAATACTTGAAGGCTAGTTTATCATACACAATGGTACTAGATTCTGCATAGGAACTTTTATCTTTGAATGTCAGCCAACCATTCTCGAATTTGATATCTACCACTTTCCATATTTTCCAAAACTCAATACCCAGTCCAACCAAACAAGACACCCTTATGAGAGTATTAGTTTCATTATCCAAAACGTACAATAAAACTACTAGCGATTGGAAAACTCCGAAAAATACCGACCGAACCGAGAGGCCTTCCAAGGAATTCCTATTGTTCCAAAACTGAATATCGTTTTTGAATGCGAGAAGTTCGAATACTGAATGTACAAGTGAAACACAAATGGTAATACCAAGCAGATAAGGATTCGTATCCAATAAGGTTTCTTTGAGCGTATCTTGTTCTTCATCGGTTTGAGTGGGTTCGCTGTCTCCCCACACATTCCAAGTCTGTCTCATGTGCTGCGCCGCATATAGCTGCCATTTGAAGAGGCTCAAAGGCTGGAATGTTATATGGAGGGAAAAACTTTCGTTCAGTGGCTTGTAGTCTCGTGCCATATTCCAGAAGTCATTGGGAAAAAGTACGGGTTTGTATTGTTTTCCATCTTCAGTGAACCTGATGTACTGATCCAGAGGAGCAGGAACTGCACCCATTGTCCATAATGTTTGGTCAGTGACCAAGTTTAGGGTGAAATTAGGATGCCAGTGAGACACAATTTTACCATCTTCTACTTCAATTTTTTCGCTTTCCCCAGTTAATAAATTTTTTGTTCCGCTAGACTTCAGTTTCTTGTACCTGAAATAAATATATTCAGTGACTAATTTTTTGTTGTCATTAAATATCAGACAGTTAATGTGTCTTGTGTTGTGTATTGTCTGTTTTTCCCACACCATATTTGAATGCGCCACAATGTACAACAGATACAACAGAACATTTCGACAAATCAACCTAGAAACAGACATGAATCCAAAACACCAAGAATACAGGGAGTTTATCAAGTACTTGTACAAACTTAAAATTGCAATTATTTAACTAATTTCAAAATAAAAAGTTCATTTGAATATGTATCCGGAGATTTTTTGTTTCGGAGATACAGGAAGTTGAAATCTGAGAAGATAAACTTTCACGACCGGTAATCTCTGAACTATCGGTGGTTTTCGGGATTGTTGGTCATGGTCTCGAAATAATTCTTCCTGACGTTTCGCCTACATCTGCGGTAGACATTCTCAAAGGCGATGCGGTAACGGACGAAGCGTTCGAGTCCTTCGTTTAAGCTAACTAATTTGGTGTCTGAGTTGGTTTCTTCTTTTATAGTGCTCACTCTACTCGGGGGTGTGACGTCACTAAGCCTTGATTCCGATTGTTTAATAATTAATTCCGATACCTGGTTTTGTTTTTGATTGATATTGTTTATCAACAAAGGGTTTTGTTTTGGTATCTATTATTACCTTCCTCCACGTTCAACTCAAACTAAGTCCATATTCCTTTCGTTTAAAATTATTGGCATGTTTTTGAATTTCAATGGCCTCTCCGAATATTCGCGGGTAATACCCTGAGGTCCTGTCCAGTATCTCAGTTTCATCAAACATAATTATATGATATGATACGAAATTTTATTTTCAATTATTCTGAATAAATTTTGCAAAATAATTATTTTTCGAACAAATTTTGGTGCTCTAAGTTTTACATGAAAATCAGCCCTATGCTGTATCACTTCCGTTAAAAATAACGAGTGTCGAACGATTTGTTCCACAAAAATGCTTGTATTTCCCGATAGTCGATAAAAAAAGAAGGCGGTGTGGTGTGACTTACAGCCCGCCATACCGACACGAAAACATTAATTTAAAAAAAAACAAAACCATTTGTACCAGTCTAATTTTTGCGCAGCTAATCAACGTCGAGTAGCAAAAAAAAATTTGCCTGGTACGAATGGTTGAATTGTTTTTTTTTAATTAATGTATTCGTGTCGGTATGGCGGGCTGTAAGTCACACCGGAGAAGTATGGCATTACGCTACCGCCTACTTCTTTTCTTATCGACCATCGGGAAATACAAGCATTTTTGTGGAACAAATCGTTCGACACTCGTTATTTATCCGACACGTTCGATTAACGCCCACGCGATTGGGCTAGCGGTACCAACGCAATGACCATCATTTTCTTTTTTGTCATTCCGTAATTAGACCCCTGAAGAACCGCCATACTGGTACAAATGACCTAATATTTTATGTCACCATCTCCTGGTCTATAACCTTGAATCTTGAGATTCTCCAAAAGAGGAGCGGAGACTGATGAGACGGCAATCTGCCTTAGGACGCGATAGTCTCCTCATTCCAAATAAGCTGACCTCTTAATATAAGAAGGCGAAACAGCGTGGTCCAATTCTGGAATAAAGAGCCTAAGACCCTGAGAAAAACGACCAGATGTCTTTATAACAAGGTCTACAGAACAAAGCAGTGGGGCGAATACAATGGAATTCTCTCTCTATACGAAAGTGTCATGCAAAGAGAATAGGAAGGTGTGGAAAAATTTATGTGAAGAAGTTGAGAGCATGACTGAATGCTCAAAATCTTGACTATGGGGAATCCACATAATCTTTTTTTTTCCATCATGATTACGGGGGTGAGAAAATGAAAAAAAATCTCGTATCAATAACGCCATTAGTAAGGTGGCTATAAAACAAAATATAAATTTTAATATTTTGATAGTCTATTCAGATAGATTTAACCACTTTGAAACGAGATATAATAATAATTGTATCAATGCTATCAGAACTAATAATATTTTCATCTCATTGTCGATTGTATGTGATTCATATTCATTACAATTGTCGCGAAAAAGACACTGCGCGACTAGCCGTAAGATCAAATGCCGAAGATGGCGCCTCGTGTGTGAAACATCACTCTCGCATGTTATACGTTACTTTCCATAATCGTTATGTAATATACTTGATATGGTCAGATTTGAATAGTGTCAAAACCTTGAAATTAAATTTCAGATATATTTTGAGGCCAGAATTCTAAAAAATGGGTTGGTAATTTTTTAAATAAAATCTGAATACGCCACTGGATAGCAAAATAAAAAATATGTTATTGTCACATCAGCCATAGTTCTTTGTTAGTACTTATATTTGTGAAGCAATATGCAATAAACTTCACTAATGATGGGATTTATCTTTAGCAACATAAGTTATAAAGCCTGCTATCAAAAATCATTTGTTTAATATGGATCTGTATCTTAAGCCTGCTTAGAGGAAACATACATTGAAAATATTATGATTATGGGTTAGGAAATTTTACTATTAAAATTGATTAGGGTTCAAAGGAGCATTGTAAATAATATTTACCAAATTTTGATTGAAGCAAAATTATTTGAAATATGGAAACATAAATGAAATTCTATTTAGTATATCATTGTTTATACTGACAGTTTCACAAATCCAGTGGCGTAGTAAGATTTCATTTCAAAAAAATATCGCTTTACACATTTTTTTCATTTTTAAAGATGATTTTGCCCTATAGCAATTGATGCTCCACTCATTGGGAGAAAAATTGTTTCAATGGAAAAATAAATGAAAATTTTAGAGAGATTCCAATTGACCATACCAAAGAATGAGAGTTACAAAAAAAAAAAGGTTATGTTGTGGTTATAAGAAGGTAAAATGTTTGTGTAAAACGGTTGTTTTAAGTGTCAGTAATCATGGATTTATTCAGTGTCTGAAGAAAGTGTCTACCTAAAGAAGGAGGAATTTTGAGTGACTTTTAATGAAAAAAATTCGTCTTTGAAAATAGTCGATTTTCCAAATTTAGAGGGGTAGGTATAACTGAGTAATTGAGACTTTGAGTTTTCTTCGAATTTGTGTTCAGGAAACAAATCTACCTAGTTGGGTCACTTTTTTATAATTTTAAGGCGGAGCCCGATAAGGTTACTTTTACCAAACTAGCTAACTCACTTCTTTTTCATTTCAAGGCGGAATCCAATAGACTTACCTTTACCGCCCTTGGTATAAATATTTTGCTATCACAATTATTTGGAACAAAGATTGGTGAATCATACCTTATACTTATAACAATCAGAAAACAAGCATTCTCATCATCTTAGATGATACCGATGAAAACAAAGATATACCAACCTATTCAATTGCTTCATAACTGATGTCATTTGATTTTTTGCAAAATTTTTTGAGCTAGGATCTGGACTATATCCAGACCTAATCAAATAGGCATGTAGAAAAAGAGATCCATTGTTTTTCATATTTGGAGTAATTGGCACATCTTTTTCAAACACATAGGATCCATCAAAATTAGGTCCCGAGTTCCAATCACCATACTTCAATCCTTCTTTAATCCAAAATAAATTTGAATGATGATAATTATCCATTGTTTCATTTTCTGATAAATAGATATATAAATTCATTATTGTACCATCGGGAAATATGTTTATCGCTGCAGTCTGGGGAACTTTATTCACCCCTTGTTCGTTAGTTTTTGGAGGTTGCGGAGCTTTGAAGAAGGAAAATATAAAATACATGATCAATCCTCTAACAATCAGAGATTTCAGTACGGCAAGAAATGATTCGAGTTTGGTAGGTTGCCTTTGAGCCTGTGGGTTGGCAGGTTGTCCATTTTGCTGAAAATTATAAAAAAATTTGGTGTCTAACCATGGTGTGGGCTCGTTGAACTTACAGTAACTTCATTTGTTGTTTCACCTGTGGGATTAGCTGATGTGGTCTGAACTGAATTGCCTGTTGTATTAGAAACAGATTCTTGGGTGTCCCCCATTGTTATAATTTTATTTTTATTCTAAAAGAGCCATCTACCCACCTCAGATATTTATACGTAATCACTGACAATTAATTGAACGATATGAAAAATTAAATTGGAAAAGATGGCAGAGTAAGATGAATAATTTTGATGGAACGGAAAACGGAACCCTCTCTACTTTCACACGTTATACGTCAAAGTCAATATGTCAATACGTCGCTACTTTAGGGCGGGTTGTAACACAGGTAGTTAACCTTCTGGTTATGGAACCGAAGGTTAACCTATAGTTAACCTTAAGGCACTGGTCAGTCGATTTTCGTTGCATGACGATAAATTAACCATCAGTTGGGCAACTGCTCAATTTTTGATTGTCAGTTGTCAACAGTGTCAACCTGTCGACAAAAGAATTATATTATGTTATGGCATTTCATTTCATTTTTGATATTTTATATTTATTGATTACTTTTCTGTTACTCTAATAAAATATTTTGATCTTGATACTTGATGGCATGATGGCAGAAATCCAAAGAATAGATATAAACGATATACTTGTGCATATGAAGATAACAGATTAAAAACAAATATAAATAATAGGTACTGAAATTAAAATCACACAAAGTAAAATCATAGCAGTTTCACTGTAAAATTCTTCAAGAGTATGATATGCCTTATTCAGTAGAGCTTCTTTCATTATTTTTCTAAATTTGTAGTATATTTTCTAATTCCTTATTTCAGAGGATAATATATTTATTTTTTGTTTTATTGATTAGAGAATCCTTTTTAAAGTTGATTTTGGAATAGGGAGAGGTATTTTATTTTCAGGTCTTTGCCTCGATACATATCCAATTTGTTTGCTTGATTTTTGGGAATGAACTGCACGTTTTTTATGTATTAGACACAGATTCTAGAGTGAAAATGCAGGCGAGAGTTGAAATTCCTTTGCTGATAAATACAGGGCTCTTTTTTGTACAAACACTGATAGAAGTAATTGTTGGCTACAGAATCCCCAGGACGCCAATTTAAATTGGTATTTACCAAAACGTTTAGGCGTTTTTGGTTATAAGATTGGTTTTTATCTAATGACGTCACGAATCAGCTGTTTAATGTCATCAAAAAGAAAACTAATCTCATTTTGACCGTGTTTTTAATTGGTCTTTCAAGTAAATATTTCATATTTCACGATATGGTGACAACATATTTACTGAGTTTGAATTATGAAGGGACAGATTACCAGGTGGAAGTACAAGATTTGGCAACAGCAAGTTTAAATTTCTTAGTGTATTCACTGCTAGCTGATTACGGGATTTTATTAGGAGGGATATATCTCTGGTTAAAAGCAAAAATCCTTCCTGACGAGAATTGATGCCTTATAAAATAATGTAAAAGCAATACTACATTTTCATCGAATAAAAATTCGTGACGCCAATAAGCACACAAATCTCAGTTTTGTTTCCACACTATTAAAGTTCTCCATTTATAATATAATACATTTAACAGTTATTGTATACGAAAAACCAGAATAATTAAGAGATTAAAACAAAGGAATAACATGAAGAAGGCAGGAACCAGAAATTAAACCAAAAGGTGTGAAAGCAAACGTTGACGTCACGTCTGTCATTTATCATGAAAGACCAAGGTATATATCTGCGGTAAATATCAAAGAATTGTGGTCATCCGCCTAAATTCGGTTTAAGTGTTGAAAGTATTATAAATGGAGAACTTGAATCGTGTGGAAATAAAACTGAGATGAGTGTGCTTATTAGCATCCGAGTTTTTATTCGATGAAAATGTAGTATTGCTTTTACATTATTTTATAAGGCATAAATCATTCTCGTCAGGAAGGGTTTTTGCTTTTAACCAGAGGTATATCCCTCCTAATAAAATCCCGTCAACAGCAACAAAACCTAATATGGAGTATAATAACTTACATCAGTTTATCCGCCTCTTCCGTATGGAAAAAAATACGTTCCACAAACTTGTAGAAGTTTTAAAAAAAGTTGACACCAGCATAGTTTTATCCAGGCCATACACTGGAGGGTACTACCCACTGGACATAAAGACCCATTTATTAGTGTTTCTATGGTATATATGGCCACACCAGATTCTATGATAAGCATTGGAACAAGGTCTAGATTATGCCCAGCCACAGTAATGAAGTGGTATACTTGATATTGAAATTAAATACTAACTATATATTCGCTTTCCAAAATCAGAAAAAGAAATAACTCAGTAAAATATGTTGTCGCCATATCGTGAAATATGAAATATTTACTTAAAAGACCAATTTAAACACAGTCAGAATGAGGTTAGTTTTCTTTTCGATAGTAACCATAACCGAAAATGAAAAACAACTTTGGAGTTGGATAATTACCACAAAATTTTGGTGACAACTATGACATGAAACAGCTGATTCGTGACGTCATTAGATGAAAACCAATCTAATAACCAAAAACGCCTAAACGTTTTGGTAAATACTAATTTAAATTGGTAAATACCGAAACATTTTGGTCATCCGCCTGAATTCCATTTTTCCAACTTGAGAGACTGATAGATGACAACGACACCGCTTCCACAGAAAGTTGGTAGTCAGAAAACGCAAGAAACTATTCACGCTCACGATATCCAACGATACGATAATGGATATGTTCCGTATATCACCTTGGTTGTTTTGGTTGCTGAATTTGCGTCCCGTAAATGTCTTTTATTAGGTTGGTAACTGAAAAAAAGGTTATTTACGGGACTTGGTTCCTGAAAAAGCGGTCGATTGTCTGTCACCAGAACGACCGACGATTTTCTTTGGTTGATCTGGTTATTCTGATTTGAATAATTTTTATTATTTGAGAAATAACTTTGATTTGTTCTATATGATTTATGAATTCAATTAAAGTGATTGAACAGATCGAAGGGGTAACAAATGTATTCATAATTTGATTTTTAATCTTATAGATGATAAAATTTTGGAAGAGCACGCATGCTTCAGGAATTGCGACAATTTTTTAATCCATTACGAAAACTTGAAAATATTTCATGCAAATCGAGAATCAGGCGCATCTATTCATTCCGGCATTGAGAAACCGATATTATCTCCCCAAGGAGACTTCTACATCAGTCAGTAACGTAGAGACATGGACTAACGAAATGGTGAAGCTGTTGATTTCAATCTACAAAGATCACAAACAAATTTGATTCTCCAAACTTCAGCAAAAAGAAGGTGTGGGAAACAATCAGCTCAAATCTGAATACATTTGGATACAATGAAAGCGCTTCAAAATGTGATGAGAAGTGAAGAAATTTGAAGAAGAGCTACTATAAAGTTAGGGGGGAAAAGAATAAAACGGGTTACTCAAAGTTACCTGGAAGTTTTTCGATGATTTCCAGGCAATAAATAAAAAAATGCTGTTCATTACCTATGATTCGTAACAATATATTAACACTATAATAAAACAATCAAAAACACCAAAAACATAATAGCCAGCTATCGCTAATTGAAACAATAAACAATTAAACATAACCACACTGAAAGACAAATGACAGTGACAAATGTCCCGAAAATAAATTGCAACCACAAGTACCAGACAAAAACCAAGGTCAAAACTTATGTCACCGGTCCGGTAAGCAGTGGTAACTTTTGTCTATTTACGGAACATATCCAATGTTAGTAACTCTTTCGTTGGATATCGTGAGTGTGAACAGTAAGCTTTATGCTTTGAAGTAAGTGGTGTGTTGGTGTATGATATACAATAACTTTCCTATTTCTATTATTTTTTTGTTTGCTTGTTCTGTGATCAGTGTGAACTGTGGTACTGTGGTCTGTGGTAGTAATTTGACTTTGACAGTTAGTTTAATACTTTTATGTTGGCTGTATTGTTAAATGTCGTTGTGTGTTTGAACGTTTGAAGATTTCATTGAGAAGTTGTGAAAATTGGAAAAATATTACTGAATAGGAACTAATTGCCTCCTCAAATTCCTGCTTGGAACATTTTATTAGTATTCCTCTCGAGTTGACCATCGCTCTGAAGTGAGGTAGGATCCTGAAAGGTGAATTGTGTTTATTTGAAAAATATAGCTGTGTACAAAATGAGGAAGAAACTGTCCGAACTATTATTCTATTCTTTACTTTATTCTTCATATTTAATTCAAATTTCCATGAATTATTAGTAACGGTATTTTCTTTTCACTTTTATAATGATAAACAAACATTTTATTCTAGCCAGGTCTTGGAGGGAAATTTACACCAAATAATTTTTGTTCAGGAAATCATTATTTCAGAGAACGCATCGAGCTTGAAAATTCCTAACAGTGTACCTTTTCCCGAGATATAATATCCTTCCAAGTAAGTAGGTGTTTTGTTATACTTCTCTAATGGGAATTTCCATTAGCAATTACGAGTTCTACAGAATTTGATCTGACATTCATTGTTTTTTTTTCTATCGGTGTTTCTTTTGCATGGTCTACTCTTTTTTATCAACTTTTTTTCGTTGACTTGATCTTGTATAAATACGATTCGGATCACTTAATTTGGTTTTGAGATGGGGGATCAATCCCCCGGAGACCCCGGGGGACAATTACATACTTCATCAATTGCATCTTCATACAAAGACTCAATAAACATCTCCTTCGACAGAAGCAGTCGACAGTCTGCTACTCTTTGCAGAAAATGTGAATTATAATTAAAAAAAAATGTGAACAATTTATAGATGATATTGACATTTCTCAAGATTTTATAACCGAATTAAAAGATGTTATTGAAGAGGGTTTCTTTTCCAATAATGAAAATGATCTCAAGGTTAAAATATCAAAAAATGTGAACATACTATCTGATCTAGTGGTACAAAAAGCTAGGTGTGAGGAACAAAAAAATATGAATAGAACTCCAAATGTTTCGAATTCTGAAGACTTAAATAAAGGTAAACGTACAAAAAAAGTTATTGAACTATCATCTCCATCTATATGGATGTGGGAAATGTTCAGGAAGAAACAGTTACTTTAGAAACTTTGGAAAATAGGTATGAAATTACAGACTTCCGCCCTTATAATGTATCTATAATTGAATCTACTGATAAAAACATAGGACATTTATCCAGTCTTGCTGTAGGTAAAATATTCCATCTTAACCCTAAATATAAAACCCTAGGGACATCGAAAGGAGAGGGAAAAATAGACTAATGATTTCTTTTAAAAAACTTCAGGAGGCTAACAATCTTCTTGAAGATAATCAATTTCTCACAACACATAATCTCAAGGCTTCAATACCTAATAATCTCATTACTTCTAAAGCTATAATTAAGGATATAGATGTCTCCTTCACTGAAGAAGAAATATTAGCGAATCTCAAAACTCTTGACAATACAAAAATAGTGCATGTTAGAAGATTAAAGAAAAAAGTTACAGCAGACAATGGTTCCCAATTGTATAGAGACATTCCAGTGATATTAGTTACTTTCCGAGGAAAGTCTCCTCCTTCTAAAGTTTACATGTATTCATGTGCCTTTCCTACCCTTAACTATTTTTCACCTGTCATTCAGTGTCATAATTGCCTCCGGTATGGCCACACAAAAACACTTTGCAATGGCAAAACTAGATGTCCAAAATGTGCAGAGGGTCATGACAGAGACAGTTGCAAGGCGACAGATCTGTCCTACCTTTCTCTCATCTGACTACCGGACCTGAAGTTTCCTTTAAAAATAGAGTATGCCCTGAATTCCATAGACAAAAAGCAATTAATATCCTGATGGGAGAAAGAAATATCTCCTATTTTGAGGCTTCAAAATTCATACCACCTATAAGTTCCCCTATAGCAATAGCCAATAACAACTACGGCTTCAATTCTTCTAACTTCCCCCAGTTACCAGAAATTGATATCTCAACCCCTAAATCTCAAAATGAAAGAACTCCGATCCGTCCGAAAACCCCCCAAGGGTACAACAAAATTACCAGATATACTAAAAATAGTTCACCTCAAACTAGACAAGAACATAGGCCTTACAGAAGAGGCTATGACGACCAACATAAAGACTGCCTCATTAGTCCAGATGGGCAAATCAGGAGGTCACCTCCAGTGATCTCATCAAATAATTATAAATTAGGACAACCGCCTATAGACTACATTAAACAACAAATGAGAGCCGACATTAGCAGGCTCTCTAATAAATTTCCAGATCTGTTTCTTGAATTAATTAAGGAATTTATTCCATACACTGACATTGTATTTTCAAACATAGAATCAACTTTATGGCCTCGTTGAAAATGATTAATTGGAATATGAGAAGTTTGCATTCCAATAAGCATAACTTATATCACCTCAGAGAAGACACACATCCAGATATCATATGTATCTCAGAAACTTGGATAAAACCAAACACTTCCGTTTCAATTAAGGGATACAACCTTTTATATGGCATAAGGCATAAAGGCATTAATTGCAAAAAATTCAAGATACAATTTCAAATTCCGATCCGAGTAAATATAGTGGAAATCGAAGTGCGAAATATCATTATTTTTTCTATGTATATTCCTCCAGATATCACTTTAGATGAAAATCTTTGGAAACACTTTAAGGACTATCAAAAATTTATAATTTGTGGCGATTTTAATTGCCATCATAAAAATTGGGGAAATACATATAATAATAGAGGAGGCATAGAACTAAACTCAATAGTTGATGAGGGGCACTTCATTGTACATAATGACTCTCAAGCTACACTGCTCTCCCTCCGTTCAAGGAGCGTAATTGATTTGGTCATCTCTTCTAACTTATATAATGACATATTATACTGTAATAAGCTAAACGACACTTATGGGTCGGACCATTTTCCCATTCTCTTTGAATTAACAATTTATAACCCAAACCCCACTCACCCAGTAACTAATGTCCCCAATAGTCAGATCCGCTATAATTATAAAAAAACAGATTGGAATAAATATCAACACATTATTGATTCTAGCGACATCTCTCCATATGATGATCTCATTCAGATTATGCAATTGGCTATCTCTCAAAGTGCCCCTTTCATAGAGAGAAAATCTATTAATAAACATGCATCCAAACCCCCTTGGTGGGATGATGAGTGTTTGGATGCTACAAAAAACCGGAAAGAAGCTTTTCAAAACTATAAAGATCAGTCAAACGTAACTAATTTTATAGAAATTAAAAAAGCCATCGCCAAATCTAGGCGACTTTTCAAAAAAAAGAAATAGAAATCCTTCCAAACTTTCACTGAATCATTATCTAGGGAAACCAATATTTCAGATACCTGGAAAAATATCAAAAGATTTTCTCGACCTCAGATTTCTCAAAATGACACCTGTCAACATGAAATAGACGATCAGGTATTCTGTGAGGCTCTCCTTGACAAATTCGGTCCCATAGATATTCAGCGACCACCTGTCCATTTTGAAAATAATGAATGTAACAGGGATATTCACTACATATTTACAGAAAAAGAAGTCCGCTGTGTCATAGCCAATAAGAAGGGGTCTGCCCCTGGCAAAGATACAATATCTTACACAATGATTAGCAATTTACCTCATAAAGCGCTTACATAGCTTGTAAAGTTTTACAACGACATCTGGATGAATAGAATCTCCATACCTGCAGAATGGAATGAAATAATATTACTCCCTATACTAAAACCTGGAAAAGATCCGAATGATATTAATAATTGCAGGCCCATTGCCTTGTCGTCTTGTTTCAAGAAAACCTTTGAACTACTTATCAAATATCGCCTTGAATGGTGGGTTGAACACCATAATATTCTCCCACATTGTCAATATCGTTTCAGGAAGGGCAAAGGAACAACCGAGGCTCTCCTTGATTTTTATTTGGATTTACAAATCAGTAAACTAAATAAACGGAAAACTGTAGCTGTCTTCCTAGATATTCACTCAGCTTATGACAATGTCATCCCGGAAATTCTGGCATCGAATTTAATAGAACTAGGTATAAAACAAGAGTGTTGTCAAAATCATATTCGATCTTAATAAAGAAAAAGATATCTTTATTCGAGACAGTAATGGGGTATTATGGGGACCTAGAAAAAGTTTTAAAGGAATCCTACAAGGTGCGGTTCTCAGCACACTACTATTCAATCTGTATTCAGTATCCCTTTGGGATGCCATCTCCCCTCACTGCAAATATATCCAATATGCTGATGACATTACCATATACAAAGAGCACAAATATCTTAATTTTGCAAAACATATCGACAGAGCTATTTCCTCTCTGGAATCTTGGCTGGACACACATGGTCTTACTATTTCTATAGAAAAAACGAGATGCATTACTTTCTCCAATTCCCATCAACAAGAAAATTTAAACATATCCATCTTCAACCGGTATGTGTCACAGGTTGAGCATCACAGAGTACTTGGCTTGCATTTTGATAGAAAAATGTCCTGGAAAATTCATGTCACTGAGGTAATTACCAAATGCCTCAAAATTCTAAATATCTTGAAATATCTCGCTAAAGTTAGCTGGGGTGCTGACCCAAAGATAATGTTGAACATACACAATACCTTGATCTTGTCAGGAATTGAGTACTGCCTTCTCATTTATGGAAATACAAGTACAACTAATATCAAGGAAATATCCAGTATTCTATATAAATCACTCAGAATTTGTCTGGGATTGATGCAATCATCTCCCACAAATGCTATTTTAATTGAGGCTAACCAACTGCCTATTCATCTACAACAAAATCTGATAAAAAGAGAAATATATTTGTGTATCATCTGCATATAGATGTGAGTTGCAATGTGTGAGACATGTTGTTATATTATTTGTATAGATACCAAACAATAGTGGCCCCAAAATAGATCCCTGCGGCACACCACAATATATATTTTCCTTAGAAGATTGACCTAACGATGTCTCAACGAACTGATATCTGTCAACTAAGTAACTGGCAATGAGAGCATTGCCTCATTAGAAAACCCTACAAAGTGTAAGATAGCACTTAACAGCTAATGACTAATTGTGTCAAATGCCTTAGAGTAATCCAGAAGAATAAGCTTAGTCGTTTTGCCGGAATCAGTGGCTTTGATTATATCATCTGTTATGTTTAACAACGCAGTGGTACAACTAAATCCAGGTCTGAACCCCGATTGGTTATGTGGCAGTATTGAATATTTTTCCAAATGAAGGCGTATTTGTTTATTAATAATTTTTTCCAAAATTTTTGATAGACACGGCAAAATACTTACCGGGCGCAAGTCATTGAAACTGGTTATTTCATTCTTTTTCGGCAAGGGAGTCACTCGTGCCACTTTCCAACTATCCGGAAAAATACTAGCTAACAAACAGGAATTCAGATTATTTGTTAAATAAGGCACAATTGTTGGACAGCATAAGATAATCATTTCTAAGTTGAGAAAGTCTGAGCCTACTGCTAAAGATTTAATTTCTAGTATATGTTCTTTTACCTCTTCAGTATCGACTGTAGTAAAATAAAATAATTCAGGGAAACATGCTTTGCGATTTTGATTGTAGTAGTATAATAAATTTCTATCTATGGGTAACTTACTTGCAGATAATTGTAAGAAGAAATTGTTAATTTCGGATGGTTTATTAAGAAAATCAGGTAGGGTTTTATTTTTTCCTTTATTCAAAATGTTCAATTGATTCAACCTTTTCCAGATAAGTTTAGTATCTCCCTTAGCACAAAACTCAATGTATCTTTTTTTTTAATTTTTAATAGAAATGTTCGTTTGGTTTCTGATTTGTTTATAATAATTCCAATGTTCAACATTCTTAGTTCTCTTAAACGTTTCGAATGCTTTATCTTTCATCTTTATCATTATCTTTATCGTATCAGTTAGCCACGGCGGCTTTTGATCTTTGATCAGAACTGTTTTAAGTGGAGCCAATGTATCGAAAATATTTATTAACAAACTATTTATATAAGTAAGTTTTTCGTTAATATCTTGTAAATAAACCACATTTTCGAATGGGGTACTTAACAAAATTTCTTTTAGAATAATTGTGTCCATACGTTTAAGATTTCTCATTGTTATGTATTCTATAGTTTTTTTTTGACTCCTTTCTCCTATAGAACAAAAAACTAAGGAATGATCAGAAATATTCACATCCTCAGTGCCAGCTTTGAAATTTGTTTGGTATTTTGATATTAATATAATATCTAACAATGTACTAGAACAATTGGTGATTCGAGTTGGCGAGTCAATAACTTGCTGAAGATTGAAAGTTTCAATATAGTGGATAAGTTCCTGAGTGCTTGAATTATCCAAATCTGATAAATTTATACTCACATCCCCTCCGCAGATTGTCTCATCGCAGGATACTGAAAATTGCAATAGTGTGTCTTCAAATATATCTATAAACTCCGCTAAACTTCCTTTTGGTGGTCTGTATAACGTACCAATATTATAAATTCGCTTATTACTTTTAACCTGAACCCAAATTTGTTCCAAACTATCATTACTTTGCACGTCCAAAATTTCACTTATCAGACTATCATTTACATACATACCTACACCACCACCACGAGATCAGACAGCTTTGAGACTTACTCCACGTATCAAGAGGTAGTTTTTAGTTTGTCAGAACAATTTATGAAAAGATGATAACTTTTAACCAGTATTTTAACTAGATTAGCCGGAGCTACAATTTAACGTGCTACTTCTTGCTAACGAACATGATATGATATGGAAATAATGCAAGAATAATAAAAAACAAGAAGAGCTGTGATATACCTCTTGCTTTTTGAAAAATGTATTTCATTATTGTGTACAAAGCTTTCACGCTTATCACTGAGTATAGCTTCTGCCTTGATATGAAATGACTGTTTTTCGTATTTCAGATGCCGAGAACAAAAGTTACAAAGAAAACTGCCCAAAAACAGAAACTAACTGAGGACGACAATGAAAATGGAAAACTTCTCATTTCGCAGTACAAAGATATGGTTCAAAATTCAAGTAAGTAAAATAATTCACACTGGAATATTTTCCTGTAAAAACCATTAAATAAATAATAAAAGTTGGATTTAAGGTCTAAACTTGTTCAACACTATTATTGGTATGATCTACAACAATGTATTCGGTGACTAACTGGCAACGGATTATCAAAACATCAAAATAAAGTTTTTGTTTCTTATTCACTTTACTGTTGTTGGTTAAACACTACTTCATTATTAATATATGGATGGGGAAAAATATTGTGGTAAGTAAAATATAAAAAAGCAATATAATTTCAATGAGAGACAATGTAGGTAAAACTACATGGTCAACTATTTTAACAAAAATTATTGTAGTAAAACTGCACCAACTAATTTTCCTAATTTATTTAAAACACTACAACAATTATTCACTAAAACATTACTTCACTATTTTATTTCTACGGTGTCAGTCTCTATCTGCGAACTCTGGAACTGTAACTAACTCTGAATTCTGACTGTCCCGCTTAATATACTCCCAAGCAGTTTCCATTCACGACTCTCGATTATTCAGGAGTATAGAACATTTCATCTAGATGGCTCTTCGAATAGTATCGAACAATCGATTTATTCCAGCTTGTTCTCGGCGATCCGTACGCCAGCAGATATGCAGTTGTAGTTAAACGAGGGTGCATAATTAATTAGATCAGGGCCGGTCTCGAAATCGTTACATTATATTGAAATTTCTAATAACAAATTAACAGCAAATTAATTGAAAATATCTCCGCTGACCCAGTTGTTAATATTTCTTTATTATGTAAAAATCATTCAGGTTCTTTAATATTTCTGTTTGAAGATTCAGTTATGTTGATTTGTTAAGAGCAACAAATTCAAAAGGTATGGACCAAATAGTAGAACCAAATATTACAGTTGAAACATTTTAGTTGATTTTAAGATGAAAAATGGAATGCAATGTACAATAAAATAAAATGCAACACTTGTAACTAAGGTAATATGTGTAACTAAGAAAGTGTTATGCTTGTAACTAAGAAAATGTAACACTTGTTTCTGAGAGACTTTAGGGACAAATATTTCGGATTATTGGGGTTTTATTTAATAATCGTTCGAAATTAGGACTTTAATTCGTTTAAAGAAAGTGTCTAATGAACTGTGACTATTCGTGGTTTTTTTAGATGGGTAAGCAGTTATTATATCTATAATTGGTTATAAAAAAATTAATAGGCAAAGTACTGTTGTCTAGTGATGTATGAAGGCACTTTCAAAGTATCTTAGTGTTAGTTGTTCAAGACAAGTCACCAAGAGTTCAAGTGAACCGAATTTAATTGCTAAGGATTAGCCAATGACATTTCTAGTTTCTGCTAGGCAAGTATCATATCCTTTATACAGATGGACTCAGCATTTCCATACCTACAACATGGATTCTTGTGAAGCCGTTCAGTTTAGAGCGCGCGGGCTACAGGGAACGGTGACAGTAGTTCAGGAGCGCACGGTGATTGAAATTAGGTCCGATCAAAGAAAAAAGATGTTGAATTCGAAATAATCAGCCCTATGCTGTATCACTTCCGTTAAAAATAACGTTACCGTTATTCGCGTTTCCGTTATTTTGCTACTACCAAGCAATAGCAAATTAACGGAAATCGCGAATAACGGTAACGTTATTTTTAACGGAAGTGATACAGCATAGGGCTGAATATTGAAAATATCCACGAAAGTGGTATTATATATTAGGTGTTGATTAAGTACGTTTTCAAACTTCAAGATTTTTTGGAGTTAACTTCGACATTTTCGACAATAATCAGTTCAAATTAGGCAAGTACAATCCACTCAATAGTATACACGTTACAAAATAATTCTTTTCTCAAATAAATCACAGGGTTCTCCTTTTTTCAGAGTTAAGTCTTGTTCAACTGTTCAGAATTTTTTTCCTCTGGCACTGAGAGATTGTGAGAAAAGAATAATCAATGTTGTTTCATTTAGCATATTTTTGTTCTCTTGAAATTTTTCAGGAAGCTAAAATGAAAATATTAATGCAAACACTTTCCAGTGTAGCATAACATAAAAAAAGTTGAAAATAAAACATTCCCAATTGTAAATTGGAATTTTTTTTTTCAGAATTAGAAGAATCTACGATGAATAAAAATTTTAAAATAAAAATTAGGTATTAAGTCAAGCTTTTATATAAATGTACTGCAAATGAAAACATTATTTCTTTAATTGTTTGATATAGGTTATTCTGTGAGTAATAGATTCAAATATTTCTGAGCATTATTAACTATTTTGTATCCGCGGAAGTTATTCACCATTGAAAAATAGCTATTTGTGTAAATGCGAGCACAAAGTGATGCATTTTGTCAAGTTCTAATCTTTGGAGAGCGGCAATCACACTTTGAGAAATGAATTATTTTGTATCGTGCTCACTATTAAATGGATTGTCCTTGCCTAATATAAACTAACTAATTTGAAGTAAACTCTTAAAAAATTCATTTTGATCACCCTGTATCTCGAAAACCAAGCCATTTGGGACTCGTTTATATTGTAGTAAAAATGCACTTTACTAATTTTGCTAGTTTATTTAAAACACTATTAAAACAACTAAAACATTGACCTCACTATTTAATTCTACTGTGGCTTTCTGTCTGCGGACTCTGGAACTATATCTGCAACTCTCTGTGACACTATTTTTTTCCCTCTCCTGTCGAGCGCCTTTTATACCCACAAGCAGATTCTTTTTACAATTCTCGAATGATCGGGACTACACGTCGATCCAGTCAGATTGCTCTCGTAACTTCGATTTCATTCCTTAGCGAGTTGGCGTTCTTCTACGCGTGATTCATGTGTCAATGTATCAAGGGTGCATAATTAATTAGCCGATCAGGGCCGGTCTCGAAATCGTAACAGAATCACCTTTCAAAATTTGTGAACGTACTTAAATAACACCCTGTATATTCGTTGAAATTCATTACGTAGAAAAAGTTATTTCTCATATCTAATGTTATAAAATATTTCATTGTGATAGTAGATGAATATTCAAAATCATCGATTATAAAAAAATTGTAGTGGTCATATTGGCAAAAAAAACACTTTCGTATGCAATGAATGGAAATCTGGGGACTAAAAAAAGTAAAATGAAAAATGTACTGACTGAAAAATAGTAATTTATGTATTCAATAAATGCATTATATACATACACTATATGAATATTGGCGAAGAATGTGTACTTCAATATCCACAACCTTTGTGCTGACTGCTGTAAAGTTTTTATTTTGGGTTTTTGGTCCAACACAGGTTTTTCAAATTGTAAAATTGCTTTTGAGTTTTCGAGGAGTTGAAAAATAACTTGTAGATTAGCCAATAACAGCCCTGAAAGAAATATGCAGTTAGTTTTTTATTCACTAACCAATATGTTACTTGAATCCGCAGATACTTTCAAAATTGATTTATCAATGTTTTCGATCGAAATTAATGCTGTATACTTTTCATTTTTGCATGATCTGATCAAACTGTCTCTCCTTTATCCTGAAAATAAATTGCAAATTTTCAGACGGACAGATAAAAAATATCAACTATCAAACATGATTAGTTCCTTCTTGTTAGTACCATAGTGTGGTGTTGGTGAGATAGAAATAAAAAAATAAATGAAGATTTATTATTTGAAATAATAATTTGACAAAAATCAAATCTGGTTAATAAGACAATAAAATTCAATTCGGTGTGTTCTTTTTTTCTTTGGAATGGCTGAAACGTTGTCTATTATTCCTATTATATCACTAATTGCAAATTGATAAAACTTACCTTTGTTTTTTTCAGAAGAAGAAATGTTATCACGGCTCAAAGAACTTCGCAAATCACTTCTCAATGATGTTGACAGATTTTGTCTTGAGGAACGCCAAAAAATCCCCATTAAATATATGAATTTACCTTTGTCTGAAGTGGTGAGTTGTTTCATTTTATCAGTTTCTTGAATGGATTTTTCCAAAATCTGAAAATCAATCAGGTACTGTACACAATTATTTATTCAGCTTGATTATTTTTCAGAAAAAGTTGTCATCCTTTAAATCTGCAGAAAATCCATCGATGATCAGTAAGAGTTGTATTTCCAAAGAAGATATTTTAAATATTGCAAAAACCACAACTATAAAGAGAAGAATTACAAGGAGTTCCTCTTTCACTGATGAAGGTAAGCTTCGATCTTCAGAAAAGTTTCTGTTACTAATAGTGCAATTTGTGAATGATCAGAAGTTATTATCACTTATCAATTCATAGCACACAATTGTATAATTATTATATTGTTTATTATCAAAATTATTCTTTATTACATACCATTTCTTCAGACCCCTATGAAAATGACGAGGATTCTTTATTTTTTGGTTATTCATAAAAACACATTTCTTCATTTTTTGCACATTCTACCTTTCATCCAAAGCAGTTTCTTTCTTTTTTAATTACTAGGGATCTTTCTTATGAAGAATATGTTATCTTGAAAAAACTCTTTCTTTTGCCAATATTTGTTTTGAAGATTATTTAATTTCCGTACTAGAAAATTACCTACCTATATACTGGGGTATTTGTTGAAACCACACCTCAAGAAGGTAAATTATACTTCTCCATGTCTTTGACGTTGCATATACTGAGAAGTTTTTATCTCAAATGATGTTTCTGTTCGAAATTGATCTCGTTTCCAGTAGAACCATAGCATATATTATATGAATAAATAAAATAAAGTAGGTAGAGGTAGTGGATTTTCTTAAGAGCTATGACCTTGAATATATCTGCGCGTCGCTTACAGGCAACAACTCACAAATTTATTGAAATAGAATCGGAAAACATTGACTCAACTACTTCACTATAATAGCCTAGTCAATGTTCACACTGATCGGGTTGAAGATTGATTTAGTGGAAATTATTATTGAATATATAGATTTATTTTTAGTAGGTAAATAAGAACACTACACGTAGGTACTTAAAAAAAAGTTAAAATAAAATAATTTTGTCTATAGGGCATTTACAATATTTTTGTAATGGTTGGCAACCTAAATCATCGTTTTCGGTTTCAGTGTCAGACAGTTCTGATTCGGTCTCACTACTATCTTCTCCAACATGTATTATTAATTCTTGCGCCGCCTCATCCGTAATGTGCTCTCTTGCCATATATTCTTCTTCAACCTTCTATACATGAGCGCAAATGTTTTGTCAGTTTTGAATTGTCACTTGCTGAAATTTTTCTTCTGTGAGCTGTCGCACATCACCAAGTTTAAATGAGACGTTGCAGGCTGCTACTTCGTTCTTTACTAGTGACCAAATTTTTTCAATAGGGGTAGCTCCGGACGGTATGGTGGTAAACATAGTGTTAACATGTCATGTCCCACTAGTAGTGTAACAACAATATACTCTTTATAAGTTGATTCATGCATATTAATTAATGCAAATAATTCTGCTTCAAAGGCATTGACATCATATATAATACCTCGTTCCGTTAGCCATTGCTGCATCGCCGCTTTTTTCAACGAAAAATTTGGAATAGGATCCACCTGTATATTGCCGTAGGAAGCATTATCTATCCCTAAAACGCATGTTTGTGGAGCATCAGGGATAAATGTATCTTTGAATTGAACTTTCAAAATCTGCCCTTTTTACGCATGGTAATACCCACAGGCATCTCCTATTAAGATCATTAGAGTTTCGTGTTGGCTGCGATACTGTTCACACCTATTTTTCTGCTCTTGCAAAAAAACGGAATTACCTGGCGGAACCAATTATCGTTTAGTTTCGAAATTCATACCTGTGAATTGCAGAAAATTTATATTACATAAAGACATATAAAAGTGACGCGAACAAGTGCACATCGCTGAATAAATTGTGTTAAACGACTCCAAAATTGCAATATCGTGCAGTTCGTAAAAAGAAACGTACTTTTTTGCGGTGTACCATATCTGTTTTTGTTCTCATTGGAAGTTATTCATAGTCCAGTTAGTTTAGGCTATTTACACAGCATGGAATCACGCAAATGCAGATTATTATCATGCAACTGACAAGTATGAATCAGAACATAACTGAGATTCGAAGCTTACCGCTTCTGATTATTGTATTTTATAATTGGTAATATGTATATTACTCTATTGTGATTATAAGAAACTAATATATATTGAGTTTATTATATAATATTATTCATGTAACCAAACTCTTTGTGATAAGAATGTTTTTCTTGGACACAATAAACTTATCTATCTGTCTATCTCTCTATTAAGATCATTAATTAGCGTTCAGGCAACACTATTAATTTTGTTATGAATCAACAACATTCATTAGCATATATTCATTGTCAGGTACGATAATTTGACGGCACAAAGGTTTTACTAAAACACCTATCAACGCTACCCGTAATGCGTTTTTGGTTTTTTAATTTTGTTAAAACTAAAATGCAATTTCACTGTACTATATCATTAATTGGTATGGACGCGTGCCACGTCGATCTGTACCACACCTACCAGCGGATGTTTTTACAACGTTCAGTAGACGACTGCCGAAACGTAAATTTGTTCTCTGCGACGGTAAGAGTCATAACTCTTAAGAAAATCCACTATTTAACTCTACAACACTAACATCACATGAGAAATACGAAGACTGAATGTAGACTGCCGTTTTCTGCAGTGCATAGAGTCCCACCTCTGAATTTTTAAGTGTTTCTTTGTAAAAAATATTTATGTTTAAATTAGAACTAAACAAGGAGGACATGTTTATTTTTCTAATGTGCTTATACTTCAAGATTCTTTTGCAGGGTAATTTCAATAGGTTTTGAATAATTTAGATTCGAGCCCAGCAAATTTTCAAATAATTTGTTATTGTTTTCATTATCTAAATCAACTCATTTTATTTAATTCCTATTGAAGCATCTCCAAAGCTTCTCAGCTTCAGTAATAGTTGTTCACTAGAAGGTAGTCTCATTTCATCTCTGTTTTAACCTCATCTATCATAACATCTAATCCTGGTTACGGTGCCTTTCTATATTCATAGGCTACCTAACTACAGAGAGCACTAATTCAGGTTCAAGAAAGTCAAGAAGCAGAGCCCCAAAGAGTCATAGTGCAGTGCGAACTACAAGATCCCTTTCAAAGGCCAACTCACAAAAAGTCGCCCCACAGAAAAAGATTTCAACACAAAAGACTCCAATCAATAAGGTTACACCAACGAATAGTTATGGAACCGTCACTCCTAAGGTAAATACATTATTTATGACTTTGAACTAGGTTAGTTTTGTTGGAAAAAGCATTTTTTGGATTGCTTGAGTGCTTGAATGACTAGACTCATGATTTATAATCTAGAACAGAAACATGAAACGAGGAAGTGTGTTCAAAAATGTTTTAACCTTTAATGAATTTCGACATGTTCATTTACTGCCCAATGAATAAAAATTAATTGTTAAGAGGACATATTGTTGTAGTAGTCATTCTTGATACTTTTTTACAGTGTAGGTAGAACATAATATTTTGACAGTCAGTATATGTATGTTCCAATAATTTACCTATTATCTTCATTAGTTGAAAAACTACGAAAAAATCAGCTTATCTATAGATTGTGTACTCATCAGAAACAATGGCAATCATGGCATGAAAAACCGAACATATGACACTTTTCTTTCTTCACGAATGACGCCGATAGAAGTAATGTCCATTATAAATAAGACAACAGCTAAACAGTTTGCGGGCATAGATGACATGAATGGTAAAATCCTCAAATCTGTCTGCACTCCTGTAGCAGAAATTATATCATATTTACTTAATGAATCAAAATTTATACCTGTATTTAAAAACAAAGGTTCTGCCTGTGACATAACTATAATAGGGCTATATACAAATAGAGTCAAGTTGCTAAACTATTTAAAGCATCTTATAGTGCTAGATTGACCAAGTACTTGGAACACTTTGAGCTCCTCCCAGCAAACCAGAATGGTTTTCGCAAACACAAATCAACCAGCTCGGTAATTTCTGATTGTTTAGGGTTCATCTATAGTGCACTAAATGATAGAGATAATGTTCTTGGACTGTTCTACAACTTCAATCGTGCTTTTGATACTATTGATCATAACTTTTTAATCATGAAATTGTAAGGACTAGGAGTTAGAGGTGTTCCACCTCTATAGGTAACATCATACTCAACAAACAGAACTCATACAACAGTAGTTAATAATGTGAAATCAGATTCAAGACTAATAAATACAGGGGTTCCACAGGGCTCAATCTTGGGACCCCTACTGTTTATAGCCTTTCTGAGCGACATTGAGGACTCAAACAGCATTGACCAACTAACAAAATTAAGTAATAATGCATCCAATGAAATTGGAAAATATAGCTTCAAAAATGGCCTCATCTTGAATACAAAAATAACCAATTATGTCCGGTTTTACTTAGGTGTTACTTTGGATAGTAAGCTAACATGGAAGGCCCACATAAACACTGCTATATAATAAAAAATCTGCGAGATACTGAATCAGCAAACATCATGACTTTACTATATTTTGGTCTTTTGGGGATTTATTGGGCATCTATATCTAATAAAAGGATATTAAGAACAATATGTCATGCTCATCCAACTACAACATGTAAACCTTTATTTAAGCAATTTCAAATACTAACCCTTCCATGCTTATATATTCTTGAGCTGATTAAGTACATTAAAATAAATCAAAATGAACTAGTGAGGAATGAGGACACGCATATGTATAATACTAGGAATAATGAAAAATTTCGACAACCCTATTCAAGGTTATCAGGTGAAAATTCACCTAAGCATATTGGTATCAAATGTTTCAATAAATGAAGTGATATTATAAATGTGAATTTGAGTGACATTCTATTCAAAAATAAATTGAGAATCTTCCTTCTTGAAAATGTATTTTATATTTGTTGATATTTTACTAGTGTGACACTAACTATTGGTAGACGTACAAATATTTTGTTTTTGTGACTATACACTATTCAACAATTTTTTTTGTAGTTTTTTTTTTACCAGTCTGTTAAGTTTTATACATTTGTGTATGTTAAATGCCGTGTATAATCTTTGATTGATGAATAAATTCTATTGTATTCTATAAGAAATTAAATAAATCGTGATTCCAGTTCGTGTTGATGAAAATGAAAAACAAAACACATTAATCCTTATCTTTTTTCTACAACTTCAATATCTTGTGTTTTTTTTTTGCCAAATAAGTCGAATAATTGACATCGAGTGCTGTAGCACCTAACAAATTTAATAAATTATTATTTGAATTATCATGTATTGATAAAGTTAATGGAATTTCAATAGAGTTGAGAGAAAAATATACATGAGTTTGATGTGTGTGTCTATTGGAGCGAAAATCGAAGAATGCTGCCGCTACTTTTATTATCGCTAGGAAAATGTTTGTACATTTGTTTATATGAAATCGTCATTTGTACATTCGTTTAATTTTATCGTATTTGACTTACTCTTGTGATCCCTAAGGTGTTTTTTCCCCCAAGTATTAGTTTGAAATGTTATCAAAATATTCTGGTGGAACATGTTAATCATTGTCGTTTGAAGTGTCGTTCACTTTTTGATCTTGTTAGACTACTCTTCTCGAGTGTGGAATAAATTTGAGCACAATATCTCCTGTTTTTACTCCTGTTCCCAGCATTCTCCAAATCGCTGATGTAATCATGTAATCTAATCTTGCAATTAGTACAAACACTAATTACAAAATATTCAGTTAGCAAATATTAGTTTTCTCAAATAATACATTGACATTGTACACAAACAAAGCAGGAAAGTGTCCTTCATGAAAAGTTAGGGGTTGCGACCTAATGCTAAACTCTCCAATTCTACTGTTCCTTTTCCACTTGGTGCATACCGAGTTTTTTCTGTGCTCGTCACGTCTGAAATTCGAAAAACTTACCAAAGATAATGGCAGTTATAATCAATTACATTCCATTTTTAGTGCAAACCAAACACACCGCTTGTGTTTTTGAGGCGGCCGAAAGTGGGTGAAGTAGCTTTGTCGATGCAGGGAAGTCCTTTGTTAACAGCACCCGTCGTCACAGAGAAGACAGCCAACATAAATATCCCGCTCAGTGATGGAACGCTGCTGAGTTTACAGCCCCAGAATGGCCTCAGGATGTCACAAATTCCAGATTTTGACCAGAACACTTTAAGAGAGTTAGACTGTTTGCGAGCAAATCTCGAAAAAGTTTTTGAAGTGACTAAAAAAAGATACAACTTGAAATTTTAGAAATGGTCGTACATTTTTCCATTCCTCTTTTATATATCGTATTAAGGTTTTGTATATTAATATAAAGATGATTTTAGTTTTATGTTTTTTTTTATTGTCAATCATGCGGATTGTGTTGCCATTGAACAAAAAAAAAAATTACTGTAGGAGTTCCCAAGGGTCAATTTTTGGCTCAATTTTCTTTGTATTATGCATACATAGTCCGTTCATGCACCATGACGGATAGAACCAAAATATACACAGATTATACTAATGAACTAGTAGCCAAAAATAGCTGACCATTTGTGCTAACAAATCTGCAGAAGACTTTTTCCTGCATCTTGTGATAAAAGTTGGTAACTGATAAAAATATTCTTTATAATCCTTCAAGGCAAATTGATTAAACTAATTGATTATGAGCTACATGCTTACAATGAACAAAAAGACATACGAGAAAAAAAATCATAGGTTTTTAACAAAAAAGTACCTATGCGTGATACTAGAGTGCTTTTTCTCAAGCTCTTTCACAACTTGCATTCGTGCATATTTGCCAGAAATTATCGGACATTTTTGTTGCATTTGTTATATTTCAATAGCAATTTTTACATAGTAGCAATGGCAGTACCAAGATATTGAATATAAAGGACAAACATTACAAACATCTTATAATCGCAATAGAACGAAATTCTATATGGTTGTGTTCATCTGCTACATTGCTCAGTTACTTAGTTACTGTCTTAATTCAACCAATAAACAATGATACAGTATTTGACGTTATTTTGCTGTGAGTGGTGTACAGTTAATTGAGAAACGGTTATTTAAAAAATGTATCTACAGGAAATTGCAGAGTATATGTTCAATCCTGAATGAGTGGGTACATTGTTCTTAAATGCGTGTATAGTAAGCATAAAACCTAATTATCTCCACTGTTCTATTCGAAAAACTTCAGAAAATATTTATTTGAATATTAAAAATATTGTTTGATGAATATTTGCGCTAGTATATCATAGTAATATCAAAAAACTTGTTCATTCCTAAGGATTTTCTACGCGCGAGGCTCACTGATGACATCACAGCTCTCACGTGATCGAGAGGGGAACGGTAGTGAACTGAGCCATCCTTTTGTTGTAAATAACTCTGTTTCTGTAATCTGTGGTGTAGATAGACATGTATTTTCATCGCCGATGGATTCACCAGTCTACGATTCGCTTTCAAAAGGCCGATTCAGATATATGCGTGTCCATGCCGGGTTTTTGAAGCACGGGCCTTTTAAACGCCTTTTGATCACGTTTTTATCACAAAAACATCTTTATAACAAGAACACTTGGTTCTGTAATGATTTTGCTAATGCTGGAGTAGTGCTCAGTGGCGCACCCAGGGGGGGCGGTATTCTGAAATACACATTAGCTTGACCAGAAAAAAATTCGCATGCGGCGCAATTTTAGATCCGTGTGCCCCCCCCAAAATATCATTCTGGATGCGCCACTGGTAACGCTATTTGAGTTTTTCAAATAATTCTGATGTATTTTTCACTGCCTTAAGGGCTGATTCAGAAACATGTTTGCCCATTCTGCATGAGATAGAAGATACAGGGAAAAATACATCGGGATTATTGAAAAAACTCGAATATAGCACTACTCCAGCATTGATATAGAATTAATACATAACCAAATAAAATATATGTTCTTGTGATAGAAACGTGAGTAAAAAGAGTTAACCGAACGTGCTTAAAAAACCCTGCATGGGCACGCATGTATCTGAATCGGCCTTAATATTGTATAATATAAAAAAACAGTTGGTGGCTTGGCGAAGCCACTGATGAATAGAGAAGCGTTTCTTATAATCGTTGATTTCCGATGGCATACGTTCTCTGGTATCGAGTTTGGAACGTATGTATTTATAAGTACATCATAATTATTGTTTTCTTCAATATTTCTGTGATATTTATCATTGTTTATGTGATTTTTTTTTAAATCTGTAGTGAATATTTTTAGCTGATGAAATTCTGGCACATATAAGGTGAATATTTTGTTCTGTTGACAAAATGTACAAGAGAGTATATAGTTCGATTTTTGCTACTTTAGCGTTGGCATCTAATGTTGCTATCGGCTTCACGCACAAGTTACCTTAAAAAAAACTTTTCCCACGTGTGTTCTTCAACTATATATTCCACAGAACACATAGTGTTTTGTGACTTATACCACAGAACACCTTAAGGTGTTCTGTGCTTATACATCCATATATCCATTATTTGTGTTGATGTGTTCCGTGTTCCGTGTCAGTTAGTAATCTAGCCTTTAAAAAAGTTGAAAATAATTTTGGTATTATTCTGGTTTGGATTTAAAAAATCGAAAAATGCATGAGGCATATCAGGTGTCGTCATTGTTGAAAGTAACATATCAAGTTGAATCTATCGCAGCTTACAGTAAGTCTCATAATTCTTTTTAGCAGTTCAATAATATGTTTTTCATCAGATGATAATCTTCTGGTGGGCACAAGACAGGGTCATTTGTGCATGTATAATCTTGTCAGAAATGAAGACAAATGTGATGTACAACTGATGAGGTACAACAAGTCATTCAGTAAGAAACCCGTCCAACAATTAGAGGTGATCCCCGATTATAATTTACTTATAAGTTTAACAGGTGAGTACCCAAATATCTAGGACTGGTTGATTTAATATTGTTAAATTAATGTTTTTCCCTCAGATAACTTAATTCAAATTCATGATCTCAACTCTATTCATTTCACAACTATATATCAGCTACAGAAATCCAAAGGTGCTACATTTTTTGCAACCAACGTGAAGGTAATTATCCCTCTTGTTATCTCTTGTTTGTTGCAGAATAATATATGTCAATTTTAGAAACATACATCTATGACAGGGGAAGTGACTAGTTTGGTTCGTATGGCAGTTGTAGTAAAGAGAAAAGTTCAGCTGTATTATTTGAAAAATAATGAGTTTTTGCCCTTGATGGACGATATTAATTTAAACGATATACCTCGATCTATGGTTTGGTGCCAAGAATCCATATGTGTTGGATACCGAGGAGAATATGCATTGTTACAGGTACGTTAGGTCAGCTGAGTTATTTTACTCTCAAGTTAGCATATCATAAATCATTGGATATAGTTTATTTTCAGCTAAATGGCGAACAGACTGATTTATTTCCCACAAGCAGTACTCGTTCAAATGAACCATGTCTAATTCGTGTCTCTAGCACGACATTTGCATTATGTCGAGAAACGCAAACAGTCATTGTAAATGTGAAAGGAGAAACTGAGATAAACAAGGCTTTGAGATGGTCTGATGTACCTGTAACACTAGCTTGGGATGAACCTTATGCCCTGGGAATACTCACCGACTCTGTTGAGGTCCTCAAATCACATTGAAATAATGATGATGTGTTTATTATTTATTGTTATAGGTTTTGACTCTGGAACCAAGTGGTTTGGTACAGACCCTGTCTGATCTTTCCAAAGTGCGGTACATTGTTTCAGCACAGCAAGGCTTACTATTTGCAGCTTCTTTCAGTCAAATTTGGTGCATTCAAGCTGTTGATGTAGCCAAACAGAGGAAAGTATTGGTAGATGCAAAACAGTTCCAATTGGCCCTGAAGCTAACAGTAAGTTTCATTTAATAGAGTAGTATGGTTAGGTGAGTTGAATTATGCTGTTTCTCCAACTTTCTCACATTTTTGTTAGCAGGCATTATATGCTTGGTAAGTATCAGTTCACTTCAAGTAATATTAGAGGAATACCCAAGAAAGTAGTTCATTAATCTCACAGGTTTCTCTACTTTGGGGAAAGTAACGAGGCCTGAATGAAATTAGGATATATTCACTACCACAAATGTATCTTTTCAGTCCTATTAAGAGTTGGCTGACTGCTTTGAAAACATCTTGACTGGAGCTGTTTCGTTTTTAGTAGCCCACTCTGTACATGTACAGGACACACCATGAAGCAGTGTATTGCAAAGTTAGGGTTTTCGAAAAAACAATGAAAATAAATTCAAAGTTGGTAGGTTATTCAGTGGAACGAATTACCAAAAATTCTGTAACATTTGTTTGAACAGGGATTGGAATATGGTGTTGTTTTCTGATGATCCTTTTCTGTGTTTTCACACTGGACTAATTGATTGCTTTGACTCATCTTTTCCCATTCAGAAAATAAAGAACAAAAATAAAAATAAAAAAGCTTGGTTAACCAAAGAAATTCGAATGTCTGCAGTAAACTTAAAGAAGTCTGCATTATATCAGAAAGTACTCCAATGATCGCAATCCATACCTATTATGTTCAATATAGAAGGATTTATAGAAATGTGGTTAATACGGCCAAAAGTAAATATTATCACAATAGAATATCTTCCAGTAACAACACGATTAAGGAAACTTGGAGTATTGTAAACGAATTTCGCGGAAAAACTAATGTAAAATCCAATGCAAATCTCGAGCCCAATTCTCTCAATGAATTCTACTGTTCTATATCTGAGAGGTTATTAACAAATATTGAAGTAGCACCAGGTCCCTTGCTTTTCTTGAGAGAAACATATATATAACATATAAATTTGTTTTGCATGAGACTAATTTGGATGAGCTGATTGATACTATAAAACAAATAAAAAATAAAACATCCTCTGTTATAGATGATATTTCTATTAAGATAATTGAAAATTTGCCAATTTTCGTGCTGGAATTACTAGTCTTCCTTATCAACGGTTCTTTTGCTAATAGAATCTTTCCTAACTTTTTAAAAACCAGTGTTGTAATTCCTCTTTATAAAGGAGGTGACCCTTCTGATCCATCCAATTTTCGGCCAATCTCCCTGATTCCAACCCTTGGAAAATTGATTGAAAAGCTGGCGAACTAAAACACTCTGGGTTCAGAGATCAGAGCTACTGCTGGGTTGAGTCTTATCTGAATCATAGAACCCAAATCGTGAAAACCAATGGTTTCTCAGGTATTGGTTCAATTAGGCATGGTGTTCCACAAGGTTCTGTTCTTGGACCTATTCTTTTCCTTATTCTGTATTTTAACGACCTGGGAAATATAAGAACTGAAGGTATATTTACTATATTTGCTGATGATATTACGAAATAAATAAATAAATATATAAACTTTATTTTCCCTTTGACAATTACATTTCATATTGTATAGGAATCGTCGGTATTGACCTACAAACTAAATGGACATATATTCCTCTAGATTATAAAAACAATTACATAGGAGGAAGTCTTTTAATTTTTTCTTAAAAATACCCAATGTTTTAATGTTCTTTATAGTAACTGGCAGTAAATTGTAAATTCTGGGAGCCATAAGGTTAGGAGAATTGTAAGCCAGTTTACCTTTACCAAATGGGACATACATATCATTTTTGTGTCTGGTATTCACATTATGTTTCGATTTGTTGGACACAAAATTCTTGTCAACATTTTTATATACATACAAACAACATTCAAATATAAAAAGACAAGGCAACGTTAAAATGTTATATTTAATAAATGCCTTTCTGCAAGATTCATTCATAGGAATGCCTAGCATTGCTCGTAGTGACCTTTTTTGAGCAACGAATACTTCTTTCCTGTGAGAAGATAAGCCCCAGAAACACAGACCATACCTAAGTCTGGAGTCGACCTGAGCATAATACAATGTCAGCAATTGATCACAGTTCAAACCTTGTTTCAAATTTCTGATCTGATAAGATATTGTATTCAGTTTTTTTATTAAGAGTTCACAGTGATTATGCCATCCCAAACATTGATCAATGGAGAGTCCCAAGAATTTGGTGCCTTCGCTATCTGCGAAGACAAGATCGGAGTTTTTGTTTGCCTGAAAACTAATGGTGTTACAACTTCTCTGACGATTGTGAAACCGAATTGAAACCGTTTTGCTTACATTCAAGTAGGTTTGAACGTGAGTGGGCCCATATCAGGCCCTCCACTGCGGCCAATGGCCTAACCTAACCTACATTCAAGTAGAGATTATTCGATGCAAACCACCTATTCAAATCTTGAAAAACTTTATTGCATTTGTCCTCTAGTTCCGAATCATTCTTGTCGGAGACAATGAGTGAGGTATCATCTGCATATAGGGTTATGGATGTTTTGATTGATTTATCCAGATCGTTAACATAAAATAGGAATAATATGGGACCTAAAATGGATCCTTGAGGGACCCCTAGATCTGCTGAAATAAGTTCGGATGTAATATTGTTGATTTCCACATATTGCTTCCTGCAACGTAGATAGTCTGTTATCCAAGCCAGTGGAGTGCCATCCTGTGGCATGATAAGAACCTATATAATCTTCATAGCAAAATGATTGGAGATGTTGCTGCTAGTAAAGAATGGTGCGATAGTAATTTGCTCTCAGTCATTGTATCCAAGACCCATTTATTATCCTTTCAATGCACTATACCAGACCTTCCTCTAGGGAAAGATACCATCTCGTCTACTGATACCAACAGATTTTTGGGAATTTCTCTTGACAATGATTTGAACTTCAGGAACCATGTTGAGATATTGAGCAAAAAATTGTCCTCAGGATGCTATGCTCTACAAGTGGTGTCTAACGAATTGGGGATGACTGCTGTCAAAATAGTGTACCATGCCCTCATTGAGTCACACATTAGATATGGTATTCCTTTCTGGGGAACCTGCAATAAACAGTACTTCAAGATAATTTTCAATCTACAGAAACGTGCGGTTCTTTATATCTGTAAGGTTGGGCCAAGAGTCTCTTGTAAGGAACTGTTCAGAGAGCAGAAAATCCTCACATTACCCTCTCTGTTTATTCTGGAATCGGTATGTCTAGTCCATAAAAACCTTCCAATGTACAATATCACCTTAGGGCCCGCCCGCCAAAACAACACCATAAGTCACTGAGTCATTAGCGTCATTCAGGAGAACAGTGAAATTTATTCTCGGAGAAGAGGTATTTTATGATATTAGTGAATATTTTAGCAGAGACATGGGTGATACTTGACTTGCTCAACAACAAAAATTTTGATTTTACCTCGTTTTTAACTATGTACATCGCTTCTTGTATTGTTTATACTCTTTACGTTATATGTGTGTGTTTATATTTATAATAATAATTTTATGTTTATATTTTATACTTTAATTTGTATGACTCGATTATGTATTAACTTTATTTATAACGTTATAACTCTTCCTTTGTCAATGAGATGTGAATCTTCAGACACTAAAGAATATTTTGATTGATTGATTGATTGATTGATACACTGATTATTTTATCAATAATTTTTCAAATTTGGGATGCTGATCTCCAAGACTTCTTTTTTTTTTTGAAGGAAATGTGGAAAACAAAAGTTACTTTTGAAAATATCGACAACTCATGTAATCAAATTTTAATTAAGTTGAAATATGTTTATCTACTTATTACCATTATTTTATATATGCTTTTTGAAACAGAATTGTATTTGTTTCTGAAACAATAAACCGATTCTCTCTTTCTCTCTATTGGTTATGAAATACAAGTATTTTTTTTAGCAAATTTCCCAAGAATCTGAAGATGAAAAGAAAGAAAAAATACATCACATCCAGACACTTCTGGCTTATGATTTATTTCACCGCAAGCAATTTCACGAAAGCATGAAAGAATTTTTGAAACTAGAAACTGATGTTTATGATGTTATACGTTTGTTTCCCGATTTGCTTCCTCAGCAGCAACAAGGCAGTGAACTGCCAGAGACAGTAAGAGACTTGACCGAAAGCGAATTGGAGACTAGTCGTCTTGCTTTGATCGATTACTTGATAGAGATGCGGCGTCAACTACAATCATCAGACACACAGGTAGCGTATTTTTCGAATAATTATAATGCACACAAATGTTCGGAAAATGTTCTTCTTCGATAGATATATTACCATATGCAGTAATAATGTATCATGAGAGAACTGTCAAACATCTTGTAAAAAATTAACCATGTTGTATAATCTCTTCTTTTTTTTGGGTATTTTATTGAATTTTGTATAGGTTTATGCTTCGTTGTGGCATTGTTTCAGAAAGTTTATAAACGTTTTTTGTTCTCTTTTGCTTTTGAGAATTATCCAACTGTAATTTGAGAGGACAGAAATATACTTTACATGTCAATCAATTAATTAATCAATATGTCTTATTATTTTGTAATAAATTTTAGGCTTAGTAGATATACAGGCCGTTTCTTTTATCATGTGGTAACATTGCTATATTCTAAACCGTAATAGATACAAAGACGATTAAATGGGAAAAAAGGCATCTATTGTGGTGAGCAGTAAATTGGTCATAGGAAATTTACGGGGATTCTCGCCCTTCCCAACTTATACAGGGAAAACTGAAAATGCTGTTTTCGGTTTTTTACTGATGATGCCAGTTATTTTATATGAAACGCTATAAAAATGTCAAATGTGATATACCACTGAATTATGATAATATTTGTGATGAAATAGACGTATTTGAAAAAAATTGTTGATGGTGGCCGTGTTGACACGAAACGTTTAATTAGAAATTTATCATTACGTAACTCTAGTAAATATTGAATACAATAAAACTTTCCTCTTAAATTTTTTTATATTTTCTGAAATAACGATTCTATTCGTAAAAAAACGAAAACAGCATTTTTAGTTTTCCCTGTATAAGTCGGGAAGGGCGAGAGTCCCCGTAGATTTTCTCTGACCAATGTACTGCTCACAACAATAGTTACATTTTTTCCCATTTAATCGTCTTTGTATCTATTACGGTTTAGAATATAGTAATGTTACCACATGATAAAAGAAACGGCCTGTATATATATATATATATATATATATATATATATATATATATATATATATATATATATATATATATATATATATATATATATATATATATATATAATATGTATATAATATATATATATATATATATATATATATATGTAATAATAATAAGAAATTTATTCAGTAAGATCATCAAACATGATATGAATATCAAAACTTGGACTTTGTACTACATACAGTGGTCAAATAAACGATCTGAGAGGTAAAAACAGCAAAAATAAATCCGAAATAATTCTATCTCCCAACGAGGTAAACTATCATTATTGCACCATTGCCGGCTCAATTACAAAAGACTTACCAAGCAATAAATGAACCACTTTTTAAATCCTCCTATTCCTCAATCATTTTTACTTTGTGAAACTTATACTAGGGAATTGAAGAAACTTATAAAATCGATTAAAAATAAAAAACCCATGGAAGAGATGAAATTTCTATAAAAAATTTTGAAAATCTGCCAGATCAGGCACTTGAATGTATTGGCCACATTACTAAATATACATATACATATACATATACAGAAAGGGGGCAATCATGACGAGCCAACAAACATCCGACCTACTCTAGCTAAACTCATTGAAAAGTTAGTTAAAAATAGAATAGCAAAATTCTCTGAAAAATTTGACATAATTTCTCCAAATCAGTACGGTTTTCAGGACAGAAAAATACTAGTGATGCCATCTTATCTTTTCTTCAGGGAGTATACTCAAATGTCAACAGTGGTGAAGCTGTTGCGGCGGTATTTTGTGATTTCTCAAAAGCGTTTGACTGTGACGATCACGAAATACTGGTAGCTAAACTTCACCACTATGGCCTCAGAGGTGTAGTATACGCGACTGGACGAAGTTGCCAAATAGTAAAAGCTTCAAACTTGTCAGATAGGGCACCTGTAACTTGTAGCATACCTTAAGGAACCATATTGAGCCCCACTCTATAAATATAATAGGAAAATTCACAGTGTTTTCCGATGTCGCAACTATTCTATGGCAAGACAAAAACATAATTTCTCTGCAAGAAAAAATCGATACCAACAAAAGCTATAAAACAGTGGTGTGATTCAAATCGTTTTATTTTGAATGCAACACAAATCAACTTAATATATTTCAGGTGTGAACTAAGCATCATCATTTTGGATAACGCTTATATCGGGAGCCGCGATAACACTAAACTTCTGGGTATGTTCATCGACAATAAATTCAAATTTGAACAACATGTTTGCAATTTAAATAAGAAATTAGCTCTTGGATGTTTTGCTGTGAGACTTGTATAACTAATGAGCTTGGATTTTCAGTAGCAAAATCAACCTACTATGCCTTGATAGAGTCCCACCTAAGATACGGAATTCCATTTTGGGGAGTATCCAATAACAATCTCATGCAAAACACCATGATACTACAAAAACGGGCAATCAAATATTTCTCTTTAGCAAAGACACGTGTTCCCTGCAATCCATTGTTTGTATCCCTCAAATTACACACTATTTTCGCCATTTTCATTCTTGAAACAGTATGCTTAGTCAAAAAACATTTGAATAATGTCGATACTACTCCTTCCCATTAAGCTTTACGCAAACATAATAGCATCAACTTACCAAGACCAAATTCGTCCCTAGTGAACGATTCATTTATTGACAATGATTGCAAGATGTTTAACCATCTACCAGATTGATTATACAGTGTCACCGTTAAAGTCCGCATCATATGAGACTTTTTTTTTTATTATTCAGTAATTGCAAATTTAGAGTTCGTGAACAGTTTTTGCTTTGAAAATAATGCAAAATGACTTTTACGATTGTTTTCCATCGATTGGCGACACCAGTCAAATATGACATTTAAAAAAAAATCAAAATGTTAGGTTATTTCTCAATTTTTCGAAAAATATTATATGAAAAAGTTGTTCATTTTTCGGTTTCCTACCCACCTACCAATTCTGAACCATTATCAATGTCGTGATCGTGTTATATAAAGATACTACTTTATATTAGTGCAAGCGCTTTGTCCATAAAAATGTATTTTTTCTATGACAATAAAGTATATACCACCATCATCATCATCTATTTTATTGTAGTGCAAAAACTTGTCAAGGGAGTAGCTTGATTTTCTTTACTTTTCTAAATATTTTTCCAGTAAAAATTCAACAGCAACATAATTTCAAGAAAAACAATATTAGTGAGATTAGGAAGGAGTGGCGGGACTTTTGAATTACGATCCATCCGTGGATCCGACCACTGAATTCCCCATGCATTTCTTATGAGTCTAAAAATTCCGCAATTCTTTCACCTATTTTTAGATGATTTTACAGATTTCTTAAGATCTATTTTTGTTGAAATAGATTCAGTGAACCTTTATGTACAAGGTATAATCAAAATTTTACAATAAAATTGTATGTTTTCAAAATAATTAATGAATATAAAATCGCTAGGCAAATTTGAGGAAAGTTTGTCTTAGCTTCATTTCATGTTTGATTGGCGGAGGCAAAGTTTGGCGGGAAATTCAATATTATTAACGTACATAAGATCTTAGGTCTGAGACATTCATAATGTAATGATGTAACGTGGAGAAAAAAACTTGAAATAATGCACTGTTTTGCACCTGGCTGCAATCACAGACATCCTAGTGATTGCAATTTCTATTTAATGCCAACAAAAGAAAAAGACTCGAAAATGTGGATAAAATATTTGGCATGGTAAGTATGTAACAACAAATGAATTATGTATATTACTGCTTTGAACGTGAATTTTCAGCCGAACTGACAAAAAACCCAATAAAAATAGTCGTGTGTGTAGTTGTCACTTCAAAGATGGTTTGAAAGAAAATGGACCTACTATATTTGCCCATAACATTAACAAGAGAATGAATTTCGAATGTGCTGAAAATTCTGTAAATAAAAGGCGCACAAGGATCTTACCATCTACTACCTCCAAATCTGATTGCAATACTACTTTCACAGTAGAATCCACCTCATCTTCATCATGCACTACAAAAACTGACAATAGAGAAGAAAATATGCTCAAACACATCACTTCATTTTATCCCACAATGAAAGAGTCATTTTCATTCAACCAGATAAGTTATAGAACAGATCTCATTCAGTTGTATACAGGTTTACCAAACAAGGAAACATTCATTTCCCTTTTAGAATATCTAACAACTTTCCAGTTCAGTTATTATCTAGGTTGGAGAGTGACAGGAAAATTGCCGGAGGATCAATTATTGATAACATTGATGAAGCCGAGGTTGAATTCCCCACATTTGGATTTGTCTATCAGGTTTAACATAAGCCCCACTACGATAACAAATATTTTGGGTTCTTCTCATTCATAGAACAATTTTTCTAAAAATTATGGTGAAACTGCCTTCTAGAGAAAAAATTAGATCGTGTTTACCAAATTCGTTCTCATCATTTACTAATTGTAGGCTCATAATCGACTGTACAGAAGTGAAAATTGCAATTCCGAAGGACATGAGGATGAGAAACGAAACATACAGTCACTATAAGCATGCCCATACCTACAAAGTACTGGAGGGAGTTACTCCGAATGGGGTTATAGCTTTTGTATGTAACATGTTTCCTGGTTCAACATCAGATAAGCAAATTTTTCTTCTAAGCAAGTTGAATGACTTGTTAGAACCAGGTGACATGTTACTTGCAGACAAAGGATTTTTAATCCATGATGTTCTGAAACCAGAAGTGACTCTCAACATACCTCCATTTCTGATGACACACCAATTTAGTAAGAGTGAATGTATCAAAACCCTGGAAATAGCCAGGGCCAGAATTGTTGTAGAGCGAGCAAATGCTCGAATAAAAAATTACAGAATATTGAATTCAATTCCAGGAACATTGAAAACATTTTCCACTGCAATCTTTCAAGTCATATGTGTCTTGGTCAATTTGCTGAATCCACTCGTTAAAAACGTAGAAGAAAATGACTGAAACGTTTAATTTTCCTTACCTTCAATGTTCAATGCTTTTTTTGATTCGCATGTTCCTTTCTAGATACTTGCCACACATGGCATCGCTTATTATTTTTTTTTTATATTTTATATTCTTGTTTATTTCTTATTGTGATATATTTGGTTCACTATTTATTATTTACAGAGATATTATATTATTTTATTTTTTTGTTAGCTATGCAATATTTTTTTAGAACCCTATCCTTTGTTTCCCTAAGACAGTTCAAACATATTTTGGATAAATGAAGCAAATGGTATTGAAAGAATATAATTTATTAAATAGTCAGATAGATATTCATCAATAACTATTTGTTCATGAGCTTATGTATGTGACATACTCATTCAAATAAAACTGTTTGAGAATATCAATATTTCTCCCCCATACTGGGTCCTTTTCAATTTTCTGAAGTGCAGTGTCAACAGTAGTCCATATAACCAAGTAACAGTAGTCTCTGTTTGTGATGTGGAGTTGTCCTTGGATTTGATCATAATAATTATGCTCCTTATTCAAAATTAATTCACCATTGTGAAAGACCAGAATATCACTCTTTTTCAAATTATCACACAGTGTAGTGTTCCGAAGTGAATAGGGACATTTGACCTCAATTATCCCGTCAGAATCGATGAGTCCATCTGGAGTAGCTCCTAAAAATCCACATTTATGCAGCCATAACCCTGTCCGTTTCACTTCACTTCCAGTTAATTGTTCAAATGACTGTATTCCATTAATCTCATTCTGTCGCCCCCACTGAATTTGTTTGACCCGTTCCAAATCATAAGTCCCTGAAATTTAAAAATCGAATAAGATATTGTTTTCCTTAAATAATGCAATTAATTTTCTCCAATGCAATAGTAAAAAATATATTTCTTCAATTTTTTGATTTTATACTGAGAAATCAAAATTTTGCGGGAAAAATGTGAAATTGTCTATCCAAACTTGGTACCTCACCTGAAAGTTTTTTGAATAGAGATGGACTATATCTTTGCCTTTGAACAGCCTTCAATACCTCACCAAAGTTAGAAGCTGTTAGTCTATGTTTGCGGCTAATAAGCCACAACTGACTCTGTGTCTGCATTTTTGTTTTCTGAGCAACTTCCAATATTTTTTCCTCGGTTATAGCCACCATACACTGAAAATAGGTTATCTTATCCGTACTTTCTTGATAATCTGCTGACTTTAACAGATCCTCTATGGATGTAACCAATGTTTCTGATTCAGAATTTGGGTCTTCCATCAATAGCCACAATAGACCACAATTAGTATCTATCTTCTCTAGGCTGTTTTTCAAACCAATGATTTGTTCAGTTTGGGGGCTCCTTCCCTCCAATGGATCAAACAGCTCTTCAGTTGTTATCTGCCGAGGCTCTTCAACTTCACTTGCTCGAGGAACCCACATGCAAGCAATGTCTGTTTTGGATATATTATAGTGAGCATGCAGTAAGACACAAGCTATGTGGTGGCACATAAATTGTCCTCTAGGGCATGAACAGGAACAATTCTCAATTTCATAATTGAACTTCAGTAACACATACGGTAAAATAAAATATATAAATTTTCAAGCTTGAAAGTGAAAAACTTTCTCAGTTAATAAAACAAAATCAGTAATCACCTCCACATCATAACTTTTATTCTTCATGCTGGCCTTCACCTTTCCCTTAATGATTCGTAATCCAGGGTCGAAATTACACATTTCTAAATGTCCAGATGAGAGGCTGTTTTCTCCCCGTTGAATGCATTTCATATCATCCTGAAAGTATTCATTTATGGCTGATAATTTGATGATTCTTGAAGCCATAGTCACTTTAGTCTGCTCTAATCACAACAACCACAAACAAATAATATAACCTCAATCGGACATGTGATGATTCTGACGAAACAGCAGAAATCATCTACGACATATTGAAATCTTTCGAACAACACCGGTTTCAATTGTAATTTAACGATAAATGGAGGAAGATTTTGATGTGGAATGGACATGAACATGCACACTAATGATGAATGCACCCAATATTCGATATTTCTTAACTAACATTAACTTCCAAATAGCGTGGTTTTATCTCAAATTTCAACCTCCATAAGACTCCCATGTTAAAGAATTCAAATATGGATCTCCCGCCAAGAAACTGATTCTAACCTCACTAATGTTGTCTATAGACATTTTAGCAAACCTATTGTATGGTCTTGATTTTGTTTTTCAGGCAAATGTGAATGCCAGAGGCAACTTGAATGAAAAAAGTTCCAGCAAATCAACAAACCAATTACTTCAAATAATCGACACGACCCTTCTGAAGTGTTACCTTCAAACTAACGACGCTCTCGTAGCTCCTCTTCTCAGGCTCAACCATTGTCACCTACTCGAGACCGAGAAAATTTTGAAAAAAATGGGAAAACACAATGAACTGATTATACTCTACCAGACTAAGGGTCAGCATCGACGTGCTTTAGAGCTTCTGCAATCTGAAGGTAGCATTGAACGTACCATTGGATATCTTCAGCATTTAGGATCGGAGAATATGGGATTGATTTTGGTATTTGCTGATTGGGTTCTCACAGAATCTCCCGAAAATGGTTTGAAGGTAAAATTATCTGAACTTTTCTCAGATTTCGAATTTATTTATTTGTTTATTGCTTTCATTTTGATTATTCATTTATTTAGGGAATCCTCCATTTTCATATAGTAGAATAAGTGTAGAGAATTATAGAAGTGCTTGTAATCAATGTTCTATTTTAAAAATATTTGAACAATTTGATTTATATTGAAATGATCCTGTGAAGAATTAGTTATGCAACAACAGCAAGGTAAGGGAAATCAACTATTAGAACTCTCTTTCACTATTCCTGCAGGAACGTATTCACACAACTCAATTCTAAAGGCGGATTTAGCGGATTCATAATGCACAATTTAATGCATATGCATGATTTTAAAGTACAATTTATATGAAATGATTTAGGAATTATAAATTATGAAACGAGTAAATGGTTTCATATGAATCTGAATATTGAAATTTTATGAATTTAACATTAAAATTCCGCATATGCATTAAATTGTGCATTATGCATCCGATAAATCCGCCTTAACAGTTCCCTCACTTAACATACTTTTGATTATCATCAATGTCAAAAAAGAATAAATAACCTTGAGTAAAAGACGTGAACTATAGTATGAGAAATAGTGATTACATCCATCAGCCATACTCAGGATTGAGCATTGATCAGCGAGTTTAAATGTGTTTAGGATAATTAAGGCTATGAGTGCAATAACGGACTAACCCACAATCATTCAACAAATGGTTTTTTTGCAGAATCTCAATCGCCATGTCGAAATTCATTAACTCGTAAATGAACCGACCAACCTTTTTCTTCCCGTCACAAGGTAACAGCACTGACCTTGTTTTGGATTTTCATAACAGGTGTGAATTCCTAGAAGAAAAGTGGACTAAGCTCAGATAGTCCACTGTGCTGCTCATATTGGGGTTAGTCCGTTATTGCGCTCATATCCTCAATTTGACTCAATATCTAACAAACCAATCATTTTACTCAATTCAAGAGTTTTTAGACGCCAAATTATAGAGAATTTTAATCCAATTATATATATTTTCTATGTTTTAAATTGTATATTTCTAAATATTTTTTGCATCTATGTATTGTTTTGTATGTATACCGGGTGGCTACGGAAGTATTGCCTACGGAATATCTCAGTTATTGTATGATGTAGGTTTGTGAAATTTGGAGCGTCGATATAATGACATAAGAGCTAGAATTTGAGCATATTGACATGTCGAAGTTAACTTCCGTTCTGACCGGAAGTAACATCAACTTTCTTATTTTAAATGGAAACCCAATTTTTTTTTCTTTTCGCTTTATTCAGCATTCAATTCCCTTTCTAATGACATATCACAAGTTGGTATCTAACCAGAAACTAGATCAGAAAAAAATTATTATTGAAATTCACCGAGTAGGCCTTGGAAGCAAAATGAAAGCCAAAAATTGAAAAGTTGGCTATGGAAACCATACGTCACTTGATAACAGTTGCTACTACTGTGATATTTTATTCTCATTCGTCGGCGTTATAAAAAGCCGCCAAAAAAAAATATTGGAAAAATTGGGAAAAAAACAATACTCTGTAGGTCCATAACTTAAATAGGAACATTCAACTTTTTCTTGCCTGTACTATTCAGCATAACCATTCCTTTCTAATGATATAATAGAAAGTAATTTTTTAAAATGAAATACCAAAAAATCCAATTATTATTTTTCAAATAACAAAACAGATTATCGCCATACGCAAAAATAACATTAAAAATAATGGTATTTCATTTCAAAAAATTACTTTCTATTATATCATTAGAAAGGAATGGTTATGCTGAATAGTACAGGCAAGAAAAAGTTGTATGTTCCTATTTAAGTTATGGACCTACAGAGTATTGTTTTTTTCCCAATTTTTCCAATATTTTTTTTGGCGGCTTTTTATAACGCCGACGAATGAAAATAAAATATCACAGTAGTAGCAACTGTTATCAAGTGACGTATGGTTTCCATAGCCAACTTTTCAACTTTTGGCTTTCATTTTGCTTCTACGGCCTGCTCGGTGAATTTCAATAATAATTTTTTTCTGATCTAGTTTCTGGTTAGATACCAACTTGTGATATGTCATTAGAAATGGAATTGAATGCTGAATAAAGCGAAAAGAAAAAAAAATAGGGTTTCCATTTAAAATAAGAAAGTTGATGTTACTTCCGGTCAGACCGGAAGTTAACTTCGACATGTCAATATGCTCAAATTCTAGCTCTTATGTCATTATATCGACGCTCCAAATTTCACAAACCTACTTCATACAATAACTGAGATATTCCGTAGCCACCCGGTATGTAAAATTTTAGGGATGGATAAATTCCATTCTATTCTATTTTACAGAAATATTGGCAAGCTTGGAATATCAGTATTAGACACCTCTGAGGTTTTTGATAGATACTGAGTGCTCTAGGACATGAAAACATAATTTTGTGTATAGATTTATTGGGCATTGAACAGTATAGTTCTTGTGGAAAACTTTGTTAAGATAATCTCACTGATATAATGTAACGGTCGGCGTAGGGAGCAGTAGTTCCTCAAGTCAAGGTTTCCTCTCTGCGACATCTTGTCAGATTTGGCACACTTAAATAGTATACAAAGTTACAACTTGCTGGTTGTCACTTCAGATTTTGTGCGATGGCTTGCGTACTATATATAATCTCTGCACCAGCAGAAACCTTCACTACGTAAATACCTTCTAGCGATTACTATTTGAGTTACCAAAGACCTTATAGGTCGAGGTGCTTGTGAGACTGCATGTAGGTACATAGCAAAAAGGTGGTTTGCTTAATTTTGAGCTATGACTTTATTTAAATAATGAATAACTTACAAATAAGCATTTTTTTCTACGACCATGTCTGTAAACGTCAAAAATCGCACTGTCAACATTCCTTGTAAATGACATTTAACAATAACATGCACGTAATGAGATCTCATAACATACACGTGCGTTTTGAGAAGAAAACTTAAACTTCTTGGTTTAATTAAATTACAATCAAATTTTTATTTACGTAAGAATTTATTTGGTCTATTTACACAAATTTAGTCAATTAAAAAACAAAAACTTTTAGCATTAGCGAGATATATTTAGGGTTGAAATAGTGATGCCCCTAAATGTAGGCAGCACGTTATGCAATTTCTTTATCCTTCTGAGACCTGCTGTACGTTATGTAGGACATATTCGAAGTAGCCATTAAAACCTAACATCCCAAACAGAGAAATCGTCACTTCGCAACCTTGGTAACCACGCCTGTCAGACGTGAGTTCTTTCTGTCAGTCAACAAATCAGCCTACTAGTGAAACAGTGTCGGTACGTAGTAGACATGGTAAGTGAATCTTATTGTATTTCAGTAATCTGATTATTAATAGTTGCTTCTTTATCAATTTTACATTTAAAAATGAGTTATTTTTATTATAAAGTCATTATTTGACTAAAATTGAGTTACAAATGCGACGTACCTATAGCGATTCAAAATATTTTGTTCTTTTAAAAGGACAGTCGGCGTTAATTCCAAAATCTGTGAAATTTTATTTGTCTTTTTGAAAGGAACTTGGGTCTGAAGATAGTAAATTCAATTTGTAGGTCTTACGGAGGAAGAACTAGATGAGCTTTTAAATCAGTCCGATATTGAAGATAATGAAGATGTTGATATTTTGAATGATGAGCTTGATATTGAAGATGTTGATGATGATTTTAGACCTAGTGACTCAACCAATGAATCATCAGAAGGTGATGCTTCAGATGAAGAAAATATACCATCCCCAAGAGTACGTGGTGTAAGACGAGGTCGTGGTCGAGTTAGAACAAGAGGTGGAGTTCAGAGAGGTATATCTCGTTTAAGAAATATCGGTCCCAGTTGGTCAGACAAGAATTTTTCAAAGCCAGAACCCCATTTGACTCAACCAGCGTATTTACCGAGTAATTTTGAAGCCAACGACGATTTGACTATTTTAGTCAGTATATAAATGACAAATTTATCGATCTGATAGTAGAAAAAACTAACCAAAGTCCACTGGAAAGAACGGGAAAAACAATGCATTTTACAAACAGGGAATGCCAAGTATTCATAGGAATTTCTATGATTATGTCTTGCATAAACTATCCTATAGTTAGAATGTATTGGGAGAAAAAATGGGTGGTACCCATAGTTGCGCAGTCAATGTCGCGAGATCGCTACTTTCTGATAAGAAATTCTTTAAAGTTAGTTTTCGATAATGACATATCTCAAGAACAAAGATCCCATGATAAGTTATGGAAAGTGCGTCCAATTATCGATAGGATATTGGAGGAATGCCACAAGCTTGAACGAAATCAGCAAATATCAATTGACGAAATGATCATTCCATTTACTGGAGTTTGTGGAATAAAACAGTTCTGTCCAAGAAAACCAAATCCTGAAGGACTAAAAGTATTCGTTTTGGCTAATTCAAATGGCTTGGTATGCGATATGGTTGTCTATGAAGGAAAAACTACATTTCCGGAAGAATCAAATGCTGGTTTCTATCTCGGAGAAAGCGCAATTTTAAACCTATGTAAAACTTTGGTCCCTGGCCATATAATTTATTGTAATAGATATTTTACTACCGCTAAGCTAGCTGAGGAGCTACTAAAAAAAAATATTAAAGTAGTTGGCACCGTCATGAAAAATAAGATTCCAAAAACTGTAAGAAGTGACTTCGAAAGTGATAAAACTTTAAAACGAAGAGGCCGTGGAAGTTTTCAGTTAAGAGACGACGATGAAATAGCAATTACAAAGTGGTTTGACAAAAAACCAGTGTTCATGTTTTCGACATTATATGGAGGAGAACCAACCGATACATGTAAAAGATGGATTAAAACTACTCATCAATATGAACATATAAATAGACCGAATGTAATTCGATGTTATAATGAAAAGATGGGAGGTGTCGACATGGCAGGTCGACTCCTATCTGTTTGCCCTTCACGAACACGAACTTAAGTGGACAGTTCGTTTTGTTGCTCATATGATTGATTTAGCAGTTACAAACAGTTGGGTTACATATAAAGAAAATGAAATAAAAAAAAACGTCGCCAGAAAACACATCCTACAACTGCGACACTATAAAATGTATGTGGCAGAGAGATTAATTGAAACAGGAATTTGTGTTCATCCATCAATTAATAATCCTGATGAACTACTTTCCCCAACAAATGACCGAAAACGTGGTAGACCTGCTTCCGTTCCAGTACCTTCCAAAATACGAAGAACAGAAGGAGGTCTACATCTACCTGAACATGAACCTGAGATACAGAAGCGTTGCCGAAACGTTGGGTGTCAAAAAAAGACAATTGTTAAATGTATATATTGTAATGTGTTTTTATGTTTCACATCACAAAGGAACTGTTTTAGAGAATTCCATACCAAGTGATTCACTACTAACATGTTTGAGTTTTAAGTTTATTTTATAGAATGATGGTAAATTTTTATTTTTTTTTTATTTTAAAGAGTTTTATATTATGTTACCTAACAAAACCATTAATGTATTTTTTATCAAAATTAATTTTTATTACATTTTAGATAAATAAACGTGTCAAATTATTTTTTTTATTTAAATTAAATAAAAAATAAAATAAAATATAAAAAATGGATAATGGACAAATATCGAATGTCCGTCTGAAAGTACAAAAGATACTTAAACATTTTTTTCTGACAAGTGTTAGTAGTTCATTAACAATAAGATACAACCATTAATGGATCTAGGTTTTAACCACTACCCAGCATTTGTACTATTAAGAGGACATTTGGTCAAAGTGACTACAAACCAAAATTTATCTCAGGTCTCAGGAGGTTATAAATGTCTTAAGTGGCATGCTATGAAAATAAATGTCATGTTATTTATATCGTCAATTTCTTGAACAAAATATAATTTTATCCGAACATTTTCTCAACTTTATCTACGAATATGTCTGATAGTAGTGAAAGTGATGAAATTATGAGCACTCCACCGGAGTGAATGGGCGTAGAAAAAGTATAGTACGATACACGAGTTGTAAGCCTATTACGCACTCATGAAATGTATGCACTCGCCGCTGCGCGGCTTCGTGCATAAACTTTTTCATTTCGTGCGTAATGGGTTTCTTACAACTCTTTTTACGTAATATACTATAAAATTGCGTTTTATCAAAATTATTAACAGCATAATTGCTAGATGTCTCGCAAATTATTTCACCAAAAGAATCTGTTATATCATATAGACGTAATTCTTATGGACTACATTGTGTGTGAGTGGAAATTTTCAAATTTTTACTGATTCAGAAGGTGCATTGATACGAAGTTCGCGGGGTTACTCAAGATTTGATGAGGTCATATCTCTGCAGGACGGATCACAAGGTGTAATAATTCAAGGTGTTTACAGTCGGTCCTTGGCATGCAAACAAGGTATCCCACAGTGATATACAGTGTGTTTCATTTCTCATGGAAACACCCCCTTATCTTCCGTAATTTTCAACGTAGAACCATGAAATTTTCAGTATCGATAGATACACTAGAAATTAACTCACCTTACAAAAGGTGTCGTCCTACGAGATATACACTGCACGCTAACAGCGATGGAACTACCCATTTTTCCGGAAAGTAATGAAAGTTATATATTAGGGGGCGAAATTGGCCCAAAATTTCTTAGAATCTGTTTCAGGGTCTCTAAACTATTACTAATACACCTGTCTCTTGAACAATTTTCAGTTCTGAAAAATTGTAATTTGTTTCACTTCTCATGGGAACGCCCCCGTATCTTCCGTAATTTTTGACGTAGAACCATGAAATTTTCAAGATGGATAGATAAATACACTAAAAATGAACTTACTGCACAAAAGGGGTGATATACACGGGGGCTTTTCCATGGAAAGTGAAACAAATTAGAATTTTTCAGAACTGAATTTTTTTCGGAGACCCGTGTATTAGTAGTAATTTGGGGATCCTGAACTCGAATCTGGAGAAATTTCGGGCGAGCATTGTAAATTACCTAGGATGACCCCTTTCGTGCAGAGAGTTCATCTATAGTGTATCTATTGATCCTGAAAATTTTATGATTTTTCGTCAAAAATTGCAGAAGATACGAGGGTGTTTCCATGAGAAGTGAAACACACTGTATACTCAGGCCACTGATTTTCTAGTCTATGCAAGTGATTTAATAAACTATACTCATAGTTACTTTAAGCTACAATAGCTGCTTATGTAAATTATACCAGCTAACTCTGTCACAGCCATTACCAAGTGATGAATTTTTATGGTTAACTCTCCAATCAAATCGTTATTTTAGATATAGTGGATGTGGCAGCTGATATTCCATATGGGTATGCTCTTGAAGTGTATGTTCATTGTCCTCATGATTAACATGACAAGCCTTCTGATCCTCTTTTTCTGGAAATTCAAACAGTCATCTTGGATGAAGCCATATATGGATCTAAATATAATATAAGCTTATGGTAAACAGTGTGTATGGTTAAACGATGGAAAATGCAAGACAACAGAATTGAGTTTTGACTCGTAACACATTGGGAGAGTACAAAAAAGATGCATTATTATCGAGTCCTAATATCAAAAAATTCAAAGTCTGATAAACTTCTTTATTTAAGATTTAGTATTATAGACCTACCCAAAATGGTTATAAATAACTCTTTTATGGTTGCTCAAAGGAGCAATTTAGACGTTAAACGTTAGAGAATAGTTATATTGAAAGCATTTATCATGTCCCGTTTAGGATTTAGTAAAGAAGATAACTTCGATTTGTCGATAATTTACAATGTAATAATAATAATAAATAATCCCCAGATACCCGGAAAAAACGACGTAACACCCTGACGCGACTCATTCATAATTGCAAAAGATTTTGTGAAACAGCAAGAAAAAGTAAACTTGCCGTAGATGATGGAGAGATTGAAATTTAAGACACAGTGTCGATCAATGAAGGAATGATTTTTACGATTTTTGCGTACTGACAATTGATATATACAGTGTCTTTCAAAAGTATCGGATCGGTCTCATATTTCAGAAACGGCCATGAGAAAATTTACGAAAATTTCGACAAGGTGGTTTTTGATGATGCCCGATTCAACGGTGATATCGGCAATGTTGCCAAATCAACAGTTTTTCAGATATTGCGGTCAACTCAATTTTTTCAAATGGAACCCGCTATTATGTCTCCAAATATCAAGATTTTAAATTATTGCAGTTTTCGAAATATGACAACATCGATTTTTCGTTCAAAAGTCTGGGAACGTTCCAATATTTTCAATTCGGTTCAAGAAAAATTTAAATAGTTGCTCTACTCTGATTTGTTCATAGAACATTAAGATTCGCAGAAAAGTTTAATATTTGTAAAAAACTGAGAACACACGAGAATATTTACTTGGAAAGAGTTAGATCTTTCGAGGAAGAAGCTGATTTATGCATACAAAAATTAAAAATAGTTTTGGAAGATGACAAGTGGACTTACTCTGGTCGAAAATTACGAGAGATATTAAGAGAAGAGGAATACTCCAAATGGAAGAAGTTGAAACAAAAAGGAAGAGGCGCAGAACTTTATAATCAATTCACACCTGCAAATTCGTGGATCAGAACACAAGAAGGTTTGACAACATCTGAGTGGAAGGAAGCCATTAAAATGACTGGATATGTGGTCAACTTGAGAGGTTTACCAGGCAGATCTCATGACGGTAACCAGTGCAGACACTGTACTGAGACTGAAACCCTTGCCCACGTCTTGGGATCTTGTCAACATGGAAATCTCTTGAGAAATACAAGATACAACACAATTCGCCATCTGATGCCTACTGAACTTTCCAAAAATTTTGAAGTATACGAAGAAATCAAATGTACAACTACCAACGACAGTCTCTGAAGGATTGATATCATAGCCATTGACAGAAAGAAAAACCTTGCCTACATATTGGACCCAACAATAAGATTTGAATCAGATTAATCCCAACCCGTACATGTTGATTTAGAGAAAAGGCATATTTATGAACCCACGATCCCTTTCTTCAAGGAAAAATATAAAATATCTGGTGAAATCAAAACAATTGGATTATTCATTGGTGCCCGAGGAACCATCACCAAATTCTTCGTAGATTTTGCCAAAAAGTTCAATTTACCTATGAAAATTGTTAAATTTATAACCCTTGAAGTACTAAAATTTTCCATTAGAATAATGAGGACACATATTTATTGTCAATGATGGAAACCATTATCTTCTAAATGCTTTTTCAAACTTTTTTAATTTTACTTTTTATTGTATTCTTATACAGTTTTTTGTGGTATTCCTTGTTTATACAGACCACATATGTTGGTAGGATGTTATTATTATTATTTATTATTTGTATAATAAAAATATATATCTATGAAAAAGTACTGGGCTGGTAGAAAATCGTTAATATTCCCAACATATATAACAACAACGAGACTTTTAAGGAAGATAACCAACTAAAGGTGACATCCATCTTATGACAAAAATGCTGATTTGATAGAGAGGGAGAGAGAGTAATTTATTTGATCACTTTACATAAAAAGTACATTTATGGTTATAATATTAGCCTTAAGTCTCATTTAAAAAAAATAAAAAGTCAGAGTGGGCGAAAACGCCTGTGAATAAAACAATAGAGTGAATAGTCAAGAGTAAATATAGAGCTTGCACAATTTAAAAATCTTAAAATGAGAACATTGTCACTTAAAAAGGCATAAAACATATAATTGAAATCAACAAAGATTTATAAACGTGAGTTAATCACAAGTCTACCAAAATAATTTAATTCTCAAGAACTATGAATATTATTTTTATTGTAGAGTGGATAACTGCAAAGTCGATAGTAATAGGTTTTAATTAATTTTCTTGTCCATGTAACTAGAGTTCAGTGAGTTATTTTTTACAACCCCTCTGTATTTTCTGCTATATTTGATATCTTTGTCGCCCCTCTTCATGATATTTAATGGGTTTTGGTTTGTATTATTATAACTGTTCTTAGTACATTTTTGAGAATGTTCATTTTATGTATACTTCTACATAATTAATGTTTAATTATTTATGTATTCTTGTAATTTTTTTTGTTAGATATTCACAGAAGATATAGCCGAAGTTGAGTCTCTTCCTCGACCTCGAATCCTAGATTTTCTTTTGAAATCGCACAAATCTGTTGTCATTCCGTATCTCGAACATGTTATTCATACTTGGGAAGATTCCAATCCACTCTTCCATAACGCCTTGATTCATCAGTACCGAGAAAAAGTTGTAACCGAAGGTTGTGCAGCTGCCGAGCATACCCAAAAAAAGCTGTTGCAGTTTTTGGAGAGTAGTCGCCAGTATACTGCAGAAAATATTCTCACCAATTTTCCTACTGACAGCTTGTTGGAAGAAAGAGCCATTATTCTTGGAAGACTGGGGAAACATGAACAGTCACTTGCTATTTATGTGCGTGCCTTAGGAGATGTACAAAAAGCTGAAGAGTACTGCAAGAAAATATATGAAATAGGAATTCCTGGTAACGGAAATGTAAGTACTAGCAATGGGGGTCCTGAATGGCATACAGTCTTATTTTTTTTTTTATTATTTGGCTTAGTCCAATAAATCTATCATTTCTGGAAGAAGTTATCTGTAACAATATCTGAGCATTACCTCCAGCATACCAGCAGCCTTAAGTTAGCTCAATAATATGAAGCTTGTTTATTCTGATTCAGTATAATTACAGTTATCACCATAGCGACTAGACTCCGAAAGAGAAAGGTGGGGTGTCTGTTAGACATCACTCAATGTGTTTTTTACTTTTTATATTGAATTCCTTATAGGTGTATGTTTCGCTAATTAAACTGATCCTGGAACCAAACAGCATCTCGTTATCTCTGCCCGGTTTGACTCTGTCTCCGAAAACTGCTCAGCCTGATCTTGAGTTGGCCCTGAAACTTCTCGAGCAGCACGCAAGTCACATGAACCCCCTCGAAGCGTTGGCCATTCTTCCAGATAGCGTACCCGTTTCTCGAATAAATAAATTTCTTTCCATCTCGCTCCAGAGCGTTATCAAAGAAAGGAGGAACATGCAACTGATGAAGGGGCTCTTGTACGCCGAACACTTGCAATGCCAGGAGATAAAACTTGCTCTTCAGAGTCAGCACGTGCTGGTGACTGAAATGAATGTCTGTCCAGCTTGTAAGAAAAGATTCGGAAACCAGAGGTGAGTTGGAAGTTGAGATGGAAAATTGGTCAGTTTTGAAAAATCATTCGATATGATTGACCTCTATCACTATTGAGCAAGTTGTCTTAATTTTTGTAGATACTGGTGCTTAGTATTATATTATTTCCTATGATTATAAATGGGATTCACTAATTATAAATTCTGAATCTTGATTGTATGTTACATAAAAGTTTTTGAATTGATTGTATGTCCTTGTAGTAAATGGTCTGGTATTCAGCATTGACCAAGTGTTCACATAATCTTGTGTTTACAGATCTTCTGGCTTGACCATAGTATACCTTATCACAATTTCACAAATTACAGATATTTCCGAAGTTAAAATTTTTGTATTTTTGGTTGCCTAATGACTTTTGTGGGTTGTTGATTTCTTGTGTGGTAGCTAGAAAGAGTGGGTGGTTGAATGTATTGTAGAAATTTTCAAAAGCGCGTTATTTATGACCATCTCCTTGATCCATTTTTTTTTAAATAGATCATTGTTAAATTGAAGTCTCAAAGTTCTGTGAACAACGAAGCTGAAGTCCTATTTATTAAAAGTTATTAATTCTATAATTCTGCTATTTCATTTCATTGTTTTGAATATGTGGTAGTTGCATCTAGCACCCAGAGCGCTTGATTCAGTCAATCAGTATTTAATGAGTCAGAAGATGCATAGATATGATCAGAATTCAGGTTAGACTCATAACAAATTAGAGAATACTCAAAAGACACTAGGTGTGAGAGCATTAATACCACGCTCTAATTTCAAATCTTTTTGGTATAATTTTAATAATTAATCCACAATAGTGCATATTTTCTTTCATCAAGTTCATGTCGAATTTTTAGTTTTATATGTGAATATGAATAATTTGATTTTTTTTCTAATTACGATATGTTATATATATATTTTTTTATATTCAAACATATTTCTATATTCTCATGAGATTGAAGAATTTATCAATGGATTGGATGTTAAAAAAGCACCAGGCTTTGATAACATTAACGACAATTTTGTAAAATTAGTTAAATCAGAATTGGCTCCTTTATTGAGTAATTTAATCAACGTATGTTTTGAATCTGGAATATTTCCAAAAAATTGCAAAATTGCAAAAGTTCTACCAATTTTCAAATGTGGCAAAAAATTTATTATTATCGACCTATTTCTCTTCCCATTTTATCAAAGATTATTGAAAAAATTATACATAAAAAATTTCTTAGTTATTTGACAAAAATTAACTTTCTGTATAAAAATCAGTATGGCTTTCGTGAATCTTGTGATACAGAGTGTGCCACTGTGGATTTGATCACTAATATTCAGATGAAATTAGATTCGGGGTTTTTCTGCGGTATCTTATTAGATTTACATAAAGAATTCGAAACTGTAAATCATGATATTTTATTAATTAAACTGAAACGAATTGATATCAGAGGCAATGTTTATACTTTATTTGAAAATTACGTTAGTGGAAGACAACAATTTATTGATATGGGGGGCTCAACATCTTCGAGAAGAGAAATTTCTTGTGGGGTACCCCAAGGGTCTAGCCTTGGGCCTATTTTGTTCCTCATTCATATAAATTCGATATCTTGCCTGAATTTGATAATACTACCCTTTACTATTATGGAAAGAGTGTTCAGGAAATAAAGGAACAAATGGAAGGTTAAAAGAAAATAAGTTGACTTTGAATTTTGAAAAATCGAGTTTTATGTATATTTCCAGAAGATCTATACAAGAAAATCAGATTCAGCCCCTCAATGTAGATAATTCTTGTATACAATCCAAAAATAAATTGAAATTTCTAGGTTTATCCATTGATCAAACTCTCTTGATCTGCGCATTTTCTTGAACTGAGAAAAAAAATTCCCCCCATTATTGGTATTTTATACAGACTCAGGTCTCATATTCCACTGAAACACCTTAAAAATATTGACTTCAGTTTAATATATTCAAATCTTCAGTATTTGATTTCGATTTGGGGCACTGCATCAAAATCAATTTTGAAACCATTAAAAACCTTACAAAATAAGTGTTGGGTTTATGATGGACTGTAGAATATTGTCTTGTTGGTTTATATACTTATTTTTGAAATAAAACTCGATGAATCATGGAATGACTTTTTGCTGTCTCAAAAGTCTCGTTGTTATTATTCGTCACCTTGACATTACATCATTTTCAAATATACAATATGTTTATTTTAACATTTATCGAAAAACTAATGAAACTATGAAAAAAAAAACACAATGAAATATAGTTCACGAACAATAAGATAATGAAATGCATTTTCAAATTACCCTTCTTGGAACCAATTTCTAACTTATACAAACCAAGAAATCTTCTAGATATTGATTCACTATTCAGAATGAAAATTTTCACGTTTATTCACCTAACAAAAAATATGAAAAAACATTCCAATCTCTCCTATATTGTTACTTCTGATAGTCAGTCATCTAACCAGACAATCTGGTAAGCTAAAAACTATGCAAATAAAAACCTAATTTGGAAAAAAATCATTATATTATCGCGGTATTATAGCCTATAATAGCATACCAATAAGAATAAGGTCTATCAATTACCTCACCAAATTCAAAAATGAATTGAAACAATTTCTAATTTCTACTGAGGATGAAGTAGCCTAACTTCTTGAACAATACTGATTTAAATTATATTTTATATTGTTGATATTTTTTTTATTTGTTTATATTGGTTGTCCCTGTATACATATTGTATGTTTCTTGGGATTGAATTGATAAATAAATAAATAAGAAGGACCTCGGTCGATAGCCTTTTGAATTGAATGTAATTCTAGTTCAATAAACAACATTCATTATTATTATTATTTTAATAATTTTGTTTTCATTCAAATATAGACATGAAAAGTCTATGATAAAGCTCTGTATTTAGTATTCTAGACCTCCACAAAACGATTATGTATGACTTTTTTATGATTGTATTAAGTTTGGTGAAAATGTTCCTCTACTCTGTTTATGACACATCAAGACTACTCACAGAAAAATGAGAGAGAACCGGGCTGTTAAAAAATCATTATCAGCATCGAAGAAATTCTCAACATGTAATACTAACGAGACTTTCAAGAAGATAACCAACTACAAGTGACATCAGACCTAACAAAAATGCTGATTCGATATTTTCATTTGTACACTGACGTCATCCTTGTTATTATATGTTTCTTGTGAAAAATGTTTACTTTTAATATAGAATTTGGTTGAAAAAAGTTAAAGTCTGATTTTTATTGGTTTATGAAATTTGAAAATTTTGGAATTCTTCAAACATGTCCTTGAAACTTCAAGGGCTCTAACATTGATTAAAATATCCCACTGAGGTCTTGGTATTTTATATTGAGTTCCCAATAAAACTCCTGTGCATATTGTAAATATTAACTGTTGAATTTCTTGTTTTCTTTTACAGTGCTCTCCTTCGATATCCCAATGGAGATGTGGTTCATTATTCCTGCCAAGAAAGGAAGTTATAAATGACAAAATCCAAATGTTTTACATTTATTTTACTATTAAATATTCAAATGTCCTATGGGAATGTAAATATACTCATTCTCCTAAAATATTTATTGTGATTTTAAATAGATAATAATATATATCATTTCAGTGTTGTTTTATTGAAATTTCAAGTCAAATATACAAAACAATATTTGTTCAACGAACTCATCAGGATGTTTAGCTGTTCTAGAGTGCGACAGAATATTTATGAAATACTCTATCACATAAATACTTATGTAAGTGTACCCAAAGACACATCCTGTATAGGGGTGGCATTTTGATGTAACCATTCAGAAGTGACAACGCAATATAGTGACACCCCAAAGAGACCGACCAGACTACAGTCTAGTTCATACCCTCGCGAATTTCGCAATTTTTCTGCGAATAAAATGGCTGCCGACATGGTTCTGCATCAACGATTGGTCCTGCATGACTGGGAGCCATTTTATTCGCAGAAAAATTGCAAAATTCGCGAGGGTATGAACAAGCCTTACCTATCAACTGTACATGTGTAGAACGTATCGACGTTGCCACAGTTATTATTTTTACAAGAAACAACGTCTAATTTGGTGTTCTATGTCGCAGATCTCCAGAATTTCTGATAAGGGAAAAACCTGCCATAATTAAGTTTAGCAACATTACCGTAAAAGTTTCTTGTCGCATTGTACTGATTGTTTTTTGAGTTCTATGGAAATAACTGATGGGTTGTATTTGTGATATGAAACTTCTTGAAGTTCCTCCAAATTGCACTCCTGTACATGTCCCTTAAAATTGTATGTATTGCTGAACACTTTTGCGTTTGGACAATCTTTTCGCCCTCTAACAATACAATCGAAACAATCGCGGATGGTTTGTAGCATTTCAAGTAGGAGAGTCGCTAGACTCTAGTGCATGGACACGGTTGAAAGGAACAGTCGATGACCGGTGTCGGCCAAGATTTTTTTATCATACTATCTTTTTCGAAAAATGAATATTTCGAAAAAAGTGATTCCTAGGAGTAATTAACGATATGTCTCAATTTATTCATAAGAATTTCAAAAATATATTAATGAATATTTAAAAACTATAACTTTCTTATATCAGTGTTTTGGAAACATCCTCTGAAATAATGCAAATGATCCACCTCCTTTCTCAATGTATATTGCGTATTGAGTAAGAATTGGCCAACAATGAAAACTTTGAACTTTTGAATACATCGGGAGTGATCGTTATCCTTCGTGTTCATATTTTTTCACTGGTTTGAAATCTACATTAGAAAATAAAAATGGCATGAATATTATTTAAATGTGATAATATAGTTTCATTTATAAAAAAGAAGAACAAAAATTACCCTTACTGACGTTTGAAGAGCCATAAGTTTGGTCGAGTTTTTAAATCCTTTGTTAAGTATGCAAAAGTACGCAAGTTCTTCAAAAGTCATTTATATAAGAGGTGGATCCCAGATATAGCAAATATACAAATCTCGCTGAAGTTTTATGTAGTTCTTCACTGACTAGCTCGTGGTGGTCGTGATGGTAGAGCGCTCGCTTAGCAATCATAAAGTCATGGGTTCAAAGCCCAGCACAGTAACACAAGTTCCTACTAGGAGCTTCTGAGGGATTCCTCTCTCTCCAGAAACCTGAAAGATCGATACTAAAAAAACTTTCTTCTAAGACCGGCTTTGATTGATTCCACTGTTTATTGCGCAAACTCAATAGTAGGTGAATTCTCCATGGGGTTGTCATTTCAGCTCTCCTGAATTGTCAGTCTACTGTTTATAATAATAATAATTTTATAATAATAATAATTATAATAATACTCCCAAATCCCTGATGAGAGTTCCGTGATGAGAAAATCCCTAGTAGATGTGTTTCCAAATTTTTCACCTTTGAGTTGATCATATTGATAGCCATGTAAAATAAATACACGCATGTTAAAATAAAATCATCAAGAAACTGACGGTATTGTTGTTCAAAGTAAGGCACACTGTAAATATTTATAATCTATCGAAATTTGCTCTCAAAGAGTAGGTGTATGCTTGTTATGGCAAGTTCAATCAGCATCAAAGCAGAGTATAGAAAGTCTCAGATAATGAAGAAAGAGCATGCCCATAGAAATTTCAATATTTGTGAAAGAAGTGAAGTGGTCAGAATATTGAGCGGGTACTATCCTTACATCCCTTCATGAGCTTGGTGTTGACCGCAAAAATCTCAGTATCTCCCGGAGCATAAGGCAACACCGGTGTCTCGTCTATACCGTACGAGTGTCTTAGATAATAATAATAATAATAATTTATTCACAAAAGTTAATTTCACAAAGAGTCATATCAGATTATAACTTATCTGCGTGCTGTGGCTAAGGTTTTTATTATATTAGTAGTAAATTATTCAAGGGAAACGGTAGGAGAACACCAGTCATAGGGACTACCATGCTTTTTTACACAGATGCCATTTGTTAAAATACATGCGGCGCCCGCCATCATTGATTTTCTACTACCGTTGATATTGATTCTGGAGCCTTGAGTACCTCATAATCATCAAAATACATAAATCGTACATCGTGATTTGATGTATAGCAAATGTATATATAATAATAAAATATATAATAATACTTACATGTATATTTAAATAATGAAGCACTAATAATTAAAAAGCAAGAAGGATTCAACTGTATTACTTTTACTATAATATGAATTCAATTTATAATTCAGTCTAAATAACACGTGGCCGGCTATGGTAATACCAAAAATTAAGAACGTAAGAACAATTGAACTTCACTGTATTGCGTTTACTACGAAATAAATTCAAGTTATACTTTAGCCTCAGCAACACGTGGTGGTTATGCCATTAAATTGTAACTTATGTGAAACGTTAGTACTTTCAACACTGCACCATCTGTTAGAATACTTACTCAATCCAGTTAGCAGATACCGCCATCTGTTAGAATTATTTGGGACTGACAGATAATTGTGACTGTCGAATAATAAAAAATTAATGCTTAGTAGACGATAGTGTGGAAACTACGAAGCATCGCACAAAGAGGAGACCGAGAACGTGTAATGTGTTCTGTCTCACTCTCTCGCCATCAACAATTAATTTGTAATAAAATAATATTGCGGCTATAAATTGAGATGTGAGCTATGCTATCTGTTAAGTTAGATCGAACTGCACACGGTGTGCAAATTTGATTGAAATCGGTTAAGTAGTTTGGGAGTCTATAGCGGACAAACAACGTGACACGTAATTTATATATATTAAGAATATACATATATATATATATTATATATATATATATATATATATATATATATATATATATATATATATATATATATATATATATATATATATATATATATATATATATATATATATATATATATATATATATATATATATATATATATATAACAAGTAGGACATTTTATTGGACTAAGCCCTCTGGTAAAAATGCAACCGTAGACACGTGTTTCGATCTTAGGGATCTCATCAGTACGGTGAAAGCAAGTGTAAGGATGTGCAACACTTGATTGCAGGTGAAACAACAAACGAACGGAGTCAACAAACAGGAAGCCAACCGCACATTTGTGGCTTCAGTCGAAACACCTCGTGTTTACGAGGCAAGAAACGACGTCGCCACGGAGGCAGCTATAGCTACCTGCGTGACATCCGAGTCCAGGAATATAAGTAAACAGAGATGTGCTCTCGAGGGAAATTGTGAATAACAAGTAGGACATTTTATTGGACTAAGCCCTCTGGTAAAAATGCAACCGTAGACACGTGTTTCGATCTTAGGGATCTCATCAGTACGGTGAAAGCAAGTGTAAGGATGTGCAACACTTGATTGCAGGTGAAACAACAAACGAACGGAGTCAACAAACAGGAAGCCAACCGCACATTTGTGGCTTCAGTCGAAACACCTCGTGTTTACGAGGCAAGAAACGACGTCGCCACGGAGGCAGCTATAGCTACCTGCGTGACATCCGAGTCCAGGAATATAAGTAAACAGAGATGTGCTCTCGAGGGAAATTGTGAATATATATATATATATATATATATATATATATATATATATATATATATATATATATAAGTAAACAGAGATGTGCTCTCGAGGGAAATTGTGAATATATATATATATATATATATATATATATATATATATATATATATATATATATATATTCCTGGACTCGGATGTCACGCAGGTAGCTATAGCTGCCTCCGTGGCGACGTCGTTTCTTGCCTCGTAAACACGAGGTGTTTCGACTGAAGCCACAAATGTGCGGTTGGCTTCCTGTTTGTTGACTCCGTTCGTTTGTTGTTTCACCTGCAATCAAGTGTTGCACATCCTTACACTTGCTTTCACCGTACTGATGAGATCCCTAAGATCGAAACACGTGTCTACGGTTGCATTTTTACCAGAGGGCTTAGTCCAATAAAATGTCCTACTTGTTATTCACAATTTCCCTCGAGAGCACATCTCTGTTTACTTATATTCCTGGACTCGGATGTCACGCAGGTAGCTATAGCTGCCTCCGTGGCGACGTCGTTTCTTGCCTCGTAAACACGAGGTGTTTCGACTGAAGCCACAAATGTGCGGTTGGCTTCCTGTTTGTTGACTCCGTTCGTTTGTTGTTTCACCTGCAATCAAGTGTTGCACATCCTTACACTTGCTTTCACCGTACTGATGAGATCCCTAAGATCGAAACACGTGTCTACGGTTGCATTTTTACCAGAGGGCTTAGTCCAATAAAATGTCCTACTTGTTATTCACAATTTCCCTCGAGAGCACATCTCTGTTTATATATATATATATATATATATATATACATATATATACAGGTCGTTTCTTTTATCATGTGGTAACATTGCTATATTCAAAACCGTAATTGATACAAAGGCGATTAAATAGGAAAAAAGGTAACTATTGTGGTGAGCAGTAAATTGGTCATAGAAAATTTACGGGGATTCTCGCCCTTCCCAACTTATACAGGGAAAACTAAAAATGCTGTTTTCGTTTTTTTACGAATAGAATTGTTATTTCAGAAAATATTAAAAAATTAAAAAGGAAAGTTTTATTGTATTCAAAATGTACTAGAACTACCTAACGATAAATTTTTAATCAAACGTTTCGTGTCAACACCGGCGCCATCATCAACAATTTTTTTCAAATACGGACCTGTCTATTTCATCACAAATATTGATAGAGCGATAAAATCACAATTCAGTGGTATATCACACTCGGCATTTTTAAAACGTTTCATATAAAATAACTAGCATCATCAGTAAAAAACCAAAAACAGCATTTTTAGTTTTCCCTGTATAAGTCGGGAAGGGCGAGAGTCCCCGTAGATTTTCTCTGACCAATGTACTGCTCACCACAATAGTTATACATTTTTTCCCATCTAATCGTCTTTGTATCTATTACGGTTTAGAATATAGCAATGTTACCACATGATAAAAGAAACGGCCTGTATATCTGTGTGTAGATTTCAACAAATTGTAAATAAAATAGATACATTATAGAGATAATTAATAAAAGTTGTAGACATAAAAGATAAAAATAAAATGTATGATTAATACAAATAAATAAGATCACATCGCTTAAATTTAGGATAAAAAGCTGAGTGCGGTAATATAAAAGTTTGGTGTATATAGAAATAATTAAAAAGTTGTATATATAAAATGTAAAATAAGGGTGCATAAAGGTTAACCTCAAAAAATAACATAATATCACAATAAGGTGAGATAATAGCAGTGTACAAAAATTCTATGAAAACAAATATATGTGAGAATTGATACCTTCAACTTTCAAGAACTGAGCAAATATGAAGAAACGGTAGCCCTTTTAAGAAAGTTTTTATAGATTTTTTGAAACGACGAATTGTTGGTTCATTTTTGACATTTTCAGTAATATTATTTTATGCTTTTGGTCCCAGGTACTGATAGCTGCATTATCCGATTGACTTGTTCATAAGTGGGAGAATGAATTTGTTTTTTTGGCGTGTCTCATACTTGTGAGAATGTGTAATGAGTTCTATTGGATGTAGATACTGCGTTGTTGCTAATTTGATTAAGTACAATTCTCTTAAATTGAAAACGTTCGCTAATTTGTATAGTTCTTCCGTTGGATATCGATTTTCTTTGGATAACATTATTTTTAAAAATCTCCTTTGCATAACTTCCAATGGTTTTAAGTATGTCTGGTATACACCACCTCATCCAATAATGCCGTAGTTCAAGTGCGATTCAACTAGACTGTGATAAATATTTTTTTTTTGTTTGAGGTCTAGTATAGGCGTAACTTGTTTGAATTTAAACAGGAGTCTCCGAAGCTTCTTAATTACAAAACTCACATGGACGTCCCTTCTGAGGTGACTGTCTAGCATTATTCCCAAATATTTAATATTTTCGGACTGACAAATTTCCAAGTCATCTCCTATTGATATTTTTAATGACGGGAGATTCGAAGATAAGCTACAGAAAGGTAGATATGAAGTTTTTTGGGGGTTGATAGATAACTTTCTGTTATCAAACCATTTTTTATCTTGGTAAAATCATGTTGAACTTTACTTTTCAGTTCGTTCCTGGTGTCATCTTCATAAAATATGACAGTATATCATCTGCGAAACTAGACACACTACCTTTTGTATCTACTGCAAACAGGCTGTTTAAATATATATTGAAGAGTAAAGGTCCCAAAACCGTTCCTTGAGGTAGGTACTCCACATACTATAGTCTGCTTCTCACTAACAGCGGCTTTTATCTTTGTTTGCTGTTCTCTGTCAGCTAGATATGATTTAAAGAGGTCATGTGTTGTGCCTCGTACTTCCAGGTCTTCCAAGCTTGCTAACAGAATAGCGTGATCGACAGTATCGAATGCTTTCCTTAAGTCCAGGAAGATTGCTATGGCTGGTTTTTTGTTATCTATAGCATCGTCTGTGGATTTTTTTCTCTAAAGCCGTACTGCGCTTCTGATAATAATTTATATTTATTTAAATAACTGTTGAGCCTCGTTTTTATTATCTTTTCCAAAATCTTGCTGAGGTTTGAAATTAGTGCTATTGGACGGTAATTAGATACTTCAGTTTTTTTACCATTTTTGTATATAGGCACAACTGTGGATAATTTAAATGTCCTAGGAAAATATCATCTTGCAAACGACTTTTGTTAACGGCTCGGCTATATAACGTGAGATGAGGTGAGGTGAGATGAGATTAAGGAGGTCGGTGGATCAGCGGTCTAATGCACAGGCCGCTCGAAACTCCAGCATAGCGATAGTCGGTTCGAATCCGATGTAGGTACGAGAATTTTTCTCAACTACTTTATATCGGATTCGATAGGCGGCCGCATGCCTTGTTGAAAAGCAAGTGTATTGTGAGTTGTCTAGATGCCAATCTCGTCTAGTGCTAGCTTGGAGTGCACACCGACCACCCGAGGTGGTGCTGTAGGTTTTCCGGGTTTTCCTGCAGCTGAAAAGTGAATACATCACCTAAACCATCAGTAAGTCGCCCCGGAGCGCCACGGCAAATAATAATAATAGCCGTCCTCTACCCGCACAGGCTATGCCTTTGGGTACACTCAATGAGTGTTTATGATGGAGTATTATTATTATTATTATTATTATTATTATTATTATTATTATTATTATTATTATTATTATTATTATTATTATTATGACCTTCAGTGTTTCTGATTTGAAGCCGTCGGGTCCAGGCGATTTTTATTTTTCAATTGAGAAATCATACTAATCACTTCGTTTGAATCAGTTGCAAAGAGAAATAGTGAATTGATCGAGTTGGTTTTTATTTCTTTAAAGTTTATATATTTTTTAATCTCTTTCGCTAGGTTTTTCCCCACATTAGTGAAGAAGGATTGAATTCCTCTGAAATTTCTTTTGCATCATACGTAATATTTTTGTTTTCGGTTTTGATTGACGATATTTCACTAAATCGTCTGGGTGTTGTTAGTTCGTTAACTATTTTCCACATCTGTTATTTGGAGTCGGAACTTTTTTCTATCTGTTTCTATCTGATGGCAGTACAACATTCGTAGCGCCGCGTTATGCATATGGATATAGGCTGAGACCGCATAAGCTAGACAGGCTGACAGCAAATGCATTGTATGGTCTCGGCTGCCTCACAAAACGCTCTGCATCTAGTGTCAGGGAAATCTATATACCTATCATGCGACTACGGTAGACAAGAGTGTTGAAGACACCTTCTTGGAAGGCCATTATGAATCTCTCATCGGTTTCTGACTTCAGCTCACTTTACCTGAGATATGCGAAGGTCAGGTTTTTGATGAGCCAAGGTTTTTCAATATTCATGGAGAAGACCCCATGCATTGACTTATCCTTATATGAAGATCTAGGAGATTCTTACTCTTCGCAGCTTTGACGTGTTGGCTTTTTGCTGAACAGGTTTCAACTCGGTGACAAAGTTTGGGTTCGTCCGTTCAGTGTCGAATATGAGACCAAGTTCATCGGATGCATACGGGTTGCTGTCTTGAAAATAAATGTTCCAATCCCTGCTTTTTCATGGTCGCGGACAAAGCGGAGAAGGGGATCTGCTCCATGTTATAGACACTCCAAGCTCAAAAGTCCACGGCCTCCAGTCCCGTTGTCTAGGATAGTATAACCGTGAAACAGCAAGCTCCTAAATTGAGATGCATCATTTTGCGAGTTTTTACGTCGAGTTGTCGCAGCTCTTCCTGGGTCTATTTTATCTATGTAACTCATACGGAAAGGTACTTTTTCTGAAATCGTTCCAGAATGCCCACTTTCTCGGAGCAACTTCAGGCTTCAAAATACGCTAATCTAGTATTTTAGTCCGTTGCTAAGCAACGAAATTTCCCGGACCGTTTTCGGCACTAAACTGTACGTATCGTAAACGATCCGGGAAAATTTTTGACGGCATGTATACATTTCAGACAGTAAATGAATGCACACAAACAATAAGTATAATTCCTTAATTTATGATAATGCTGATTGCGATTTCAGAAAAAATAGTATGTGTACCTCGTAGTAAAAGCACATTCCCAGACTTCAATGCTTGTTGGCCTCGGCTTATCGCCTCGGCCAACAATTTGCATTGTCGTCCGGGAATGTATTGCTTTTACTACTAGATACACAATATACTATTTTCTGAAATCGTTCAAGAATGCCCACTTTCTCGGAGCAACTTCAGGCCTCAAAATACGCTAATCTAGTATTTTAGTCCGTTGCTAAGCAACGAACTTTCCCGGACCGTTTTCGGCACTAAACTGTACGGGAAAGTACTTTCCCGTATCGTAAACGATCTGGGAAAATTTTTGACGGTTTGTATACATTTTAGACAGTAAATAATGCACGCAAACTATAAGTATAATTCCTTAATTTATTATAATGCTGATTGCGATTTCAGAAAAAATAGTATGTGTACCTCTCAGTAAAAGCACATTCCCAGACTTCAATGCTTGTTGGCCTCGTCTTATCGCCTCGGCCAACAATTTACAATGTCGTCCGGGAATGTATTGCTTTTACTACTAGATACACAATATACTATTCTCGCACTCGACTGCTTATACCCGAACTCCGCTTTGCGTCGTTGAGGTAACGGCAGTCGCATGCGGGATAGGTACTTTTCCCGTACTTGTTAGGAATAACTATTTTTTGATTCACACCCTATAAATACCCGTTCACAATTTGATTTGAGAATGGTGCGGAATAGTTATTATCCTAGCAGTACGGAAAGAGTACCTTTCCCGAATGCGACTGCCGTTAGGATCAATATTTTTGCTACAAGCACTTAAAAAAAAAATATTTTGCGCTCTTGAACAAACTTTCGCGTGCAGGACAAATTTTTCCCGCATTAGTGCGGAAAAATTACACCTCACAAACTAAATTGCGTGCGGGTATAGGGTGAATTACGGACGCATGTAGGAAAAAAATGTTCTTTGCGTCGTTCGGGTAACGGCAGTCTCATGCGGGGAAGGTAGTCTTTCCGTACTTGTCAGGATAGTACACAGGGTGGCCCATCGAAAGCATACCGCAAGGCATTACAGGGTGGAAAATAATTTTTAGGCAAAATCCAAAAACATCAAAACTGTTTGTCAGGGGGCACATTTTGACGCAAAAAGCATAATAACACTTACTCAACTCCCTAAAAAAATCAAGAGGGAAGGTGGATTGAGTGAAACCTCATTAGAAGGAGCTTGTCATTCCATATACAGTGCTGCGTAGTTTTTAAAATCGACCCACTTTTTTAGAAAATATGGAGCGTTGAAACTCCTACAATAATGTGTGAAGAAAAATGCAAAAATCGATTCAATTCAATGAAATAAATTCTTTCAAATGAATTCGCTGTTTTTGCCGATTTGCAGATTTTTCAGGCTCATATATGTTGGTGAGTAAAAAATTATCAGGTTTCTTTCTTCACGTTTAAATAAGGTCAAGTAGTTGCTAGATACCTGTCGTGGTAAAAATGTTCAAAATTGTTGACTTTAAAATTTATCATTATGGTGTATTCAATCGGTTCGCGGAGTTGTTTAACCATCAACGGCATCCTGACAAACAAACAAACATCTGGAAAAAAAATCGGGAATTGTTGACAATTTCGCGAAACAGGTTCGGTTCATAACAAAAAGATGCAGTAATAAATGAACCTACGGAGATAAAGCAGTATTGGGGCAAGTTGCAGTAGATATTACGCTAAACTACACGACAATTGGCCATTGCGACGGGTGTGTCTCGTACTAGTGTCCGCAACGGCAAAAAAATACAAATTACTCCTTTATGAAATTCGCTTGGTGCACGAACTTAATGAAGACGACTTTGATCGGTGCTTGCAATTTTGCGAAGTTGTGAGTGAGCGAGCGTTAACCAATAGTTATTTCTATTTAATTTGTGTTTTTCAGACGAGTGTTCCTTCTTCCTAAATGGTTTAGTGAAACGCTACAATTGCCGTTACTGGGCTGAAAACAATCTAAGGATTTTCCACGCGCAACACCCCCAGAAGTTATAACTGTGTTGGCTGGTATTTTTCGAAATTCCATTGAAGGACTTTTCTTCCTTCCAGGAAATTTACCGGGCGATATGTGTATACGTTGCTATCGACGCAGCTCTAACAAATATCATTGAGAACGATCACGCATTCAATGAACAGGAACAAATTTTCCAACAAGACGGAGCTCCTCTACATTACTTTCAAAATTTGCGTCATTATTAAAATAGCACGTTTCCATCAGGACGATATGGATAAAACGACGGAGCATGGCCACCTCTACCACTCGACTTGAGTCCTTTAGATTTTATTTGAGGAGACACTTAAAAAGCATTTTTAACGAAACACCACCAGGCACATTAGAAAAGTTGCAAAGAAAAATGATTAATGTATGTCGCGAAGTGACACCGCAAATGCTCCAGAGATGAAATAAATGTATGACAACGGTTTGAAAATAACTTGTACCACACTGTATGCAGGTTGGCAGACAGCAATTCGAGCATTTACATGACTAATAAATAAGTTTCAAAGTACAATTGAATCGATTTTTGCATTTTTCACACACATTGTTGGAGTTTCAACGCTCCATATTTTTTAAAACAATGGATCGACTTTCAAGAACTACGAAGCACTATATATAGGGAATACCAAGTCCTTTCTAATGAGGTATCACTTGAACCACTTCCCATTTGAAAAAAAATTGGGATGACGCCCCGATTTAGGAAATTGACAAACAATCTTGACGCGGGTTCTTGGATTTAGCTGAAAAAAATTTTCCCGCCCTGTAATGCCTTGCGGTACGTTTTTGATGGGCCACCCTATAACATTACGAGTGTGACAAGAGACATTTTCCACACGAAAGGGAAATAATGTGCTTGGAGGCGTATTCCAGTGCGACAATCCCACGAGTGTGAAAAATTACTTTTGCACAAGTAATGTACACTATTTTATCTACGACCACGCGATATTGTTACCAAAAATAATATTGACATTATTGATGTTTGCAAAGAAAATCGAACAAAAAGGCTGACTGAGAACCATTTCAACTATCCCCATCCACTTTGAATAAATATTAATGAATATTTTCAAATGCGCACTTTACTTTAGTTATTACAAATACTAAATATTTGGTATCAAATATAAATATTTAGTTCAGTGGGTAGAGCGATGAGCATTCAAGCTAATCAACGCGCGACTGATCGAGAACCCGATGCGAGGGGTAAATTTTTTTTTATAATAATATTTACATGCATGTTTTTTATCCTTCAAACGTAGATATCACATAGAAACCTAAATAGAAATTCGAGGACTTAGTGTCACAGAAGCGTAACTACAGATTATTAATTTCGAGAAAAACAGAAATAACTGAATTTTATATACTAATTCATCTATAGCAACCATAATGTTCGGAATAAGACAAATGTTTTCAGATGAATAACTACTTGATATTCAGAGACCATGTCGAATATTTGAAAAACTTGATAATGATGAAAAATATCTCAAAATTAACGGAATTTTTCCAAAAAAATGTAGTTACGCCTTTGTGACACTAAGGCCTCGAATTATTGACAGCGTAAATCAATCAGAAATCATGCATTTTGACGCTAATCCGCGCAAGCGTGTGGAAATAGTATATTACATTACTAGTGCGGAAAGTGACATTTTTCACGAGTATGAAAAATCACTTTCACACGAGTAATTTACACTATTTTTCCTACGACCACATAATAATTTTACCAAATAATGTATAAAAATATTATAATTAAAGACGACATAGTTTATTTTAAAAAGTAACAATAACTATTATTAGGAACAAGACCAAGAACTTTTTCTACATAGAAAATATTGATAATAATTACTAATCAAGATATTGTATACTATAATACAATATATTTCCTTGTCATAATATGTGTCCAATAGCTGAGTTGGTAGGCAGCGGGACCTAAAGCGCGAAGTACCTCAACCCGGGTGTTTGTATCAGCCTTTTCCGGGACAGCACATTGACAACCACCTCTGGTCAAACTCAGACAAGCGCATTTTGTACATTGAATGTAACCTGAACGACATGCATGAGCGTTGTAGGAGGCATGTATAATACGCACCACCACCACTATGGGTTGAAATGTTCGACCCACCGCCAACACCAGCGGGGGTGGCTACCACTGCCCCTTGTCGGGACTCTGTGTACCCCTCGGCACAGGCGCTCCCCCTCCCTCCGGCCAGCAATGGTCAGGGGGAGAGGGAGGCGGTCTTCAGTGTGTCCTCCCGAACCTCTCCACTCGTGAGCCCTCTCGGGCGAAGATTGAGATGCAGTGTGCGGGGGTTATGAATATATTAATCCGCGAGTTGTTTGAGAATGTCCATATAGGACGAAACTGCAGTAACGAAGTGTTAGAAGTTGAAGTGGTATAAAAACATAGAAATTTTCTTTTCTTTTTCTTATGAAAACCTTTTTTGTTTTGTTTTGTGTTTTTTTTGTTTGTTTGTTTTGGGATCGACGTAACTTTTGACGAAGAGTACGAGGGTTCGATCCTCGGAAACTTTTTTTTTAAGAAGATGAAAAAAATTTCACTTCTCAAATAGATTGCCTCAAGATTTTGTTGGTAGGATTTATGGGGAGGATATTTTTGCTGCCTCCACGCACCATTAATGCACCTAACATTCACTACATACTCAAAATAACTTTTGACGTTTTACATAAATTGTTCAAAGCCTGCTTTTTATGTATAATAAACACTTAGCAAGATGATTACATGATTGCCTGACTAGGTACAGGGAATTGATATAAGAAACTATTTAACGAAAAGAATCATACATTTTGAAAATTCCTTGCTTTGTTTAGATGATTCAGAATTTTTTGAAGTGGATGTTTCGTCGGCTTTGTGTAAGAAGTTACTATCTAACAATCTAATGGCCAAGAAAATTTAATGAATAGTCCGACTGAGAACCATTCTGACTTAATTTATTTATAATTAATAGTTATAAATACGAAATATTTGAAGCAATCTATTTGAAACGTGTAATTTTTTTCAACATCATAATGAAAAAAAAGTATACGCTTGCGAGGATCGAACCCGCGTACTCTTCGTCAGAAGTCAATGTGTTCCGCTGCTTTACAAACTGAGCTAACACGGAGCGTGCGAAAAGTTACTTTCCGCGACTGTGTGGAAAATATTTCGCACGCTTGTGATATAAGCCTCTTTCCGTATAACTATACAGTGCGATATACGTTATACTTTCCTACAACCGTGCGTGATTCACCGTATACCCGCAATCAATTTATTTTGAGAGGTGTCATTTTCCCGCACTAGTGAGGGAAAAACTTTTCCGCACGGTAAATTCACTTCAAGTGAGTTATTCCCGCACGCGAAAGTTTATTCAAGAGTGCTATATATTTTTTTTAGTTCGCTTGTAGAGAAAATATTGATCCTAACTCAAACGGAAAGGTACTCTCCTGCACTCGACTGCATACCCGAACTCCGCTGTGCGTCGTTTGAGAAACGGCAGTCGCATGCGGCAAAGGTACTCTTTCCGTACTTCTTAGAATAATGCCTATTTCCTACAAAAGTGCGTGATTCACCCTATACCAGCACGCAGTTTAGTTTGAGAGGTGTCATTTTCCCGCACTAGTGCGGGGAAAAATTTTCCGCACGCTTATAAGTCAGTTCAAGTGAGTTATTCCCGCACTAGTGCGGGTAAGATTTTTCCTGCACGCGAAAAGTTGTTCAAAAGTGCTACATAATTTTTTTTTTCCGCTTGTAGAAAAAATATTGATCCTAACCCATACGGAAAGGTACTCTCCCGCATTCGACTACTTACCCGAACTCCGCTTTGCGTCGTTCGGGTTACAGCAGTCGCATGTGAGAAAGGTACTCTTTCCGTACTTGTTAGGAAAATGACTATTTCCTACAAGCGTGCGCGTTCCGCCCTATTCCCGCACGCAATTTAGTTTGAGAGGTGTCAATTTCCCGCACTAGTGTACTCTAATATGTCACTTCAAGTGAGTTTTTCCCGCGCTAGTGCGGGAATAATTTTTCACGCACGCGAAAGTTTGTTCAAGAGGCTACATGCATAAAATGTTTCAATACGCTTGTAGAAAAAATCTTGATCCTTACTCATGCGGAAAGGTACTATCCCGCACTCGACTGCTTACCCGAACTCCGCTTTGCGTCGTTCGGGTAACGGCAGTCTCATGCGGGAATAGTACTCTTTCCGTACTTGTTAGGATAATAACTATTTCCCAAAAGCGTGCGAGATTCACCCTATACCCGCACGCAATTTAGTTTGAGAGATGTATTTTTCCCGCACGCCTAAGTCACTTCAAGTGAGTTATTCCCGCACTAGTGCGCATAAAATTTTTCCTGCACGCGAATTTTGTTCGAGAGTGCTACATATATTTTTTTAATTCGCTCGTAGAAAAAATATTGATCTTATTAACTCATACGGAAAGGTACTCTCCCGCACTCGACTGCTTTGCTTGCTTTGTAGTCTTTCCGTACTTGTTAGGATAATATCTATTTCCTACGAGAGTGCGGAAAAGTAACTTTTCCGCATGATTTTTCGTTTTGATAGTTCTACTTTTCCGTGCGATTTTAAATCGTGCGGAAAAGTTACATTTTCGCACTAGTGCTGCTGAAGATTTAGTTTTCCGTATGATTTTTGTATTGTTGACAAATGAGTATATTTAGGACTAACTAATGATCTATGTAACTATTCTGTCTTATGTGTAGTATTACTAAAAAATCGTGTTTTTAAAAAATCTTTTTTTTCATAAATGAGATGGACAAAAACACACTCTTAGGAAAAACATTGTACCTAACTCTTGCGGACAATGTCTTTTCCACCCTGACGGCTTGGCCGAACTCCGCTCCGTCTCGTTCGTGGAACTGCCGTCGCATGCGGAAAAGTATTAGGTACTTCCGCACTTGTTAGTTAAATAACTAGCTATTACCTAACAAGTACCTAAAGTAACTTTTCAAATCGAACGGAAAAGTACAACTTTCAAAACGAAAAATCGTGCGGAAATAGTAACTTTCCTATGTGGTCGTAGGAAAACTAACTATTTCGCCATGCGGCCTTCCTGCGCTTTTTTAGAGAAATGAAGGATGGTGAGATTAATAGTTTTTCCTGCCTCCCGGTTACTACATAAAATCCAACAAATATAATTATTATCAGTGCCTTCCTATTTTAACGATCTCTCTGCGAATTAATCCGAGATATAGGATAATGAAGAAATAGGGCAAACTAAACAGGAATTCTCGCATCGCTAGTGTACAAAGAAAATATATTAATCAATTTATTTCGAATAATCCCGCCAAAATGTACGTCAAACACAATTGGTTGCAAAATAAATTACCGATAGAGGTCCGCCATGGGTACCCAGTATGTTTGTAAACTGGGTTTTTCTACAATTTTGCCAAAATACTGATTTCTGAAGTGTTTATGGTTTGTTTTTCGAGTGTTTCCGATTGAGTGCAAGTTATCAAATATATTACACTATATATTTATTCAATGTGAGCTATGTGGAATTGATATTTTTGTGACGATAGGGGTTAGGTTACCCTTGCGGCCTTATTGCAAACGTAAGATACGAATGTGGAATGTGGGACCTAAATCTAATTGTACAAAGCCAAGTAAAAATGTTTTTGTATATTCATTATCGCAAATGCCAGGTGAGTTTTAGTGCTGTAAAAACGAAATTGTTTTGCATATATGACCTACAAAAATCATTCTTGAAGAGGGATGAAACTTTCTCAAATGTCAACTTCACTACTACTTGTCAGATTCCCCGCATTTTGAAAGATTTTCGAAATACGGAACCAAAGAATGTCGATAATTCGTTTGAAAAGTTGGCCAAGAAAATATATTTGTTTATATTGAATGACATTTATTCGTTTCAGATAATACCCAGGTCAGATACACTCTGTATACTGAAAAATGTAAATTTGAAATAATATGTGGCTATCTGAATGTTGATTTTTGACTGTATTCAACGATGCAAAGCCTGGAGGCAGCATGTGAGGAGGGCGAAGTAAGTATTATGAAAGTATCCTTTGAAAACATGTATATATAAAGCCTGTTTCAATATTATTGTTATCTAATTGTTCAACAACCAATTATTTATTTTTGCTGGTATCACTAATGATGAATTCAATTACTTGAATAATGAAATGATGAAAGAATACTTAAAAGAATAATCTAAAAGAAAAGCTATGTTCTTGAAATAATCTCGAGGATATGATTTGTGTGCTGGTTATGGCAGCACAGCAAATTTGTACTAATTATTGTCATGGTTGCAGATCGATTTTTGCTTATTCAATCTCCTAACATGTTTCATAGGAATAAATTGAGTCTTCAATGTAATGTTTTTTTGTAAACTTTGATGAAAAGCACCAAAAAAGATATACAGGTGGTTTCCAGTTTGAATGAAACAAGATGTTCATTGAACCAGGACAGAAAAAAATCACGTATTAGTTGGATAACATATTAGCCAAAAGTGGAATAATCTATTCTCTCTTCAAATCAGAGTCGAAAAACAGAATAAGTTTATTGCATTGCATTTCAAATAAATAGACCAAAATTAAAATTTGGATCAAACCCTTGACTTCTTCCCATGATCTTCATATTGTTCATGTTTCAAAAGTCTCTTAACATTAGAATTTATTATATTTCTCAAATAATCGTCTCAATTTGACGTAATTTATTTTTTAGCATTCAGTCAAAATATTCAAGTCGAGTCGTTCTTCCTTACCTCTGCTCTGCCCCCAGGAACCATCATCTGCATCAACATCACAAGAAATCACAGAAAACCCTTCCGGAAAACCTCCATTTGATATTTTTGCCAAACTATTAGAACTATACGAAGAAGAAAAAGAAGAAGAAGAAGACGAGGAGGACGAAACTCCGGTAAATGATCTAGAATGCTCAGGACTTGTACAAAAGAAAGCTTTTTTTCAGTCAAATACGAGCTTGAATGATGGATGTCTCTCATAATGCAAGAGATCTTGTTTTGAAAAGTTATGACGGGGGGTTTTTGAGGTTTCCAATCCATCTGAAATGATTTTATCAGAAAAACTGAAACTGGTTCCATATACCATTTTTTAGAAGTTTGTTGAATTTTCTCTCATATTTCAGAAATAGTAGTGGCGCTATGTTATCTAAAAGAGTTATAGATAATGTACTTATACAATTATTCATTTATTACTTTGGATAACCTAATTTACAATCTACAAAGAATTAATGAATATAGACAGTGCTTAATAATTGGCTAGAAATAACAGTCATAAAAATCGACATGAAAATCAGGCCTAACATTTACTAAAACCTTATCTTTTTTACATTGACACAGGGTTCTGTGAAAACTTTAATAGGAAAGATATGATAGGTGTGATTGGTTTTAGAGAATGAAATTTTATAAATAGAAGTTTTCAATGCAATAGTCAGAAATATTTTTGGATAGTTGATACTGCCTGAGAGTTTTTTATTTGGCAGAACTACTGACACATATGAGAAAGTATTAGGTATGTCCAATTTTAAGCATAAGTGGTCAAACATTTTTCTTTCACTCTTTCAATCTGACAGCAGTCATAGAGTGTAGATCAGAGATTCCAGAATGGACCTAACATATGAGCAGTAAAGTATTTTTATTGTACTGTGATTGAAATTTCTGCATGTCCTGAAGGTTTGCATTTGTTGTTATTTTGTTTACATGTTCAGTAAAAGTGAGTTTAGAAACATTTTATTTTCTCCCAAGTCTTTGATCTCATTTACTTGTGATAATTGATTATCCAGGATTTTATATGGAGAGTTAGTAGATGTTTTCATGAGGGAAAATTATATGACCAAACAATTTCCAACATTTAAATCCATCTTAGTCAGTTTATACTGGTCATCTAAGTAGTCTATATTGTGAAATGTCACCCAGAAAATGATCCTTGGGGAACAACGGAAAATACCGCTATAGCATGAGAAATGCTTTCAGCCACTTTCATACATTGTTTTCGCAGATTCAACAAGCTCTTGAACCAACTGAACAACTGTCAACTGAAACCAATAGTGATTAAGTTGGATGCTAGGATATCAGTGTTGCCCTAATTCAAAAGCTTTGGAAAAACGTGTAGAGTCAACCTGAAATTTATACTCGGAATTTGTAGATCTTTCCTGTTTGAAACTATGAAACCATGCTGTTGATCAGTGCTTATGTTTTTGTCCATCAAGTAGACTTGTTTTCTTAACAAAACATATAAGGAGTTTCTGACATCATGCAAATTTCCTCAGTAGTTTTCAGTATTATATTTTTTTCTGATTTTGATGATGGTGTTAAGAAGCTATGTTTTCAGGGAAATAAAAAATTGATATAAAGTTGATAGAGCAAACTCACAATACAATCAAAGATATCTGATTCATGTTCATTGCTGATTAACAAAATTGCTTTATACAGTTATGACCCTAGCTTAGATTTTAGAATGAATGACTCTTTATGCTGCCTCTGCTTTTAATACATCTTGTTTATAAATTCTCTATCACATCTGAATATATTGTGCTAATGATAATAATCTTTTTATTTAGTACTCGGCTAGCAAAATTTTACGTTTTTCAGCACATAATATAAAATTCTCAATTAATAGATCCATATCAATAGGAAAACCAAAAAAATATTTCAATTATCAACATTTTCAGAAATATTCATTACAAACAGTATAGGAACAAATAATATTGACAAAGTGGGACAAGGTGGGATATAGTTTCAAGTCCTAACTCTCCATTAGAAATTCATCCGTATTAGAGCTTTATAATATCAACAGTTAACAATTTGTTGTAGATCTCTTATAAAATAATAATTCTCATTCTGATTTTGTGAATTAAGATGTTACCTTTCATTTTGATTTAGTTAGTAGAGTACCTACTGTAGAGCAGTTGGTGAAATGGGAAAGTGTTAATATTAATAATTTTGTCCACTAACTGGCATATTTTAAAAAGTACTTGAGATCAAAAATTTTAATTGAGTAACTTTCCTGTCTACAATATTTGTATTCAATAACTTCCTCTGTAATAAAATTCTAACTCCCGTGAGTCCCATGTAAAAACACTATTTCACATTGCTAATTACAACTGTTCACATATCTGTTGATGAACTATCTCGTCAAATTGATTTAACGACCTGTGGATTTAAAAATTTTTGTTGATGATGCATTTTACTACTTGGAAGTGGTTTAAGATAGGATGAAATGAAATGAAGGTTTCCAGTAATGGTTATACTGTTATTCACCCTATCGGATACAGATGCATGTGTAGAGTGCTATACGTTGATAGTCTCTTAATATTTTATTTTGCTGAAATCTAATAGTATTTTATATATTATGCTCTGGGATAGCTCCCCAACTGTTGAAAATCTCTTATAACCCACAAAAAAGTCTACCTTTGTTCCAACAACTTTTAATCCTACCTCTGTATACCTAATCATTCTGGATGTTGTTTGTTACATTTACATATAGAAAGATACATAGATCTTTATATACAAATTCATCACGAAATACAATATAAATTATAAAATCACAATACTTAGGTACTTAGGTATAACTATATTTATTTATGCTAGATGCTTAATATAAATTTTCAAACGGAAAAAAATATATTGAAATGGGATTTGACATTTTAGAAAAATTGAGAATGGCCAACATGAGTATTCACATCTTTTTTTTATGTACTTCTGATAAGTTGCTTTTGAAAATTTTATTTCATTTTGTAATCTTTTGTTTTGAAATTTGAAAGACAATTCGCCTCTATTGAAATCGACGATCTATTTACAATTATATAGCTTGACAAGATTGTTTTGAGTTTGTGGCCGTTTGTCGGTGTTTAATTTATTTGGATAAAAAAGAAGCAACTATTCATCTGATAGTGCAAAATACGGAATAACTTTTTTGAATATTTTAACGTTAATCAGCCAGACTTTCATTCGAAGTTACCTACTGCATTATATCAAACACTTGGGTCGAAAATGCTTATTTTCTCTCCTTGATAAACAAGTCTATTTTTAATTTAATTTGACGATCGGCAAGGGAACTAATTCTATATTATCCGGTAGATTACTGTAATATTCTATTGCTGGTGCTTGCTTAGAGTGCACACTGACAGCCCCGGGTGGAGCTGTAGGTTTTCCAGGTGTTCCTACAGATGAAAAGTGAATACACCACCAAAAATCAGTGAGTTGCCCGGAGTGCCACAGTAAATAATAATAATAGCCGATCCCTACCCGCATATGCTATGCCTTTGGGTAAACACTATGAGTGTTTCTGAGGGATTATTATTATTTTTCCCGTCAGGAATCTCCTAGGCTTTGTATTCGGAGCCCCGATACATACAGAGGGTGCGCTGCGGTGTCATTAACTCCACTAAACACTCCCCACGTCCGTGGGGGTGAGTGATTACGACCACAAGCCGGTATAATATTCAGATTCGAGAGCAGCGTGTCCATCATTCCACCAAGTACCCCTATGATCAGAAACACCATTTTTACAGAATTGTTTGAAAGCCTGCGGAGTCCAAAGAGAAGTCTCGATATTTTGACTGTTTTTCCTCCTCTTTTCGTCTCGGTCTGTTGGTCGAGGAGGACTACATCAGGCTTATTGGCGTGTATATGCCGGAGAGTGTGAAATGAGTAGTTTCAATAGATTCGGTGCTTCTTTCTCCACAACGGACTCAATATCCCCCCCCACCGGTGTCTCGTCTATACCGTATGAGTATCATAGGTGGTATTACAGCACTCGTAGCACCGCGCTAGGTCTATGGATATAGGCTGATACCGCATAAGCTGGACAGGCTAACAGCAAATGCATTATGATCTCAGCTGCCCCACGACACGCTCTGCATCTAGTGTCAGGGACCTCTATACCCATAATGCGACTACGGTACACGAGGGTGTTGAATACACCATCTTGGCAGGCCATTATGAATCCCTCGGTTTCCAACTTCAGTCCACTTGATCTGAGAAATGCGAAGGCCAGGTATCTGGATAAGCCAAGGTCTTCAAAGATCTTGACGAAGACCCTATCCATTGGCTTATCCTTATATAGCTGTAAGAGCCTGTCACACTCTGCAGCTTCCACGTGGGCTTTTTGCTGAACGGGTTCCACTTCCAACTCGGTGACAGAGTTTGGGTTCGTCCGTTCAGTGTCGAATAGGAGACCGAGTTCATCAGCTGCACGGGTTGCTGCATTGAAAAGAAATGCTCCAATCCCTGCTTTTTCATAGTTGCACACTATTATTATTATATCCAACTGAATACATGAATCCTGTTGCTGCGGTCCCCTTGCTGCAATTATATTATACAGTGTGTCCACTTCGCATCAGCATATGGAAAACTTCATCAGCATTATATTATCAATTGTACGAAGGTTACTCTTTATAAAGTTCTGCATGATCTAAAACCTGAAACTCAACCGTCAGATATCAAATTTTTTTCAATCGTATACTTGGTTTCTTGAAAAATATGAATTTGGTGCAAGAGTAAAATACCTTTATTGCTGACAATATTGAAAACTGTCATGGAAAAATCTATTTAGAATTGAAAACGACGTTGAGACATTTTATCACATCTATCTACATCGATAAATAAAAGTCAGCTATTTTTACATTTTTTTTTGTTACTTTTAGAAAACGTATTGTTCATAAAAAGATCTGCATCTATATCTAAACTCAGTTTTTAATTTTGAACCTGAACAACTTTTTTCCATAACACTTCTCAATATTGTCAAAAAAAAAGGTAAAGGTCTTGCACAAAATTCATAATAACAATAATAAATGTTCTTTATTGGTAATAAAACCAAATGGCCATCGACCGAGGTCCTTCAGCCAGTAGTGATTACAATTTTTTTTTTTTTAAGTTTTACATACTATGGTTGTAAATATTCGATAGTTAATGAATATATAAAAAAAAAAAAAGGTTCATTCTGGAAGTTGATTTTGGTATTCATTCTTGCAGGTTTATTATTGCTTCCCAAATTGTTTTTTCCGGATACTTGGGGGCTGCTTCTGTACGTTTCTTACAGAATGGTCTAAGGATGTCGACGTTGCTTTCTTTTTTTGTGAATTTGCTTGCTAAGTCCGAGAGCCTGTTTCCAATTGGTTTCACGTTTGTTGATTCGTACAGGAGTTCGTTTGGTGGGTTATGTAGAGGATTATTTGGGTGACGGGTTTTTGTGATGATTCTAAGGGTTGTAGTTTCAGCTACTTGTATGTTTTTCAAGGCTGTTTTTCGGGTGTTCAGATATATGATGTGGGCATATTCTAAAATAGGGCGGCATATCATCTTGTAAATTTTTGCTGCTGTTTCGACATCAATTCCATTGTTTTTGTAAGTCATTGCCCTGAAGTGTTTGCCTCTTGTTATGCACTGGTTTTTAACGGCTTTAGTGTGGTGATTGAAGTTCAGTTTGTTGTCCATGTTGATTCCAAGATACTTTGCAGTATGCTTGCTTCTGAGGGTGTGATTGTTGATGGTTATAGTTGGTAAATTGTCTGATGGCCTGTGGTAGAAATCACAAATTGGGATTTTCTTGGGTTAGGTTGTAGTCTCCAAAGGTTAAACCAGGTGTTGGTATTGTTAATCAATTGTTGTAATTTTTGCCTTAAGTAGTTGCCTTTACAGCCTTTAGTAGCTGCCTTTAGTAGTTGCCTTTACAGATTTACCATGTGAGATGAGAGCTGTATCGTCTGCATATTGTAGAATATATAGGTCTTTATCAATTGTATTGTTGTTTGGTCTTTGGTTGAAGTTGTAGATATCATGAAAGTATATGTTGTATAGAAGTGGTGATAGTGGTGAGCCTTGTGGTACACCCTGGTGTGGAGAGAACTGACGCGAGTGACTGTAGCCGACTTTCACTTTGAGGGATCTGTTTTCGAAATAATTTTTAATGAGAAATAGTAGGAATTTGGGAGTGTTTAGGGTGTATAATTTGAAGAGGATTCCTTTTTGCCACGCGCTATCGAAAGCCTTGTTTATGTACAGAAATTCATATTTCTCAAGAAACCTTGAGTTTTAGATCATGCAGAACTTTTTATAAAAATTTTCTTTTTTCGTACTTTTCGTGGCATTCGAAAAATTAATAGTTTTTCTGATTTCACCAGTAGTGTAAAAAATTGGGGGAAAAGGGACAATGATACTCTTACTGTAGGCCACTGATGGCAATTGAAAATGTAATTTTTTTTTCAAAATGAAGCACTTATCGAACGAAAACATTCGTTTCAATTTAATTGAAAAATTTTCAAAACAATAAAAAATACTGTTAATTTTTCATATTCAACACTTTGTATCCCTACAACAAACGACCTTTGAGGTATAAATAAATTTTTCGAGGGAAATCTTCCATTTCAATTTGGTACCATAGTTTTGGGACACTGTATATAGATGGACACCCCCTAGTCATGAATTTTATACAGACACATACCAATCGATTTAGCTCGTCCTGCGTATACAGATATGTTAAAATATTACTGCCGCGACTGGTTGATATAATGACGTAAATTATGATCGAGACAAACAGTTTTTAGGGAGGAGGACAGTAGTCCAGTTGAATACTTGACTCGCAATCGTGCATATTTCTTATATTTTGTACTGGTTGACTGGCTACACCAACAGTCAACCAAACGTATTGGGAACGCTATATGCCGATAATTTTTTACCATATCTGTATATGAATGTTATTCAATCTATTTAGTAACCTTGAGCATTTGAGTAACTCTGGTTGCTAAAAATGTCTCCCAATGTTAAAGGTAAAACGAATATTTTTCAGGTAATCAAATACAACACATTTCTGTTAGAGAAGCTTGTAGCGAGAGAAAGACTGAACACAATGATTCTAAATCTTTATCCTGGCAACAAAGGTTACTCCCTGGCATTCAGAACTCAGTCACGTAGCGATCCCAATTACACTGAAGATACTGCCAATTTGATAGAAACCAATCAGTGGCCTTATGAGAAAGATGACCTTCTTCGATATGTCGATAATGAAGAACTTCCACCTTTCATTGTAGACTTGCTAGAGTCGCAGTTTAGTTACCTTTTTTACAGTGGTTGCATAATAGCCGAAGTCAGGGATTACCGCAGATCTTATCCTCATTTCAAGTGTGATATTCATCATGTATTACTGAGGCCTACGCTCAAGGTACGTACTTTATTATTGATGCAATAAAAGTGCATACTGTCTGATCATCAGACAATGCATTTCAAAAGAAAACAAGTGTTTTGGCATATGATCATCAAAAATAATTTTCGTTTGTAAAATAAAATAACAAAAAGTTCAGAATGAATAGAATCAAACGAAAGGAATTTATCATTCAATCAGGGTTATGTTCTGCTATTAAAAAAAAAAAAAAATATCAATGACGAATAAAAGTCCTGAGAATAAATTTTATATGGAAAATTGTAATTGTAATTGTAAATCATACATTTTCTTTTAACGATTAAAAAGAGGAAAGTAGCAAATCAAGTCAAAAATGTTTTCAAAAAGGCAATGAGGAGCAGACATCCAAAATGAGTTTTGTCCATTATGGACGCATTTAGGCTCACTCTTTTTCAAATTCATGGATTGGCTATCAAAAGGATATTTTTAGCAACAAGGTAATATTTAAGGACATATTTTTTGCAATTTTTTCGGTTTCTTAAATATCACTGAAACGTATTCGATTCTTCATAGTAAACTTTCTCATTTCCTGAAAATTATGCAATTTGGACCAAACGTATTTTGGTAGTTTGCTCCTCAAATGGCAGATAAATAGACATTCAGCTACTTGAAGTTAGATACGAAAAAAATCTCTGGGGGCAATTCCTGATAATATTTTGAGGTTTAATATTAAAGAAATCGTTGAAAAGTAAAATATTATCATGGTTCTGATAAAATTCCACTCAACCTGCTGAAACACTTGATGGATTATATTCTAATTCAATTGGCACACATAAATTGAAATTTTTGAAGGTATTTTGTTTGAACAACTGAAAATTGTAAATGAAATTATAAAAAAAAATATAGTTATATGTTATGAGAACAAAAACCTACTGATGAAGATAACTTTGTTATCGAAATGCGCATCTAGGAAAAAAATTACTTGTGTGGTGAAGGGGTTAAATACTTTTTGTTTTCATTGAGTGACACCACAGGCGTCCAATATCCCATTTTCGAAGTTATATGTTACTTAAAAAGCCGATTTTAATAATGGTTTGATGGAAATTTTAATGAGCTGCCGAGCTAAGTATTTTCATTTCACTATGGAAATTTGGATATTTTTTTATATCTTCATACTTACTCGTGTTATTTTTGATATTTGCTTTTATTTTTTGTGATATTGGTGTGTTAGGAGTAAGTCAAATCCAATGAACTAAAAATGTATGTAGCACACAGCTTCTAATCCCTATCATTTTAAAGATACGGAACCTTATGAAGTGTAAAGATTACAAAGAAATATTTAAATATTTGTATTATAGAAAAATAGTGAGCTTTTTTTGGATATACAGTTCAAATATCCCCCTGCAGGAATCCCTAGGATTGAGATTCACAAGTAGTCTTAATTCGAACACTATTCTATGGAAGAAAACGGGAGACAAAAAAATTAAAGAATAAAACAGGAATTTTAAACAATATTTTCAAATCACAAAATTCAACTTCTTGAAAAAGTTGTCTTAAAATAATATAACGGTGTTTGATTTCACCCACTTTCTAACAATGATAATAATGAAAAAATACCCATAGTTACCTTTCCACGAGTGTATTATAATCTCCAAAATTTAAAATTTCTTCAATAACTTGTAGGTACTTGAAGAAGAAATTAAAAGCAGAATTTTACTTCCGTCCTTACAGGTTATAGAGCTGACATATCTTGAGGAATTATACCGAACATTTTTATTTAAGGACAGACCTACCATTCATAATAATGTATCTTTCTAAAAAAATTCACCTCAATTCAGCAACACTATTTATATAAACAATTTAAAAATAGGTATAGAAATAATAACAATGACCATTTTGCAATAGCGAAACATGTCGCGAGAGTAATCAAATCTGTGGAAATCGAATAAACGACATTTGAGAAAAACATTAGGAAAATACTATTTATCTTGTTGAGGGAAATCTTCTATTGCAATTTGAAATCATAGTTTCGGGACATCCTGTATAAGGATAGATTCATCCTCAGTTGTGAATTTAAACGGACCCATACCAGTCCATTAGGCTCGTCTGAAATGGAATACACTGCGGCTTTTAATAGCCCCCCCCCCCCGTTAACTTTTGAACGGTATGACATACAAACATAAAAAAAATTGGAGGGTTTCACCGATACTGCTTTTTGAAATAAAATACATTGTGATTGCTCGATAGATGGCGCGGGGGGGGGTCATGTGTCACATCGTTGAAAAGATAATTCAATTCTCTTGACAACCATCTAAATTTTTTAGACTTTCATTCTTATGTTATTTCACAATATGCATTTGAAATGTCAGAATAAGTGCGGATTTGGCGGAACTGAGCCCTTTTCTTACCTGACCACGATAACTTTTGAATGGTTTGATGTAAAATAACGGGCAGAAATTTTTTTGAACGGAACGAAATTCAAAAAATTTTTAGATGGTTGAAAAGAGAATTGAATTATCTTTTCAACGATGTGACACATGACCCCTATGCCATTTAAAAATTTTTAGTTGCTATGCCCTCCCGCGCCATCTATCGGGCAATCACAATATGTTTTATTTCAAAATGTAGTATCGGTGAAACCCTCCAAACGATTTTTTTATGTTTGTACACTGTATATAAAATGAATGTTATTTCATCCATTTAGTAACCTTGAGCATTTGAGTAACTCTGGATGCGTTTGACTTAGTGTCGTATACTATGAATTTTCATCTAGTAACGGCCAATTCAATTCCCGGAAATTTATTTTGTGAATTAACCTTAACTGTTGCAAAATAGTCGGTAAATAGATTGACACTATTTTGGGCTTCATTTGCTATAATGTTTTCTCCTGGCTGCATTTAATTCTGTACACTGTACGACTTGGCATTACTGGTTAGATTTCTTCATAACAATTATTATAATAAATGCTTTTATTTCTATAACTATTGGTTCACCTTGATTATTATACTGTATGCATTTCAGAGTATTTTGGCAGACATAAATAACATAGTAGAGGAAAATCCGGATTGGGGCAACGAAGAAAAGGATCAATTGGAAAGTCAACTGTTGATGGCAAACGAACCAACTCTATGCTTAGATCCAGACGACTCCATTTGCCAACAAGTTATAGAAATAAATAACCGAAAACTCATATGGAACACCCACAAATTCAGGCGAATGGCAAAGAAATTCTCTCAAGTATCGGTCAATCGTAAGAGGAAATTGGATCATTTCACGCACAGGCACGGTCTAGAGTTTTACGATTTTCTTTGTCGAACTCGAAACAAACCAAAGATAGGGCCAATGACGTGGCCCGTGAAGGAAAAAAAGAAAATGTGTGATGAAACGAAACCTGTACCTGTTCCGAATTCGGATTCTCCGTTACTCAGTCCTCCCACTGAGAACGTGTTTATAAACGAGTTCAAAACCTATGATAATGTCGAGGAAACTAGCAATTGCCTGCCGAAACTTGTGGAAGAGTATGTTTTGGAGACCGACATGCCTTCGAAAGATAAAGGCACTCCTAGAGTGTATCACATCAAGCTATCGATTCTTCAGAGGCCTTCGAATAGTGAATACCTGGGAGAGCTCTATTTGAACAGAGATCATAAAGATAAACAGAATGGGGTGGCTTGTAGATTTCCTTTGGGGTCTCGAGTACACGTCAATAATTATATCCGGCAGTTCGCGGACATTTTCAACGAAAGTGGTCGGAAAACTGTCAGGCAAACTGGCGATTTTCCCGCTGTTTACAAGGATCGTCTGAACCTCTCTCAGCTACCTGTGCAGAACGCGCCGATGCAACAGGTGCAATTTTCGAATGCTTTCCATGCTTATCAGAACACTTTACCGCAACAGCATTTGCAGCAGCTGGCTCAAAGTTTGCAGAATCAGTCTGGGATACCACTGATGATGAATGGAAATATCGATATTCAACAAAATCAGATGCAGAGCTTGGCGAGTGTTCCAAAACTGGTAAGTTGAATCAAATGAAAAATAGTTGGGCATGTTTTATTGCAATACTCTTTTTACAGCAAAGTCATTCACAAGCTGCGCAAGCTAAGACTTCCAACCAAGCGATTTCTAACCAAGAATTAGCAATAAGTGCTTTGGCTACAAAGTTGATGAACTCTGCTCAACAGTTTCAGGCGGCAGGCAAGTATTTGAAATTTATTAGCAGAAAGTTTATTTACCAAAATAAATATGAGAATAATTTCATCAAATGAAAATGGATTAATGATAATTCAGCCCTTCCTATATTATAATACTTGTGATACACGTCAAAATATTGTTTTGCACTTTCCTCAAAGTTTCTTTAAATAATTCATGTGTATTGTCTGAAGAAGGTAATATATTCATTTACAAAGTCAATATCAATAAAACATTAAAATTTTTCCTGAATAGCTGAATGCTGGATAACAAACTTGAATTCTTCAAAAGTATTCGGAGTAGAATTCATTGAATGAGCAGAATGCTTCCTTCAGTAGAAGATTACACACAGGGTGTACAATCGTAAAATTCACAATTTAGTAGTTTACCTAACAAGTGCGGAAAGTGATACTTTTCCGCACGCGATTGCAGATGGCAGAACTCCGGTAACGCGTCGTTCGGCCACCTGCACTCGCGTGCGGAAAAGTCACTTTACGCACGTGTTAGGTGCACTATTTTTTCTACTAGCGTGCGGAAAAAACCCAAAAGTTAACATAAAGAAACATATAAAAAAATTTATTATTAATAATATTAATATTTAATGTGCAATTTGTAGCATTCTGTAAATAAATTGCAGAGGCTAAAATTTTATCTAATGAAGTTTGGATTTCCGATGTTTTGGTTTTTCACTGCTTTATCACAAGCACTAATTGTTGCAAACGTGGCCATTGGAGTAACTTGGCTAGAAGAGGTCATTTTTGAAGGCTGCTGTACTGGTGAAAGTTGCTGACAAGTGGTAGGGCCAGCGACAGCATCACTGAAGTTTAATGTTTTATTTGGATAGGCCCTTTTCGAAACTTGGTGAGCTCTCTACATAACCTTCTGCGACGCTGGAAGATTTCCAACCTCGGAGGCGTTTAATATTTGTTATTTCTTCTCAAGCATTGTGGTGGCGGAACGTCGGAAACTGTGGCCCATATATAAGTCAGGATTTGGAAGCTTCAGATAACCTGCAATCTCTGATGACATTTTTCCGAAGGTGTTTATTCCGATACATTGTACAATGCAAGTTCCTTTTTTATTGTGAATAACAAGTAGGACATTTTATTGGACTAAGCCCTCTGGCAAAAATGCAACCGTAGACACGTGTTTCGATCTTAGGGATCTCATCAGTACGGTGAAAGCAAGTGTAAGGATGTGCAACACTTGATTGCAGGTGAAACAACAAACGATCGAAAAATCGCTTATGTGGGGTTTCAGGCTTTCTTAAACTTACATACTTTCTGACTAAATTGAGCAATTTTCCATTTTCAGCTTCCTCAGAAATCGCAAAGCTTCTGAAAGAGTGTTTTTTTTTTGTGTCTGGAATATTTATCAATAACATATTTCCTTTGTCATCAATATATTCTAAAGACATCTTTGTTAATTCTTCTCGCCTACATGCGCCCGCCAAACCAAAAATCGAAGTGACTTTTATATGAAGATACATTTCAAGTGCTTCATTTATAAACTTAAAAATTTCTTCTTTCAAGAAAATTTTAGCCTTTTTTGGTCTAAATCCAATGTTTTGTTTTTTTATATATGCCTTGAGAAACTTGCTCAAATCGACGTCTTTTTTAAATTTATTTACACTTTTTAACAATGAGTACCTGGACCAAAGAGTGTTTGGCTTGTAGTTTTGGAAATTTCAGCGAAATAAGCCAAAAAAACGTCATCTTTAAAAGTTTTAATTTCCTTATTCTGGCACCAGTTTTCAAACAAATACTCCTTTTCATAACTATGATGGGATTTTGATGGTAGTAGATCCAAGTTTGCAGTTCTAGCCGCTTCCAAAACTGACTCTGACAAATTTTCGTCTGAAGAATCCATGAAAAATTATCTTGCTAGAAAAAGTTGCGACGGTAAAATTGGTTTTGACAAGATAGTGTTTTGACTGACAGGTTTATTTTTTTTTGTTGCTATGGTGATTCTAAGTGACAAATAAAAAATGTCAGATGTTTATTACTATTTGACTTTTTTTTGTTAACAGTTACGTTTAATGACATATAACTGTTCAGGTACAAATAAATTGAAACTGAATTGAATACATAAAATCTTTCCTAGGACTGGATGTTCATTCCTGCTCATAATGAAAAAGGACATATGCTTCTGAGCTCACAAGTGATTTTGAAGTTATTGGCGAAACACGAGAGTCATTGAACTCGTACCACTTGTTTAAATAAGGGTGTCTGCAGAAGGCCGTGTAGTGTCCGCTATCGATGGTCCCACTGTGGTTGATTATAGCATAAAGATTGTATAAACATGGGGCTACACTGTCCACTGCGTAACTACTCATGTCCAGTCCTTTCAAAGGAAAATGAATGGCCACATTTAATTTATGTCTAAAACTGACATCCATTTGATGAGGCTTATAACAGGACCATTAAAAAATTATTGAAACATACTTTTCTTTTTATTAAAAATTATAGCAGAATTCTAATAAACTTCATTCATTTTGTAAACTACAACCATACAAATATATATATTTTAAATATTTAAATGTCAGTATACTCTCCAAAAACTTAACAAATTCACTTTTCTGCACTGGACTTTCAACACTAAAATTAGTGCGAAAAGTGGACTTTTCCGAACGCTAGTAGAAAAATTGTTTCATGCATTTTAAAATGGTCTTCATTTAGGATGAGTCGCCTCTTAGAAGTTTTGTCTAGATCTTCTATGCCCTGAGGAATGTTATTGTAAATTCAGATTCGAATGCTGAGAAGACCGTTCTGGATCAGTTTCATTCTGTTTTGTGGGTATTCAGAAGGTTTGATTTCAACTAGTTTGAATGTCTTTGCGACAAAGTTAACTGTTTTAGCTTTATATAACAGAGCTCTTATACACTTTTTCTGAAAAGGAAAAGTCAAGATAATTTTTTTTGGACGTGGACCGTATATAGTGTTGTCTTATTAATTTCATATTTGAAGAACACACTGGATACATTGATTTTGAGCTTCCGTTGATTTTCTTCAAGTTTTAATATTTTATTATTTGGGTTAAAATAAGCAGGACCTCAATTAGCAGCTATTCATGATAAATAGTAATCAAGTTTCATTTTACAATTTTCAACACATTTCACATTAATTGAATTAAAAAAGTATATAGGAATACTGAAATGTATAAGTAACTTTTGATACATATACGAATATTTCAGTCACCAAGAGACCATATTTCGGAGGGAAAGACTTAAACTCAGTTTTATTAAAGAGTTAAAAAAAAATGCGAATTCCTAGTAGTGCCCTACAAAAACGTCCACAAAAGTTGATAGTGATGTCAGAATTGTTGTAAATTTTATTATGTGCTCAAAACTGTTAGTTCTTCGACCCCTACGTGACACTGCAAGATTTTTCAATAGTTTTCATTAATTTTTCATATTTTTGGACTTGAAGTTGTGTGTACATCTTTGCACATTGTGCACACAACTTTGTTGTGGGTCGTAGTGTCATCCGTGGGGAGATATTAGTTAAACGGTAGATTATTATTCATTTGGCAGGGACAGGGCAATTATAATGTTGTCCGACCTACCCTGTCACTGATGAGAGGCAATAAACCTCGAAACATGCATGTCTGCAGGTGGTCATTCCCAGCCAAGTGATGGATAATCTTCTGTTTGATTACAAGACAAGCATTTGCAATTAGGTCTTCTTGGAAGAACGTTGCACGAATATATGTCAGATGTAGTTCAATGTCCGTCTTGGTATTAGCCAGGGAAGTAAGTAGTTGTTTTCTGACAGATGTTTGCCTTTATTTTTCCACTTGGTGGAAACGCATTGAGAGAAGGATACCCCGTATTCTTTCACATTGTTGATACCTCTCTGGCACAATATATTCGAACTTCGTTCGAAATATTATAAGGAGGTAAAATTCTAAAATTTTTGTGTGAACGGTTGTTTTTGGTGCTAGTAATTGTGGAATTAGGTAGATTCGCGTCTGAAAAAAGTGTCGACAAATATAAGGTGGCATTTTGTCTGGCTTTCAATGAAAAATTTTGCGTTGGAAAATAGTCGGGCATAACTCGAAAAAGTATTGGAGACCCCCTCTTATTGTCTTCGGATAATTCATATTCAGGGCACAAAACTACGTAAGTTGAATAATATTTTTTTAATTTTAAACGCACCTTTACCAAAACTGACGTCAAAAGGATCATTTCAAGTCATATACACTGCAAGACAGCAGCGATGGAATCATCACCATTTCCAGAAAATTATATTTGGAGGCAAAAAGCGCTTCTTTGAGCAAAATGCGCGTTGAGTGATATTGACGTTGTTTTAGTGCTTTTGTTTCCATTTCTTGAACTATATACACACCAAAGGTTCCAAATATTCATTTATTTGGTTTCATTGTTTTGGTAAATTGCATTGCAAGTTCCAACTTTCAACCGATCTGGAAATTTCAGCTTGTTTCTTCAATTGACGAGTCTACTGTTCATAAGTGCAACCTCGGTGGTTTGATTTATTTTTTCCACACTAATCAATACCTTTATCGGCTATGATATGAGGGACAAGTGTCATTTAAGAGCACCTCATCGTCGTCATTCCCGAAAATATTCAATTCGAATATTATATTTTTATAAATTGGAAAACTTGTTCACTAAATTAAAACAAAAAAATCCTGTAACTGAAAAGTCCATCTTAGTTTACGAAATTCCTTTTTGAATTGCAGTGAAAAATTATTTATAAACACGAATATCTTTACCCAGCAATTGCAGAAAATTCTTGTGCCTTTTTTTAAGGTTATATGTGATATATGTTCCTTACCTTATTGAAACATATAACTTAAAGTAATTTTGTAATCAATATAAATAATGTAATACAGGGGAGAAATCACTATTCATATATTCATTCCCTTGTAGAGTTTTTTCATCTTCCTATTGAAAGTAGTAATGGACGGACTGTTTTTAATATGTTCGGAAATTTGGTTGAATCACTGTAGAGCTTGAACTGTGGTTCTCTTTTTCCCAACATTAGTTGCACCTGGTATTATGTGAAAATGTTGATTTGTAATGGTCGTATTGTAATGGTGTATATCACAAAATTTTGAGTTAGCTTTACTGCTGTTTCAGTTTGGTAATTTTTAATTTTTTAAATAATTTTAACGCTATCAAGTTTAACTATGTCATGGACTTTTAAATTTGTGGGCCTTTATAGAACATTTGCCTCAACATGTTTGGATCATGACCATATCATGAACTAAAGGTGATTCTACTTTTGAAAAAATTGAATAAAAAACTTTTTTTTTGAAAATGGTTGAAATAAAGATACAAACAATACGAACAAAAAACAGACAATGATAATCTTAGCAAAATTTACTCATATATCATATATTGTTCTACCACACAATTATTCATTAAATAGTAATACATGAAATTATTAGTTTCTAGTATATAGTACTAATTTTTTTGACATTAAAGTAACAAATAATTGTCATTCAAATATTCTTGTTGAGTTTTCCGGTTTTACATTTACAATTTCGAAGAAAACCTCAAGTATGTATAAAAATTAATTGTAATGTTAACTAATATCTACAAGCAGTTTTTTCTGGAAATGAAGTAGTTTGGTCTTCTGAACGAAAAATCCAATAAAATGTTGGTGGTCTAGAGTAATTTCGGAGATATGGATGGGCTATTTTTGAGTAATGACTGTCATTTTCTAGAACACATTTCTACTTCGAAAAATTAGTAAAAATACTCTAAATTCTTCCTTCTTATCACTAGCAGAATGTAAACACCCGAATTGACCAATTTCACACCATTCATTTATTGAAAACGACACTTTTTATAAAAAAACTCGTCCTTCTTTTATGACCACATAATCAACAAATCTAGGCAAAATGGTTAGAGAATTTTATTAATGTCAAGTTGGTTACTGGGAACAAACGTGAGCGAATAATTTCTTGATCATGTTGAAGTTAAATGACTTGAAAAGTTGGCCGTGCAAATATACAGAGATCCAAGTTACCAAACTGACATGAATAAATTCACTAAACATTTTGCATAGATTTGTTGTCTTTTGATATACTCAAAAGAAGGTTGAATTTTTAGATAAACTATGCTTTTATTAAAAAAATAGTATAAAACGAGTGAATTAGAGTGTGTACATTGTGATAGTGTAAAAGAAGAACGAATTTTGAGTGTTTTATTCGCGTTGGTAATGTGTCCTAAAAAATGCCAGTCATCATTCAAAAATATGCCCATACCTCCGAAATTACTTGAGACAGCCAAAAATTATATTTGGATTTTTTGTTCAGGAGACCAAACTATATATGTTCCAAAGATTTATTTGATAGCTTGTGGCTATTAGTTAACAGAATTTTACCAAGAGAGCTTGGGTAGCTTCTTTTCCCACACCAAATCCCGGTCGCTATACTCATTATAAATGAAATACATGGGGAAGTGCCCTTGTTCAATGTTTACACCAATATCCATATATTCGTTACTTTTCAGCAAGTGCCAAACAACAACAGCAACAGCAGCAACAACAGCAACAACATCAGCAGCAGCAGCAGAAGCAGCAGCAGCAGCAGCAACAACAACAAAAATTTGTTGGCAATAATGCTGCTATAATAAATCTGTTAAAAAGTGCGCCCATTACAAATATCAACAGTGATGCAGTGGTGAACGCTCTAAACAATTCGCCTCTATTACCTCAACAAATTCAGACTATTAACCAAAAAATTCTAGCACGTAAAATGACTCTTTCTAATGTAGCTAATGCGCGTGTGTTGAACCATAGTAACCTGATAGCCTTGAATAATAACAGATTGAACTTTCAAGACTTGACGCAACTCGGTCAGCAGCAATCTCAAACTATTACGCTGACTTCTGTGAACAACGCCAATTTTACGAACTTCACCGCCGTTCCCATCAAACAGCAAGTGGTTAGCCAAAGAGTTGTGGGGAACAGCTCCGGCGATGGTGGCAACAAATCGGGCTTATCCGCTCTGTTGATAGGCACTCCTGCCGCGGACAGGCCCGATATCGCCGGTCCCAATACGAACTCCCTGCTCTTGGAGAAGCTGGGTGCTCCCCCGAACAATTCGAATTCCCAAACGAACACTCACTTCATCCAAAGTCCCAAAAGCAACCAGCAGTTTATGGTGCAGTCGCCCAAAGCGAACACAGTACTTAGTCCCTTGTCGAGTCCCCCTCCTCAAGCAGCGAACACTATTAACGTCCAGGGTCTCAATTTCGCGCAGTTGCAGAGCATTCCGGGTTTGCAGAATTTGCAGGTTCAGTTACCCGGATTCTCGCAGCCTATATCTCTGTCTTTGAACGTTTCGTCCGCGGGGAGCATTCAAGGACACCCTACGAGTTTGATAGTGTCTCTTCCTGTTACGACTGCTAGCCAGAGCTCTAACACAATGACGCAAGCAGCTGGCAGTAGCAGTAGTGTGGGTGGTGTTAGTAACATTGGTGTGGGTCCACAGACTGTGGTGTTGTCCAATGCCGGCACATCTAATTTAGGTGAGTTTACTCTAAACCATTAGTTTTTGATAGTTATTTTTAATTGAAAATGAGAAGTTTAAGTTAACTGACTGGTAGATTTTTTTGTTGAAAATTGGTTACATTTTTAAGAAAGGGACACAAAGTTTTTTATTTTTTCGACTTTTGTTCTTCCGAATTGAAACTCGAAAATTCCGTCTTTAAAGTCGGAATTTTGTTTTTCCGACTTCAAACTCGAAATTTGCGACTTGAAACTCGGAAATTCCGATTTTAAAGTATGTGTTTCATGAATGGAAAATGAACTGAATGACATCCTCAATATAGTTTGTTAGGTCTCAAGGGGGTTGTAGAAGGGGTAGTTTTTAGGAAATAGTTCAATAACTTTCCCAAATGGAACAGTACCCCATTCTGCTGTTAGTTTGCGGAAGAATGAGGAAAAATGTATCAAATGACATCCCTCATATAGTTTGTCAGGCCTCAAGAGGATGTAAGATCATTTTGATGCGGTTCTGTTAATTTGGGAAAGTTATTGAATAATTTTCTAGAAACTACCCCCACTACCACCCTCTGAAGTCCTGAAAATTGGTAAGACGGGTGTTGTAAAGTAGGAGGCCCTATTATTTCATGATTGGTATAATTTTTTGCCGGTTATTCCCTTCATGAAAAATAAAAATATATTGACATAACTTTCTTGTTGGTGGATATCTGTGGATCTGGATAACTTCACACCGATTAGAATTCCAAGACTATTATGATGATATAGCACTGTAGAAATATGTTTTTCAATTATGTATTTTACACATGAACTTCAAACGTATGGACCTCTTTGATTTGACACACTATTTCATCCTGAATATTTTCACAATTTTTTTGTCAGATAAAAACATAAAAAAAGATAATGAAATTAATCATTCACACAGTGACATACATTGTTGTCCATAAACATATTCCCTAAGTACTCCAGAAAATCCACTTACCAAAATGCTCCGATTAAGTAACACAACCTAAATGAGTAATACTCAAATATACTGAAGGTAACAAAATCTTTTCATAATGTAATCCCTCAAATCATGACATTGTTGCTATGCCGCAATTTTTTTAAGGATACAATAAGCATGTCAGCTAGATTTTGATTTCTGTTGGGTATATTCATGGCAACGAAAACCCAAAAATACTGTCTTGGATGAAATATATAGCAATAAAAAGGCAATTGAAACGTTCATTGTACCTTCCATCCATCGCCGAAAGGAGATTCTTCGTTGTCGATATAGTCTGGTCAGTGCGGCAACGCTGCATTTGATAATTAATAGAACAACAACAACAAAATTCCGTTTTCGTATTTTGCTTATTAAAGTGTTTTTTCGTGAATAAAGGGCAAATTCTGAGTTGATTTGTGTAAAACTATCGTTAGTTTTTATTACTGAGCAATGACAAAGCATTTTAAAATGTGTAAAAGACCATTAGGTAAGCTACGAGTGTCGTAACTATCGAGAAAGGGAAACCGAATTGGAAAAGAGTAATATTAATGAATTATGAAAAAACTTGTCAATTCGAGCATATGCTGTTCTCGAAATCATGTGGAGATTCTTCCATCAGAATTTCAGGTTTCCATTATTTCTATTTTATTGAACCTCAATATTTCTGTGAACAACGCACGACACTGCCGGCGAGGGAAGATGTCCCTTACAAACAAATTTGAAGGCGTGAGCGGCGAGTTACTCATCTAGGTTGTGTTATTTGATCGGAGCCAAAATGCTACCTCATTTGCATTATTCATAATGGTACCTACTTATTTATTATTATTATACAGCACTATTCAAATTCTAGTCTATGCATTGGGATCTCGGTAACGGTAAAAGATAGAGGGGTGGTTAAATGGGGAGAAAGATGAGTATTTCAGAGGATCTATATTTTTTATTCCATTTTTCAAATGCTTATTTTATATTGGCCTAGTATTTTCATCAGAACCACAGATTGTTTTGGAAATATTGAACTATCACCGGTAAAATTTAAAAAACATTTTTAAATCTGTAACAGCTGTAATTAAAATATATCAGTGATTGAGAAGTGAATCAATGACAAATTGACATGTTTCAATAGACGCAGTAATGGAATTGAACGATTTTTGAAATTTTACTGGTAATGGTTCAATATTTCCAAAATACTCTGTAGTGCAGATGAAAATAATACGTCAATATGAAACATAACTAGCAGCATTTGGAAAAATGCAATAAAAAATACAGGTCCGTATTTGAAAATAAAAAGTTGAGGGTGGATAAATTGGTATGATGCCCTGTACAGAATTTTTATTCACTTATTTGGATGGTCTACAAAAAGTTACCAAGACAGAGTGTAAAAATTTTTGAAAAAGCGTTACGAAATAAAAAGATATACCTACTTAGGCAAAAGAAGAATTCTGAAATTTTCGATTCTTCCTACATGAAACGAGAATTAAAGAAGATAGACCACGTTTTTTTGTGTCATGTAATTGTCCTCTGAAATACGCAATTTTTTCCCCAACTAACCATTCCTCTGTAATAACTCCTTAATGATATTATTCTACTACTTATAACAGTGACGTTGGTAATATCAAGTTTTTGGTTCACTATGCCGAAGTTAAACCAGCAAGAAAAAATCGAAATAGTTTTGATTGTGGGAGATAATTACAAAAGCTTTATTATAAACCCAAGTTGATTCACACGCTCAAGGACAGGATATTTTTTTTCTTTTAGCTGCAGGGATGCATTGAAGAAAACAATAATTCACAATAGCTATTTGTGTATTAAGGCGCAAGGTAATACTTTGCCGCTTGAGAAAATAGTTTGATGAATGACAAGCGGAGCGAGGCATTATTTTGATTGCGGCAAAGTTTTTGCACTTGAATTACAAGATTTTTTCTACATTGATTATTGATAACCTCAAATTTGACAGTTCAGATTTTAAAACGTTAAAACGTGTGAGCATTACTTCTGTACCTATTCAATTAGTTATTTACATATTATTATGTAACTTCATGAGTTTATTGTATGTGTAACAATATCTAAATGTTTTTGGAATTCTAATACTTTTGACGTTTTTTTATTATGGTATCCACTCGGCGAGCGACAAAGTAAAAAAACGCTAGCTCGGCGGAAAAGTGCAACTTTGCGCTTTCTTTTTGAAACGCAAACATGGTACTTTTCACTCGGTTATAGAAAAAAATAATTTTATTCAGTGATGAGTCAACTTTCATTTCAAATGATGTTTCATCTCAGAATTATTATAGATGGTGGTCAGATGAGAATCCACATTTCACAGTGGAGAGTCGTAGTCGATATTAATCTAAAGATGATGTTTTGTTCGATATTTTCAATAACAAAATCATTGGACCATTTTTATTTCGTCACAATTTGACAACTGAAAGGTACTTGGATTTATAAAAAATGATTTCTACAATGGAGTAAAATCAATTACGTTAGAATAGAATGAATGAACAAGATAGGACTCCTATTCACAGTATTCCTGCAGTAAAGGATTTGCTGGACACAGCTTTTCCTAGAAAGTGGATAGATGATATTCAGAAGTTCCTTGGCTACCACGTTCACCTGACCTGACCTCATGTAACCTTTTCTTGTGGGGTTATTTGAAAAATACAACTTCAGAAGTATTTTGATTTTCCACCAATTTTGTTTCGCACATGGTCGTTAATATTTTGGATTTTAAATCAGGAAAATTCAATAGTATATAACTGTTTATTTGTCTTGGACAACGATCTTAAGAAGGTAGCTACGGATTTCACGATTCCAACACAATTTCTGATGCTGGAGATTTTGCAAGAATGGCACGAAGCTAGAGTGAGAGATTGTGAACAACAATGAACAGACATTTTATTGCAGAGGCCCATCATAACCTCCACCTAGAGATTTTTACAGTCAACACCAAGATCATGAAGGGGTGCAAGGATAGTATTCGCTGGATTCTGGACCAGTCTTCTATCTATAAAACATAAAAAGTCTCCCTTTGTTGTGTACAAGTTATATATATTTTCTGTATACCAAATATGATAGACCGGGAGATGGTGACACAAAATATTAGGTCATTTGTACCAGTATGCCGGCTCTTCAAAGGTATAATTACGGAATGACAAAAAAGAAAATGATGGTCATAGCGCTGGTACCGGCGGCCCAATCGCGTGGGCATAAATCGAACGTGTCGGATAAATAACGAGTGTCGAACGATTTATTCCACAAAAATGCTTGTATTTTCCGATAGTCGATAAAAAAAGAAGTAGGCGGTAGCGTAATGCCATACTTCTCCGGAGTGACTTACAGCCCGCCATACCGACATGAATACATTAATTTAAGAAAAACAATTCAATTTTTGCGCAGATAATCATCGCCGAGTAGCCATTCACGGAAATCACCTTGCCTTATGTTTCCGACGGTTCCCAATGGCCGCCATACCACCGCAAGGGAGTAAACCAGTATTGCATATAGATTTTTGGAAAGTATTTGATAAAATGTGACCGTTATTATATTTCCCATACGTCTAGTAGGGGGAAAAAGTTCTGCCATACTTGAAAAACTTATTTATTCGACACGTTTTGAAAATACGACTGTAAAACACGTAAAATCATTTTTTACATCATGGAATTATTGTATTCTGTTCGTTTGGAAGTAATTCTACCTAAAAAAAATTATTCCAGATTGTAACCATGGGGCGGACGACCGTCGGACTTAAGCCAGTTGTTAAAAAAATATAAAATTTTGAAGATTTGTACCAGTATGGCATTTGGATTTTTGGAAATTATATGATACAATGTGACCATTATTATATTTGCCATACTTCTAGTAGAGGGAAAAATTGGCGTCATACAGGTACAAATCGTTCAAATTACGAATAAAATCTTGGAAATTTGAAAAAATATTGTATATATTCGCCACCTCCTATAGGTATGGCATGATCAGACTTCTATTTATGATCATACAGAAAACTGTTAAAAAAAGTGTTAGGTTGGTACAAATTGTTTAGCAAAAAAAAAAAAATGTACTCCCTTGCGGTGGTATGGCGGCCATTGGGAACCGTCGAGAACGTATGGCAAGGTGATTTCCGTGAATGGCAACTCGACAATGATTATCTGCGCAAAAATTAACCTGGTACAAATGGTTGAATGTTTTTTTTTTAATTAATGTATTTGTGTCGGTATGGCGGGCTGTAAGTCACACCGGAGAAGTATGGCATTACGCTATCGCCTACTCCTTTTTTTATCGACTAGCGGAAAATACAAGCATTTTTGTGGAACAAATCGTTCGACACTCGTCATTTATCTAACACGTTCGTTTAACGCCCACGCGATTGGGCCACCGGTAACCAGCGCTATGACCATATTTTCTTTTTTGTCATTCCGTAATTAGACCCCTGAAGAACCACCATATTGGTACAAATGACCTAATATTTTGTGTCACCATCTCCCGGTCTATGAACGTGAGATATCTTATACAACTCTTGATTTTGGAATTTGATATTTTTATTTCGGGGGTGGGTTCTAACCACCCCTAGGTACGGTCCTGATAGGTATCCAAAATAAAAATAAACTAGGTAAAATACTTGTTTCAAAGAATGACACCACAAAAAAGTTTGAAATTATCACTTCTCAGTTTGTGAAAAATGTATCATGGTTGTTTAAAAAATATACATGTTGTCATTCAATAGTTATTTTTCAAAAATATGTATTCCCCAGCTCAATTGGTATCTTCTGGTGGGAAAGGGGTTTCTCAGCAAGGCAGTAGATCTACCTCAGTACCTCAAACACTATCGTTAACTCAGGGTGGTCAACAGTTTCAACTCATAACTCCGTTACAAAGGCCAAGAGTACAACAGGCTTCTACTCCCCAGCAAACCTTGACTTCCAGGACTCTCCAAAGAACCACTCCAATCACAATCAAGATGGCGACTCCAAACACAAGTCAGTTGACAGATTTGCAGATTAATTTTGATAATTGACAGTTGTTTGAATCAGTCATTCAATTTTGACCGTAATTCGAAGTAATGCATGCTTTTTAAAATTCAAAGATCTCAATTTTTCATTTTGCTTGATTCAATTTTCACATTAACTTTCACCTCAGATGCTCAGCAATCAACATTGCCTTCGAATTCAGCGCTCGCAAGCCAACTTCAGAAGCAAGCTCAACTTCATCAGTTCCAGCAAATTTGTTTGAATCAACCTAGTGTTTTGGACAACGTTCGGAGGAGATCAAACACGTCAGATCCACAGTAGCCCTAGTTTTTATTTTAGAATTTTGTACATTACATTTTGAACTAGTCTCGTTTATGTATGATATTCAACAAAATACTTTGGACGCAAAGTACTTGACTAACACAACTGCCATCCATTGAAATGTATTATCTCAAACCAAGTTTCGATAGTATGTGAGGCCCAGAAGGTTATATTTAAAAAAATTCCGGTTCATTAATGACCCCAATTTTCTTCATAACTGTGAATTTCATTGTTCATTTAGTATCACCCATTACTAATTAATAATTCGTCAGTATTAATAATTTTAGTAACATAGTTTATGTTTGCATTCTGGAACATTCAAGTTTTGAAACAGAAACACTATCATTACTACATATTCACCATATCAACTGTTGCTGTATGTTTAGCAAGTCCTCATATTTCTTCACTGAAGTAGATGGAATCATCCCATTACATAAACCAGAAGTAGTAATAATAATACAGGTTTGAATGAGTATACACAAAGACATAGCCTGGCGGCTAGCAGAGGACTATTGTCATTTTTACCTGCAGTTGTTTTGCGGGAACCCTTATATATTTTGGTGGGCATTGAATAATGATGATATCAATGAAGGTCATCTATTTATTTATGTATGACTTTAAACGTTATGCCTTGGGAGAAAATGATCTATATCACTTCTTTGGGGTGGTGGAAAAGTATCTGGATCGATACATGTGTCATGGTTCATGGGTGGAATACAGAAAGGGAGTTCAGTTCGTTGACAGAAACATCCTTCATCATCTTTATGTGGGAGAGACGTATACACCTAGGGGTGGAACAATGCCTCCCCGAAGAGATAACCTCGGTAAAAAAACTAGTCGGCCAGTGGATTCTTGCACAAAAATTAATTCAAAACTTTTATTGGAAGTGAGATTGTTGGATACTCTGTGGATTTTTATTTTATCAGGTATGCACATTATGAACATCCAATATTCCAATACTAACGAAACGTGTCTCACAAAACATCTGTTAAAAGTTCTTTATTTGAGATTGCCTGAATCTTTCATGAATTTATGAAATTTTGAATTGACCATCTACAATTTTCAAATATTGAATAATTGATTATACTTCTTTGGATTACCTCTATCAATTATTGCACAATTTCATAGTTGTTCAAATGAAATTTGTTATACTACACAATATAGAAATTTGTTAATACTGTGACGTAAATATGTGAAAAATTAATAAACTTCTTAGGGTACCCAAGGTTTATCTACAAAATTACTTAGAAAAAATCTCTATATTCATTGTTAGAAACAATGAAATGAGGTTTCAAAATCGAAAATATCACAAACCATTTTCAAAATTAAAAGGAAAAAACCGAAATTGCTGTTTTCTTTTTTTTTGGGATAGCACTTCTACGTTTAGGGATATGGAAACGTGTTTAAGAAACTTCTATCTTTGTTTCACATTTGCTTTGATTTGCAATACTTCGGCCACCTTCAATTTCATTTTTCCTAATACAGACCTGTATTTTTTTTTAAATAATTACGATAGTTCTTATCTTCTGGAGTTCTTGTAGTGGAGTTGGTATGTTTTTTTACATTTTTGCCCATAAATTCCATCCTTATGATGAAAACTCTCCCATTCAGAATACAAGCCTGATTTTATTTTAGTTTGTTTTCAAAAACTTATTAGAAAGTTGTGAAAAAAAAAAACAACTATAGATCTACTTCAAATAAATACTCAAACTTACTAAATAAATGTGAAGAATATCAACTTTTCCTTCGTTATTTTCATATTTTTTTATTCTTAAAATAGTTTCATATTTAATGTGTAATTCATAATGGAATATCTATTGTATTTTCTCTGCAGTTACAAGAGCAAAATTAATAAAAATTCAGTTTTAATTTTTTGGAACTTGATAACACTATTTATGGATAGAAGTGTAGGAAAAATACTAGAAATGATACCTATCAGATCTCTAGTAGATAGGATTACTGAGATTAATAAAAAAAATCAGGACCATAATAGAAAAAAAGGTCTTGAGGATGGCCCCCAAAGAACGAATTCCTAAAAATGGAGGTGTACAGCAAAGAAATGAAAACGGGCCATTTCGGTTTTCCTCATATATTTTGAAAATGTTTCGAGATATTTTCGATTTGGAAACTTCATTTCATTGTTTTCGGTGAATAATGAAATGATGAGCAAATCTTTTCAAATTCAATCAACTTAGTATTATCTACCGTTGACGAGATGCCAATAAGGGTAGGAAAAATAGTAGTAAAAATATGGCCTGTATACTATTTCCTACATATTTATTTTCAAATTACTCAATTATGTTCATTTAATTTTTTTTGACAGATGCCAAATTTTCAGTGTTGCCATATGGCATATTCATAACACACATTCAAGCAGATAGAATTTAACAAAAATCTGCAATAAGAGTTGTCCCATTTTTTATTTGCCGCAACTGTACATGGATTTGTCAGGAAACCTAGTACTTTGGGTATTGATTGTAAAACTTGATGACATTCAATCTAGCTAAGTAAAAAGCAACTGACCTGATTTGATTTTCTCTCTTGTACTTTTGAAGTAGCTAATTGAATCCATAAATATGAATATTTTACCCTTTTGAGATAACAACATGTATCAGTCACCTGCAAAATGAAACGTATCAATTCTATCGAAACTTGGTTTATTTTTGTTCAGAGGCGAGATATTTTGATCTCAAACTACTGCATTACACTGCACAATTGTCGTTCCTACAAGTTGGAAGTGCATTGGTGCCAAAAACGACCTGTATGTTTTTCTGTACAGTAGCTGTGTCTCCAAAACACGCATCTCTCGTCTTTCTTTCAAGGCAGTACAAAGTAATTTTATCTTCTGTTACATAGGAACAATAATGTGTATTGTAAAAACGCGCAGTTTTTATTAATTTTTATTATATTTTTTTAATTATAAGAATGTACATATTAGGAAAGTGTATAATTATTATTTATTCTCAGTTGATCAATATTCAACGAAAAGTTATTTCAAAACATACATTTATAGGTGAGCAAAATGGATGGAATGTAAAAAGGAAATGGTAAAAATTTCTTGAATATGTGATATATGCATAGTAGTTTCTCAAATTATTTTGATATTTAGTCCAATTAGTTGTATGATGTTTTTGTCAGATAGTTATTGTTCCCTATTATGTTTTAATAATTTACTTGTTTTTTACTTCTGCAATTGGGTGTTGTGTCTGTTTTTAATTTATTATAATATTGCTAGATTATTTGAAGATATTTCAGCACACATCTTTATATACACGGGGTACCAACTATTTATATTGTCCCAAATCATGTTGTCCCTTTCCCAATTATGAGAAAAATCACTAATTTATTCAAATCAGCAATGTTTAACAATTTTGTCAGAAATTCTTACTTAGGAAGCTGAAAATCGACATTTTACTCTCTTTTCCTTTCTTATGATTCCTCCAGATAAAATCCATACTCTCTTATTGGAACCCTTGACTTGTATATACCTTTGAATTTTGTAACATTGATAATGTTTGTTAACTTTATTAGTCTTTTCACATCACGATATATTTGTTGATGTATCTTCAAATATTTGCTTTGGATTTCGAAAATTGTTGACAGTTATATGAATATTTTTTTCTGAAATTGCAAAGGCAATTTTGATTAACGGGATTTTATGTTTTCATTGCCCGTACTATTTTTGAAAGTGAATTTTATGACATGAATAAGTTTGTTAAATATATTTACCTACTTGGTGTGGAAGTTTCGCATCGGTTCTCACGAAAACTTCGAATTTTCAAAATTATTGGAAAACAAGACAATTTGTAAACTATCAAACTTCAATTCAAAATTATAATATCCTTAAAATAAGTGAAAGTCTGCTATTGAAAATAATAGTCATAGTTACATTATTCTCTGATTCACTATCTTATGTCGTTTTATAGCATCTCACAATTTTCAAGTATAAATTTTGTCTATGGCAGACTATTTTGGATGTCAGGTTTTAACCGTGAGCTGGTTGTAAATAAAAAATATTCTTATGGCAATTTTGTTTTAGAGAAAAATAAGAAATGAAACCCAAGCTGATGTGGTGCATTTTTGTAATTATTATTAGTACCTTAGAATTACCAAAGCAAAAATGCAGTTAATTCATTTCTCTAAAATTGATATAAGGATAAGGTAGATTGAATTATTTTGGGTTTGTGGGAAAATTCTGATTCAAATTTTAGAAAAACGTTTGACATCCAATAGGTGATTTAACTAACAAATAGAGTGAGACAGTGAGATTCCTTAGGTCCATTCCATTGCTTCGATGTGAATCAATATTTTCAACTAATTTTTTTTAGATAAGAGTGTATAGTAGGATGACTCACATATTTTATTCTACACAGTGACATCCAACTTCAGAAGATATACTCACGAAGTGACATTTCTTTAGACTTGGTGGGATATAGCAAGGCCACTTTTTATATGTAGTGAGTGTTTCCAATCTCATCTCTGAGTAATTACATCTTATCATGCATTTATTTTAGTGGTATACTTACTAATAAACAGTTTTGCAATGACATGTTAAAGCAATCAGAAAAATAAACATAAATATCAAAAAATATAATAATAATTATAATACTCCCTCACAAACACTCATAGAGTGTACTCAAAGGCATAGCCTGTGCGGGTAGAGGACGGCTAATATTATTATTTGCCGTGGCGCTCTAGGATATTACTGATTTTTGGTGGCGTATTCACTTTTCAGCTGTAGGAAAGCCTACAGCACCACCCGGGTGGTCGGCGCGAACTCCAAGCAAGCACCACACGTCGAGATTGGCACATCTAGACAACTCACATTGCCTATCGACTCCTATGAAAATTGGGAAAATTTTTCTAGTTTGCCAGGATTCGAACCTGGCCAAATGCAAGCGGAAGTTTAGAAGGCCGGCATCTAACCGCCTCGCTACCGAGCACCCTAAGAAACATCAAATTTGGTAGAAATGAGGAAGTATGAAAATTATTTTCAGTGAACCAAAGTTATTTTTTGGAAAAGAATACCTGCCGCATCCATCATACAGTAATTTATGAGGAATTATCAGTACGAATCAAACGTTATCATATTTGATTGGGACGTTTTTTTGTCTATATCAAATTGGATGCTCCACTGAAACCAACCAAATAAGTGATCAAAATAAGTATACAGGGCCACTAGAATAGTGTGTAAAAGCCCTAAATATCTTGAATATTTTTTTTTTATATTTAAAAAAATTAAAATTAATTTAAATTAAATATAAAGAATAAAATAATTTAAAATGAATAAACGTAATGATGAATGAACGTTTTGAATAATTTCACCAAATCAATGGGATGCTGTCGCTGAATTTACTCGAAGTTTTGCCTTTTCTGAGTTTTATTAGCTCAGTTTTTTATAAAACGGACATATATTTACGATTGTGATTCAGGAATCACTTATCATTTTTAAAAACAATAGCACATAAAAGGGTTTGAAGACCATTTTAATGAAAAATTTACCCTTGTCGTTAATTAGCTTTCTGGAAATAAAGTATTTGAACTAGCTGGTACTTGACAAATGAAACACAAACAAGAAGTTTAAAAAAAGTTTAAATGGTTTTTCATTTAGTCCAGTACACACTCTTTATGAGTAACTAATAGTGCTCAATTTCTTGGAAATTATATTAGTAGAAATTATCAGAGAAAACTGAAATACACCCTATTTAGGTTTCTTTGAAACCAGATTGATTTATTTTTTAAAGAGTTTTTGAAGAGGTACTTATTTGACAATGTGGCTGATAATTTGAGCATTTCCCTTGAAAGTATTGCCATTGTTTATATTAACAGTGAGTTTTAAGAAATTTGCACAATATGAAAAACGTTTTTATTTTCCATTTGTCAGAAAATTTTTTCCTTAAAAAAAGTTGGTGCATTGCGGAAAACTTGCATTTGAGTTATTAAAATTATAAATTTCCAAACGGTGTACAGGAAGAACAAAAAATAGAAATTTTTATTACAAGTAAACTACCCTTATTTTCGACTGTATCAGTTTATTTAGAAAAGTTGTTTAATATTGAAAACAAGATCAGATTTGAAATTACAAGTACCTACGCAACATTCTTTTCTAGCCCAATTAATTATTTGTACTAGAATATTGACGTTTGTTGAAAATAGTTTGAATTTACAAATGCAAATTTGAGTTTTCTATGCATGAAAATGATTGAATTAATTAATTAATTGATGCAAACAATTAAATGATACAAATCTGCACATTTAAGATCACTTTATTGATAAGAAATAGGGAAAAAATTGTTGCATAGGTGGCTGTGATTTCAAACCTGAATATTATTTTCAATCATAAACAACTCATCTATAAAACTTTCTTGATAATAACAAAAAATGGGGAGTTTACTCATGATCAAAATTCCTATGCACCGTTCTGTACAAATTTTCTGCAACGCATTAATTTTTATCAGTAACTAGATTCATTGACAGTATGGATTCACATGAGAGTAATAAACCAAGAGAATCTTGATCTGACTCATTCTGTATAACAGGTAGAAATCTACTGACTTGTATCATTTGAATAATTATTAATATCGGAAATCTGCCATATTAAATGTTCAATTATTATTTCTTATGCCTTGTTTATAAATGGGTTTTGATTGAGAATCCACATGGGGCTAAAATGCATAAAGAAGAGTATCACAATATAAATTTGCGATAAACTGAAACACACAAGGAATTGTAGTTGATGGAAATATGAATAGAGCATGATTGTTGATTAATTTTGTAGAGGCTTAGATGACGTATAATTGCACATTCAGAAGAAGGTAGCGATGAATATCAGATTAACTTGATTTTTTTTATTCTTTCTGTTGACTAAGATTCGATCAGGCTGTCAAAGCGTTGTTGCTCTAAATAAGGTTTTTTTGTTTATTTGGTGATAAAAGTCCATACTTCTAAAGGAAAGCGACTCTTAATTACAGAGATGAAATTATTCTAACTATGGAATTTTGGAAATTAACTTGACGTAAGAAAGTTAACACTATCAGGGTTGATGATTGACGTCTGATGTTGATAACTTTTTTAGAGAAATACGACATTGTTTTGGTGAAGTTTATATTTCCTCAAATTACTTCGGATTGAACAAAACTCTGCTTGGAGGTGAACTTTTTTCTGTACCAAGTTTTTGGCCAACATCTATTTGTATAATTTGTCGCATTCTAATTTACTTTCCATGATTTTGTGAATATTGGAAAGACGTGAAGAAATGATACTGTGAAAATTCAGCATTTTAGCTTAGCAGCACTGGTCGTTTTGATCATTATCTAATAATAAACAGAACGAATAAAAAAAATTGATTAGTTGATTTTAAAACTCTAACAAAATTGTGAAAATATTGTATAGTATATTTAGGATATGATAAATATTAGGTGGTGCATTGTAATAATTTTGTAATAAATGTATATCATTTTGAACATATTTGTTTGTAAATATCTCGATTAATTATATTTTTGCAATACAAGTATCTTAGCATACTCCAAAATTGATGTTGATTTTTTTTAACAACTATTATTTATACTCGCCACAACAGTAAATATTGTATAAATGTAAAGACAATAGTTTTAAATTTAGTTGATATGATCACTCATCTGAACATAGAACTGACCTATTAATTACATTTCAGGTGATCAATTTTTTATAAAATTAAAAAGGGAGAGATGATAAATATATGTTACAAACTATTCAATAAATAGTAAAATACATTTTTAAAATGGTATTTTCAATGTATACCTTCAACTTCTTTATTAAAGTTCATATTCGCCCAATATGAGCACTTAAATGCAGATTTATCTATAAATAACAGGAGAAATGAAACCGACAAAATAATGTCACTGCTATAAGTATGATTATGACACAATAAATTTTGGGTGAGTATATATGCCCAGCAAACACAGATACATCTTTGAGATATTGCTGCGATGTCACTTCGTGACCTGCGACTTGTATCGTTACGTCACACAGACGTCCCAGCGACTCACTTTTGTAACAGTCTGATGCATGCTGGCGACGTCTGTGCGATGTAGTTTCGAGACGTCTTTGCGATGTAACAGGGCGACATAGCAGCGACTTCTTCACTGTTATATTCAAGAGACGTCAACGTCTATGCGATATTCCAGACAGAAACAACATATAGGAAAAGAATATATATTTTCAATATGAAAAAAATAAATATATCAAAAATATTAATGTTTTTTTTTTCGAAAAATGAATTTATTCTGGCATAACATTAACAAAGTACAAAAGTAAAAATTAACAAAGTAAAAATTTAAAATATATTAATTAAAAAAGTAAAAGTCAATTGCTTTGGTTCCTTTTGCTGTCAAGCCTTTGTTTGGCATGCCTGAACCAATTGGAACAGGCTGTTTCCACATTTTTTTCGTTCTCTCCGTGAAGGCTCATCACCACATCTGGAAATCAATAAAACAATATGAGACCACTGAAAGCTACAATGCCACATAGTAGTGGGACATGAAATAATTCAGACAGTAATGGAATACTCAGTATAATTTGGTACCACTGAACAGCTCTAAATTTTCTGATTTCAAATGAACATGAACGGTATGCAAAGCATTCAAAGCAACAAAGCTTCGATCTTCGATCAATGCATATATACGAAGAATTAGAACTAAATATGGTAACAGCCGGTCACGCCGTCTCCTCCCGCTTTCAGTTTGGCCAACATTGCCTACGACTTGCCAACTTACCGCGTTAATTTAAAATAATCATTTAACACAGATTGAGGATTTGCGTTTCGACCGTGGTGAAGGACAGATGTCGTCCTTGTGGTCGGCAGTCAAGTGAATCAGTGTGAAAGTCCTATTATCACCTGATCTGTAGATAACTCGATAAAAATATAGTAGCAAAGATGATGTTTAAATGATGTCGCAGTATGACGTCTATGGCAAATAACAATTTGACATTGCAGGGACATCTAAATCCAGTTATCACTAATTTAGATATCACAGGAATGTGTGATATCGCAGTAATGATAACAATATGATATCACAAAGACATTAAAATCCCATTTTTGACGATATTGATATCCCTGAGATGTGGATGTTTGCCCAGTGTTGACTGGGTGTGTATTAATCATAATATATTTTGGAATGTTTCGTATTTTTTCATTTGAGAAATACAAGAAATGACACTTGGAAGTTATTGAATTTATTGTTATCAGTTACTACTGAAAGTTCTTACAAATCCACTCTTTTAGTATTTCCACGAATTTCTATCCTTCAATCAATGATTTTAAACCAATTTGTATGTTTGATGATCTTTGTTAACCCAAATGATTTCTTAAACTGTATCATCATTATCATCAGCACTGTTGGGACGAACATTAAGGATGGAATTATAATCCAGGGCCGTATTTGAAAAACAGGAGCTGAAGGTGAAAGTAAGAAATCAATAAGCACAAGAAGTTCCCATGTCCAAGTACTTTTGGATGTTTTATATCATGGGAGATAGAAGTAGGACAAAAATGAAAACAAAGCGAAAATATTTATTATCATTATAATAATCCGGTATTTCAGAAAATATAAAAAAAGTTTTATTGTATTCAAAATGTACTAGAACTACGTAACGAAAAATTTTTAATCAAACGTTTCGTGTCAACACCGTTATCATCAACTATTTTTTTCAAATACGGACCTGTCTATTTCATCACAAATATTGATAGAGCGATAAAATCACAATTCAGTGGTATATCACACTCGAAATTTTTATAACGTTTCATATAAAATATCTAGAATCATCGTGACAACAGCATTTTTAGTTTTCCCTGTAAAAGTCGGGAAAGGCGAGAGTCCCCGTAGTTTTTCCCTGGCCAATGTACTGCTCACCACAATAGTTACATTTTTCCCATTTAATCGTCATTGTATCTATTACGGTTTAGAATATAGCAATGTTACCACATGATAAAAGAAACGGCCTGTATACCCACTATTATTGCGATAATCAGATGAGGTAGTGTTCAATAGTTCACTTTCAAATGCTACTGGATGTCTTAATTTCTAAGCGTTTTTGGTCAATCAAATCGATTATTTGCACAAATCTATGAATTTGTAAAATGTAGAAAAAATATTTCCATTTCATGTTTCAGATATTTCTTATCATTTATTATTCCCAGTTTTTTATTTGGCTAACAACGTGAATGAAGAAGCAAAACAATTTACTTGCGAAATGTTTATTTGAATAGTGATTTTTTCTTCCAATTCATTATTGAAAACTCTACTTTTTTTATCCCATTTGAAAACGTACTCCTAGCGACCCTGGCGGATGTATGTATCGTTAATTCACACGGTTCAAACTTTCTCAGTTTGAGGGCACTTAAAGGCTGAGTAATATTTGTATGAAACTCTCAAAATTACTGAACATTCTGGAAACAACCACAAGAAGAAGAAGCGCTAGTGCTTGAGTGAAATTATTCGACCTCAAGCTCAAATTGTGTTTAAATCAAATCTCAAAATTTCTGAAGAAAATAGGGGTAAATTTTCACTAAATGTAAATTTCAAATTGATACAAAAAAGGCAAAAAGAAATATCATGCGTATTCCCTATTTCTTTTGAAAAACAAATAAACACAAAAGTTACGAACACGGCGACTCATAGAACTATAAGTACCATGTCTCTTGGATATGGTTCTGTGACACGACTAAAAAATTCTATGAAAAACCGATTTTAAAAGCAGCCCGCGAATTCATTTGTTTTGTACCTATTAAAAAAAAAAGTCTAATGTCAGTACACCAGATTTGCAGCTTATTAAAGCTCATCTAATGATTTGTAAGGGAAAGTAAGTGTTTGTATATGAAGAAAAATTATGGTTAGACTTTAAAAGTCTAAAAAACTGCAAAAACATTTGCAATACGAATTGGAACTGCCAAACTATGTCTTGTCTGTTGTAGGACGTAGGCATCACCACCATCTTCTGTATAGGATACAAAATATGGTCAAGGTAAGTTTAGTGGACTTTTAGAATAAAAAGTTTTTATTTACGTGTAGTTTCACCTCCTAAACACGATTTCGGGGGTCTCCAATACTTTTTCAGTTATGCTCTTTAGATTAACCTTGAAAACTGACCATTTTCAAACACAAATTTTTCATTGGAAAATCTTCCTTCTTTTTGGAAACACTTTTTTCAGACGATAAACAACTCATATTGTATCATTACAAGCACCGGAATCAAAGGTTTCACACACAAAATCGAACTTATTTTTCAACTAAAATAATTTACATTTTCAGTATGTAACTTTCATTCTTGTGGTAGTTGGTAAATCAAAATATGAGCAAATATCTTCCCCTTCATGCATATGTGTTCAATTGTTTAATTTATGCCACTCTGCATGATTTCTTGGGGTTTATGTTTGACAAACATTCAAATTTTCAACACAATGTCAGAGAATTGGGTATGGCAACACTGATAGAGTCACACATGCGACATGAAATATTCTGGGGAACTTATAATAGAGTTTCAACTCAATTTTCGTTATGAAAAAACGAGTCATCCGTTACTTACATGATGTAGGGCCTAGATAGTCGTGTAGGGCTCTGTTCAAAGATATTGCAATTTTACCTCTTTCATCATTGTTCATCTTCAAAACCACTTTTTTTGACTTTTAAAAATAAATCGTACTAGGATGTCAACGGTTGTATGATGTCAATGAGGGATTCACTCTCGAAAAAAATTATTTAAAACTCCCTATTTCATCTTCCAGTTTAATTAAAAACTCACTCATCTATACAGGGTGTTCCAAATTAAGTCGGCCCCATTGCCAACTCCGTTATTATTGATGCTACGAATTTGGTTAAATGGGCAAACTATAGTAGCATTTTTAATAGCCTCGATGCCGAAAACAAACAAAAAATTGACAGTCGCGTTTTCAGAATATTTCATAAAATGATATTTCTTTCAATCGAACACCCTATATATTTTCTTGCATTTCGATTTGTAATAACATTCTCAACAACAAAGCTCATATCGCCTTTCTTCCTAAAGTGGAAAATGAACGACTTATGTGGAAATATTTGTTTGTACAAATAATTTATGTGTTACGGCGAACAAACCTCATGATTGTCCAAACATCCAATTTTGGTACTTATACGAATGACAATATTTTGTTACTAATAGCAAAATATTACAGTAAAAAGAAAAAATTGCGCTGGGATGTGAACTCGTGAAGCCCGTGATCATCATGTCGCACCACTCAATTGACACCACTGAGCTAGCTATTTGGTATTAATCTACAAAACGATAATTTCCATCTTAAAGCCATTCCGCTAGCTGCATTTATTTTGTGAATCAAAATAAGTCTGCTGTAACTTTGAAGCCGTTTTTGTACAGAACAGAAAATACTGGAGGGTCTTATGAATGTGGTTGGAAAAAAATGTGTTTGATTCGATAAAACATAATTATTATGAGCAATCAAGTTACCTCGAAACTTTGTTGAAATACTATTTGTCAAATATTCTCAAGTATATCATGACAATGATTGTATTGATGAAATGATGAAATTATTGTAACTGTCAACTACTGTTGACAGTTGTATTTTTCGAAATGCTGTTCTCCCATCAAGAAAAATGTGATATGTTAGAATCCTACTTGGTTTGCCAGAAAAATAGCGTAAGAGCACTCCAACACTACATCAGTTCGTTCCCTGATCGTGAATTACCTAATCGGTGTTTTTTTGCTGTGCTTCATCGTCGATTCAGGAACAATGAAAAAGTTTTTGAGAAGACGAGAACTAAAAAACGTTTTGTAATATCTGAAGATATAGAAATTGACGTTTTATCCTACTTTGAGGTATATCCAAATAATTCCATCAGAGATTTATCTAGAGAAATAGCTGTTCCACTGTCTCGTATTCAACGAATTCTGAAGATACATAAGATTTCTCCTTATAAGTTAAGACCAGTGCAAACACTAGAACCTGGTGATCCTGAGAGACTATTGGGGTTTTGTCGGTGTCTTATGAATAAATGCAGACAAGATCCAAACTTCTATATAAATATTATATGAAGCGATGAGGCTAATTTTTAAATCGTGGGATGTATAATAGAAGGAATTTTCATTATTGGAGTAGACATAATCCATTTCTAGTCCATCCCTACAATCCGCAAAGACGATTTAGTATTAATGTTTGGTGTGGTCTATTTAGAGGCAGAATTATAGGTTAATTTTTGTACCATGGTTCTTTGAACGGACCCCGTTGCACTAATTTATTAATAAGAGTGTTGGAAGAGTTTTTCGATGATCTTGATCTCGAGGCTCGTCAGATGATCTATTTTCAGCGGGATGGAGCACCAGCACATAACGTCAGTGGCGTAAAAAGAATGCTGCGAGGCTGTTTTGGAAACAGATTGCTACAAACGATCCTGTTAAGTGGCCCCTTCGTTCAGCAGACATGACACCTCTAGATTTTTATTTTTGGGGATTTCTAAAAAAAGAGGTGTACAAAATGAAACATAATAATGTAGATGAACTGAAAAATTATATTGAAACTATAATTAATAGAATTGAGGGCCGAACTGTGTTGAATGCCACACGTAGTGTCAATAGAAGGGCCCAAATATGTGTTCAAGAAGGCGGTGTTTTGAACATTTACTCGATATTTTCCGTTTTTTATAAATGTTTCCTATTGATAAAACTGTCTTATTTTCAACTTTACGAAAAAAAAATCAAATGAGATTTGTTGTTGAGAATGTTATCACGGATCGAAATGCATGAAAAAATATAGGGTGTTCAATTGAAAGAAATATCATTTTATGAAATATTCTGAAAACGCGACTATCAATTATTTTTTGTTTGTTTTCGGTATCTTGAAGGTCATTAAAAATGCTACTTGTTTGCCCATTTATCCGAATTCGTAGCATCAATAATAACGGAGTTGGCAATGGTGCCGACTTAATTTGGAACACCCTGTATAACTTCGCCAAAATCTACAACTATCCTCCAATGAACATAAAAAATATTGAAATATATGATTGAATATGAACATTGGAGCTAAAATGCGTGATTCACCCTATACCCGAACGCAATTTCTTATGAGAGGTGTCATTTTCCCGCATTAGTACGGGAAAAATTTTTCCGCACACTAAAGTCATTTTTGATGAAAACACCCATTTTTCCGGATTAGGGGTCAAAATTAGTCCGAAATTCCTTTGGATTTGTGTTCAGGGTCCCCAAATTACTACTAATACACCTGTCTCCTGAAAAAAATTCGGTTCTGAAAGATATCAAGTTGCTTCACTTCCCATGGAAACGCCCCGTGTATATGATGACCCCTTTTGCGCAATTAGTTTATTTCTAGTGTATCTATCTATCCTGAAAATTTCATGGTTCTATTTCGAAAATTACGGAAGATACGGGGGCGTTTCCATGAGAAGTGAAACAAATTTGAATTTTTCAGGACTGAAAATTTATCAGGAGACATGTGTATTAGTAGTAATTTGGGGATCCTGAACACGAGTCCGAAGGAATTTCGGGACAATTTTGCCCCCTAATACAACTTTTCGGAAAAATGGGTAGTTCCATCGCTGTTGGCGTGCAGTATATATCACGAAGGTTTACACCTTTTGTGCAGTGAGTTCATTTCTAGTGTATCTATCAATCATGCAAATTTCATGGTTCTACGTTGAAAATTACGGAAGATACGGGGGTGTTTCCATGAGAAGTGAAACACACTGTATACTTTAAATTCCCAAAAAATTCCAATTTGGATCACCATGTACTGTATCGTTGGCTAAGAGTGTAAACCTGCCAAGTCTCTACATTTTATAGGTCCATCGAAAAACGCATGTACAGTAATTAAAACTGCGTTTGCAGAGAGCAGATATTTTTGGTGACAAAATAAGTTCATTTTGGCAAAGCTGTTTTTCGAATATAATTCAGTCCTTGTTCATAATCGAATGAACTGATCAAAAATTTCAGTTTTGGTCAATAGTGGACCTAGCACTATTAGCCAAGCAACGGTATTGTAGATTGGTATTTATATTTTGACGTGTTTTTTTCATCCGTGCGGCCAGTACGAATAAATCGTTTGTAGGTTTTCTATTCTACCCTCGCACACAGATGACGGTTCGCCTTTTACTTCATCTCAATTTTTTTATTTTTCTTACGCTGAAACACCCTTCGGCCAAAGAGTAGACGAGTTGAGATTTTTCTCCTTGTCTAGAAGTGGGGAAAATATCAGTAGAATCCCAAGGCCGCCAGGAGACTTTCCTACGTTAGTGATTCATGAAAAACGCACTGGCAATAGTGGCAATAGAGCATGCGCGTCGTCCTCACTCCGGACTATTTCATTCGCAGACTCCGGCGAAGTCATGTAGGCGGGTGTGGAAAATTTGGAAATGAGACGTGGAAAATTAGTATCGTGTAGAACAGTAAAGAGGTAAGTCTTTGTTCAACCAATTTACAATCTGATAACTTCGTTTGTGGTAATGAACAGCTTTTTACAACTCAGTCACGGCTGAAATTGTTTACCGTAGTAGAATACCTACTATCTTGATTGATTTTCTGAATAGTCTCGATATTATAATAGAAATACTACTGATACCGTGTCGTATGTTAATCGACGTTTTCGAATTGTTATAGCTGTGGTGTGAATCAGAAACAGAAACGGTATAATTTTGGTCTAATTTCGCATCCACTTTATTGATCGAGTGCATATAGGTATGTGTACGCGCAATTAGAAATAGAAAGACAATTTCATTGCATTTGACCCAGTTAGAGCATCGTTACTAAATATTAGGCCGTTTCATGTTTTTTGAGCAGGACTGGAAGAGTGCTACAGATCTGTAAGTCCGAAAAAACACTTTTGGCAGTACGACCTGACCTTTCTGACACAATACAACAGATCTGGATATTGAATTTATTATAGCACTAGGTCATGCAAAAATATCATAACCCTTATGAACATCTGTATCTGTAAAAATGAAAACCACTTAATTTTATTTTTCATTATTGCTGCTGCAAATTTTGTCACTCTTTATACCATGGTGCGAATATCAAAATGACATCGTTGTCATTGTATTTTAGTTAGGGCTTCGCGAGACCAAGAGATCAAGATTCAATAAATCTTTCCAAGACCAAGACTTGACGTTTGAGACCAAGACCAAGACTCTCCCCCAAGAGTATCGGTCTTGGTCTCAAAAAAAATAGTGAACCTAAATCTACTCAATATTAAGAAAATTTTTATGGAAAATGTTATGGCATTTTATTTCACTTATTTATTTTTCATGTGGTAGGTTTTTAAATTTTGTTCATTCAAAATTGAAAATACATTTTTCAAAATCTGTATTGCAGTTATACAGTTTACAACAAATAGGTTTATGTTGTAAGGTCGCAGTAGTTAATAAGTATTGCAATTTCTTCGGAATTCCGATTCCACCCCTGTGCCGCAACCGCATCTTACTGCTCATCACACAATAATCCATTGTAAAATGGTCAATTGAAACCTAATTAACATTCCAACCATTTCGAACATTTTTTCTGGCCTGTCAAGCGTCGACCTGTGTATTGTGTGGAATTCAATTTATGATGGTGAGATGAGAAATTTATTTCGCCTACTTTACCCTTACAAATTGACAATTGTATTGTTAAAGACTGAGAATACGAAATACATTATATGCATATAAACTGTTGGACAATTGAATTGAATAATTCAAATTTTTAGACAAATTTTGATCCAAGACCAAGACTATCATGACCAAGACTATCAAGGCCATCAAGACCAAGACTGAGCCAGTCTCGTCTTGGTCTTGAAACATCAAGACCAATACCAATACCAAGACCAAGACTACATTTACTTTTCGAGACCAAGCTCAAGACTGAAGATTTATGACAGAATTAACAATAGTATTGTGAGCACGAGTTGTATTTATTGAGATTATTTCAAGAGCCAACGAAGTTAGGAAAACGTATATTCTTGTTCATTTTAGTTCAATGAATAAAAGCTGTCAGACTGACATTTATAATGCCATCCTTGCTAGCAAGATATATCCTTCATTGTTGTTTGCATGCGTGGTTGCCCATGACGAAGTGGTATGGCTCAAACGGAAGGAACTGCACCACTGAGACAAATTGTCTAGATCATTTTGTAACAAAAACATCTTCATCCGTGCATGACATCACACATTAAAAGGTGAGGGCCACGTCTTCTCTATTTCGCACAAGTCTCTCAAAGACTTCAGAAAGTTGCTCGTATGGTTTAGCTGGATGAAGGTGAAAAAAAAATTCAACAACAAAGCTAGAGCATTCAAAACACTCATACAATAAATAACTGTCATAAAGTTTGATATCATCTGCAAGCATTAGAAACTGGCTAGCTTTGAAACTGTCTCCAATATCATTTATGAACAGATTGCAAGCAACCTGATGCTCAACCGAAAAACGTATTATACGTCTCAACGATTAATAGTTATCCAACTTTTGATTGAAGGTTGTAGACTATGTGGTAACTTAATTACTCTCTCTAGTTACTCTTGTTTCGAACGTCTCTCGTCTTGATAGCCTGAATTTTTTTTTTCGAAGTTGCGTTATAATCCACAAGCCAATAGAAATGTACCGAATTGTGGGCTGTATAAGAATTTACGGATGGGCATGACGTTATTGTAGTGAAAATAAACTTATCTAATTTTGCTAATTTCGTCGTGAACAGCAACATAATGTATTTGCAACATTTATAGCACAGTCACTATTTCATTTTAGTTTCACTGTCGCTGTCTATTTGTGAACTCTCGAACTATAACTGCACTCTGCGACTCTGCCCGCCATCTCATGTCGAGCGTCTAATATACCAGCAAGCAGATTCTTTTTACAGTTCTCGAACTATCGAGACTATACGATGACTCATTCAGAGGGCTCTCGAATGCGGATAGAAGCGTCGATCCCATTCGAGCTAGTTCTCGTTCCTTCTTGGAAGTGATGAGTCATAGTTGAACCGTCAGCAAGTGGAGGTGATATCACGCGTTATTCGGTCAAATCATTAATGAGGTAGTCAGGGCCGGCCTCGAAATCATTACAATGTGTTCAGACCAATATTTATTTATTCATTTATATCCACACAGGCTTATCCGTTTGATCAAAGAACGGTTTCTAGACAAACTTTTGTGCGCACCTTATTAATTTCAGTGCTGTGTTCCAAGGTGTTTGGAGATGAATATACGAAAAGTCCTGGTAATTTTAATGCTTGTTGTAAGAGAAATAGAGCACTGTCAGTGACGTAATCTGTCAGTTGTCAAACAGCTGATGGGGGGACAAACAAAGCTATTTTCCATAAGGCTATGGGTGTCTTTCTTGTAAATTTTCTGCGAGAACCGATTTCCTAATGAAAATATTTTAGCATTGTGATGATTATTAATTCATTCTATATAGTGTGAAGTAAGTGCCCAAATCTGTTGTCTTGTTATAAGCTTGGATTTTTCAATTTATAATTACGTTGTCATGATGACACCACACCTAAATAGGTTTCTCTCAACAAAACTGCTATTAATTTTTCATCAGTTCTGGAACCAGCAAACCTCAATTAAAAAAGTATCGGAGCAACATGTGTACATACTTCTAAGCCAGCTACACAATTACAATGACCAGTAATGATTGTTCAGTTTTTAGATACATTGAAAACTCTTTGGGAATGGCAAACCTATAATAAGTTTAGTCTCAGACAGAATAACGAAATAACAAAAATCATCACGATTATAAGTAATTTATTTTTGTTTCGTTTTTGGAGGAAAATGACCCATCTCAACCTTCCAATAGGTGAACGGAAAAAAGGAACAAAACTTGTAAAATTCCCTCGCCCAATCGAGTTTTCGAAAGTTTACCACAAAAATAAATTTTGATGACAATAGATGTATCCTCAAAATCAATATTTTCGAGTCATATAATGCAATATTCGATATTGAAGAAAAACGAATTTTCGAAAATTTTCATTTTCTTTTAAGGTTTCCTCAAATGTATTTTGGCGAGCTGATTCCAAATTATAAAAAAAATCGGAAAATAACCCTAATCAACTCGAGAACGGTTAGAGTTAGAGCAATTCTGCGAACACAAATCGATTCAGAATGATGAAATTAGTATACTTTATGAATATCAAGACCTACGAAAAAAAAAAGTTACCCGAAAAAAGTCCCAAAAATTATAGAAAACTCAAAATTGTCAGATAATCTAAAAATTCTCACTATATACGCAAAATATCATGCTGATTCCGAATATGTATGATCTGTGGTTAAGCATAAAAAAACGAATTTATAGTTCCAAATGACATTCATGAATGTAATGACAGATAATAAACAGACAATGACTAAATGCTGTTTCATGTAACGTAAGGTAAGGTAACGCAAGCACGCAAGAAAGTTATACTGTTGGAATCGTGTAGACACGTTCATGATAAAACGCAAGTCAGAAGGTTTGATAAAAGTATGAAAATGTGAATAAATATGGACGATACTCATTTCATAAGTTGAATCGAACTATTCCGTCAAATTTATGACAAATTGGATAAACATTGTCAATTGTGCCAATTCTATCTTCCTTTTTTGTGAACCGTATATTTCCATTACCTTACCTTACGTTTTTGCGTTACCTTACCTCACATTGCCATGAACTAGTCCTAAGGGATCTGTATCATAACCTTTAGCCTGCGTAGCCATTACCTGTTCTGTAACAACAATTTATTATACCTGTTCTGGTAAAATCTCAAACAAATTTGATTTGGTTTATTTATGCTAAATTATAATACGGTTACCTATATGGAATTAACACCTAGTTACTACCTGTACATCCCATTTTCTATGAACAATTTTGTTTTGATTAATATTTGTTGAGGAGGAACAGAGGAGGATTTTGACTTCTTAGAAATTACTCTTATTATTGAATAAAGTATCTTAAAATATATACACCCCAATAAACAGTAGTACAAGTAGTCAAATTGACAAAACTATGGAAGTATTTTTGCATGTTCCTATTTCATATATTAAAATACTGTGAGCTTTTTTGGATTTTTTGCTTGAATCGAATAAGTTATTGACAATCTGCAGGGATTGGTCAGGGTATGGAAAATGTTTAAATAATATCGAATAATGATATTTAGATTTCGAAGCCTAGCAAGCATCGTACATCATTTAATTCTGGTCACAGCCAATTTGATGTTTTTCAATTTTGACATCCAACAGCAAACTAAATAATGAACACCAGTTTGTGATATATGGTTGAATTGGGAATTTTATCTCTAGTAACACAGGACATCCAAGTGATGTTCACCGATAACAAATACTTCTTATAGATCTGAATTCTTTAAGAAACGAAAGTGACTGAAATAGAAAACTAAGTAATCGCAAATCACAACAACCTAAGCTGTTCATAACATAAACCCATCAAATTCAAAAACCAATGAAATAGAATATCATCAAAACATCATTTAATCCCATCTAAAAACGTAAAACCTACAAATTATCCGAAAATAAATCTGTAGTAACGTAAAATCAAAGAACCGAAATGTGTAAGATATAAAATGATCAGAATCGAAATGTGTAACGTATTAAAAAAATTATCAAATATAAATCTTGCTCTATTATGTCCTAGATGGCGATCGTTCATTACGTATGAAAATTTGAAAATTAAATAACTGAGTGGTGAATTTCAAGAGTACTGGAAAAAACAGCGATTTAGTTTAAAGACGACAATAACAGAAGGGAATGAATAACTACTTTGTAATAAAGGGGAAGGAATTTCAGTGATTTCAGTGCCCAGGCTGTGCTTAAGAAGCTTTTCGATTCGTATTCAAATATGAACGTGTGAATTTGATACGAAGTTATACGCGATTATAATCGTTCATCCCAATATCAAAAGTCTATTGAAATTATTTCATTTTAAATGGATGCCTACATTTTTCTAGAAATGAATCAATTAATTAATTAAGAAATTTAATAAAGACATGAAAATTTATATATATTGATTAATCTCTTAGAGAACAGAGCAACCGGCGATTCATTATTTGCTAGATATCTCATTCTGATAATTTTCGGTTTCGTACATTACGGTTTATGACAATTTCAGGTGTTGTGATTTGAGGATTGAAGGAATTTATTTTTTATTGGTTTCGAATATTGCGCTTTGCAAACTTATAATATCCTATCACGATATTTCATGATATTTAGAAACTATTATCTTTGTGATTTGCTGGTTTGATAGAATAACCATCTTCACATTTTTGTTTATTTTCATTTTATGGTATCACAGATTCAACTTCTAGCAACGTTTAGTTCATTAAATTTCAGTTTTTCAAAAGTTAGATATAATCATTTCGGATTCTGGAAAAATTCGTTTTTGATGAAAATTGTTTATTGTAATGTTTTTGTTATAGAAAGCAATTGTCTCATTCTTTAACACTTCTTTAAAGTTATTTACTATTTATCGATTTTCCATAATATTGTTACTAAACTTTGTTGGTTCCATACTTTTTAATTCAAGGACTGTTTCAGCTCTTCATTTTACCAGTCTGTGCGGGAAATTTTTTTTTCTACAAGCGTGCGTGTTCCGCCCTATTCCCGCACGCAATTTAGTTTGAGAGGTGAAATATTCCCGCACTAGTGCGACTGCTTACCCGAACTCGGCTTTGCGTCGTTCGGGTAACGGCAGTCTCATGCGGGAATAGTACTCTTTCCGTACTTGTTACGATAATAACTATTCCCGTACGCGAAAGTTTAGAAAAAAATATTGATCCTAACTCATACGGAAAGGCACTCTCTCGCACTCGACTGCTCGACGGCAGTCGCATTCGAGAAAAGTACTCTTTCCATACTTTTTAGGGTAATAACTATTTCCTACAAGCGTGCGTGTTCTGTCTCATTCCCGCACGCAATTCAGTTTGAGAGGTGTAATTTTCCCGCACTAGTGCGGAAAAAATTTTCCCTTACGCCAATGTCACTTCAAGCGAGTTTTTTCCGCACTAGTGCGGAAATGATGCGTGTTCCGCCTCATTCCCGCACGCAATTTAGTTTGAGAGGTGTCATTTTCCTGTACTAATGCGGGAAAAATTTTCCCACACGCCAATGTCACGCACTAGTGCGGGAATAATTTTTCCCGCACGCGGACGTTTAGTCAAGAGCGTTCCATAAGATGTTTCAATGCGCTTGTAGAAAAAATCTTGATCCCTACTCATACGGAAAGGTACTCTTCCGCACTCAACTGCTTACCCGTACTCCAGTTTGCGTCGTTCGGGTAACGGCAGTCTCATGCGGGAATAGTACTCTTTCCGTACTTGTTAGGATAATAACTATTCCCGTACGCGAAAGTTTAGAAAAAAATATTGATCCTAACTCATACGGAAAGGCACTCTCTCGCACTCGACTGCTCGACGGCAGTCGCATTCGAGAAAAGTACTCTTTCCATACTTTTTAGGGTAATAACTATTTCCTACAAGCGTGCGTGTTCTGTCTCATTCCCGCACGCAATTCAGTTTGAGAGGTGTAATTTTCCCGCACTAGTGCGGAAAAAATTTTCCCTTACGCCAATGTCACTTCAAGCGAGTTTTTTCCGCACTAGTGCGGAAATGATGCGTGTTCCGCCTCATTCCCGCACGCAATTTAGTTTGAGAGGTGTCATTTTCCTGTACTAATGCGGGAAAAATTTTCCCACACGCCAATGTCACGCACTAGTGCGGGAATAATTTTTCCCGCACGCGGACGTTTAGTCAAGAGCGTTCCATAAGATGTTTCAATGCGCTTGTAGAAAAAATCTTGATCCCTACTCATACGGAAAGGTACTCTTCCGCACTCAACTGCTTACCCGTACTCCAGTTTGCGTCGTTCGGGTAACGGCAGTCACATGCGGGAATGGTACTCTTTACGCACTTGTTGGGATAATAACTATTTTTTGTTCGGAATATACCTGGGTTGGTAGAATTCGTCAATTAGTTCAGATGGTGCGTGAACAAATAATGTGGTACCACTGCAAGTATGCCTCAGCGATAATTGCGCATGCGCACCTTAGTAATAACTTCCCACAGGGGCTTCAGTCGCACTCAGATCCGTATATAAATCGTAGAGATTAGATGTTTCTACTCATTCCAACAAATCGTGCCAGAACCAGAAGGAAGACGTTTCCAACTATTGGTCCTTTGAGCAGCATAGTACAAGGCTTTTATCAGAGTCAGAGTCAGCTCGTTTGGTCATTGGCGACTATTCAAGTAAGAATTATTTAGAAAATAAATCTCAACTGTTAAGGTAACTGTCGAAACAAACAAAATGCCGAAGAATAAAGGTAAAGGAGGTAAAAATCGCAGGAAAGGTAACAAAGAAGACGAAACGAAAAAACGTGATTTAGAATTCAAAGAAGACGGACAAGAGTATGCACGAGTAACAAAATTGCTGGGAAATTGTAGGCTAGAATTAACTTGTTCTGATGGAGTCAAGAGGATGGGGATTGTAAGAGGAAGACTTCGAAAGAGGGTTTGGATAAACCAAGATGACATTGTACTAGTTGGGCTGAGAGACTACCAAGATTCCAAAGCCGACGTTTTCTTGAAATATACTCCTGACGAAGCTCGTAAGCTGAGAACATACGGGGAATTACCCGAATCGATGGGGATTAGTGAAACTGCCACCTTCGTGGAGGAAGGTTTCGATGACGATGTTGAATTTAGAGATGATATCAGTGCAGAAGACCCAGAGGATGTGGTGTCATGCACTCAGAGACTGTTCGATTTCGATGAAGAGCTTCTCTTGGAATACTTTCCTGAAGAGGCAAGTACTTTATATATGGTGAATAACCCAAATTTGTGTAAAGTAAATCCTTTGGATGGTGTATCATGCTCTTAGAGCAACGCAGATAGTTTATAGTTAACAAATAGATTGTGAATGGATAACTTTGCTTCTCCTCCTTTTGTGGCCAGATTCAAATCAATCTGGTATAAAATAAGTTTTTGTTTCATGCGAATATATTATCTGATGTGAAGATTTGTATTTTATATCAGAGTTATCTCGATAGCATATCTAGAATTTGTAGTCTAGGATAGAGGAAATTGTAGTTCTGCAACTATTTGTGAAACAGTGTTCCTTTCCAGATAATTGTACAATATCTAACAATGTATTGTTTTGATCGACATTCTTGACGGTTTTAAATTTCCTTTTTTGAATAAACAATTTTGAAAAAGTCAAAAAATAGTTTTGTAATTTCATGTACTCGACTTTTGAAGTTATTTGACTGATTGATATTAAGAAGGCCCAGAATTCGATCATCATATTCAGTAGTGCCCGACTGGAATCAGAAAAGTAGACGTGAAGAAATGTGCAACCAGGCAATATTATCTAATATATAAAATTCTCGTGTCACGGTGTTCGAACTTAAACTCCTCCGAAACGGCTCGACCGATTTTGATGAAATTTTTTGTGCTTATCCGGTATCTATGAGAATCGGCCAACATCTATTTTTCATCCCCCTAAATGTTAGGGGTAGTCCACCCCTAAATTTTTTATTTTATTTTTTAGACAAAATTTTCAATTTCTATTTTTTTATGATACAACATTCAAAAATACATACAATCCTCAATTTTCACCCTTCTACGATCAACCCTTATTTTTTAATAGCCATTTTAGTAATTTAATCATTTTTCCTCTCCGGTCGAAAACTGATCAATCATCATTTAATTAGTGGGGCTCGACCGATTTTGATGAAATTTTTTGTGCTTATCCGGTATCTATGAGAATCGGCCAACATCTATTTTTCATCCCCCTAAATGTTAGGGGTAGTCCACCCCTAAATTTTTTATTTTATTTTTTAGACAAAATTTTCAATTTCTATTTTTTTATGATACAACATTCAAAAATACATACAATCCTCAATTTTCACCCTTCTACGATCAACCCTTATTTTTTAATAGCCATTTTAGTAATTTAATCATTTTTCCTCTCCGGTCGAAAACTGATCAATCATCATTTAATTAGTGGGGCTCGACCGATTTTGATGAAATTTTTTGTGCTTATCCGGTATCTATGAGAATCGGCCAACATCTATTTTTCATCCCCCTAAATGTTAGGGGTAGTCCACCCCTAAATTTTTTATTTTATTTTTTAGACAAAATTTTCAATTTCTATTTTTTTATGATACAACATTCAAAAATACATACAATCCTCAATTTTCACCCTTCTACGATCAACCCTTATTTTTTAATAGCCATTTTAGTAATTTAATCATTTTTCCTCTCCGGTCGAAAACTGATCAATCATCATTTAATTAGTGGGGCTCGACCGATTTTGATGAAATTTTTTGTGCTTATCCGGTATCTATGAGAATCGGCCAACATCTATTTTTCATCCCCCTAAATGTTAGGGGTAGTCCACCCCTAAATTTTTTATTTTATTTTTTAGACAAAATTTTTAATTTCTATTTTTTTATGATACAACATTCAAAAATACATACAATCCTCAATTTTCACCCTTCTACGATCAACCCTTATTTTTTAATAGCCATTTTAGTAATTTAATCATTTTTCCTCTCCGGTCGAAAACTGATCAATCATCATTTAATTAGTGGGGCTCGACCGATTTTGATGAAATTTTTTGTGCTTATCCGGTATCTATGAGAATCGGCCAACATCTATTTTTCATCCCCCTAAATGTTAGGGGTAGTCCACCCCTAAATTTTTTATTTTATTTTTTAGACAAAATTTTCAATTTCTATTTTTTTATGATACAACATTCAAAAATACATACAATCCTCAATTTTCACCCTTCTACGATCAACCCTTATTTTTTAATAGCCATTTTAGTAATTTAATCATTTTTCCTCTCCGGTCGAAAACTGATCAATCATCATTTAATTAGTGGGGCTCGACCGATTTTGATGAAATTTTTTGTGCTTATCCGGTATCTATGAGAATCGGCCAACATCTATTTTTCATCCCCCTAAATGTTAGGGGTAGTCCACCCCTAAATTTTTTATTTTATTTTTTAGACAAAATTTTCAATTTCTATTTTTTTATGATACAACATTCAAAAATACATACAATCCTCAATTTTCACCCTTCTACGATCAACCCTTATTTTTTAATAGCCATTTTAGTAATTTAATCATTTTTCCTCTCCGGTCGAAAACTGATCAATCATCATTTAATTAGTGGGGCTCGACCGATTTTGATGAAATTTTTTGTGCTTATCCGGTATCTATGAGAATCGGCCAACATCTATTTTTCATCCCCCTAAATGTTAGGGGTAGTCCACCCCTAAATTTTTTATTTTATTTTTTAGACAAAATTTTTAATTTCTATTTTTTTATGATACAACATTCAAAAATACATACAATCCTCAATTTTCACCCTTCTACGATCAACCCTTATTTTTTAATAGCCATTTTAGTAATTTAATCATTTTTCCTCTCCGGTCGAAAACTGATCAATCATCATTTAATTAGTGGGGCTCGACCGATTTTGATGAAATTTTTTGTGCTTATCCGGTATCTATGAGAATCGGCCAACATCTATTTTTCATCCCCCTAAATGTTAGGGGTAGTCCACCCCTAAATTTTTTATTTTATTTTTTAGACAAAATTTTCAATTTCTATTTTTTTATGATACAACATTCAAAAATACATACAATCCTCAATTTTCACCCTTCTACGATCAACCCTTATTTTTTAATAGCCATTTTAGTAATTTAATCATTTTTCCTCTCCGGTCGAAAACTGATCAATCATCATTTAATTAGTTATCCCCTCCAGATGTCTACAGGTGTCACTTCTGACCCAGTAAACAGCACGGAGTAGGGATGAGAACGAAGCCGGTCTCCTTTCTTTCTCACTCCCTACACAGTTGTCGGCCATCAAAATTATTTATATGGCAAAACAACGTTTGTCGGGTCAGCTAGTCATTTTATAAAACAAATTGATATCAATAAAATAACAACCTATCAATGTCAAATAGGAATAAATTCGCATTGATGATAATCCTCTATTCCCAAAATAAAATAATACTTTCTACATAGTCTTGACGATTATTACAACTTATGAGATTTTCTTAGCAAAAAAGTAAGCTGATAATATTTTTATTATTGTCAAAACGGGGCACAAATATAACGACACGCTATTGGAGTGGAGAAACAAAAAACAAGTGGTATGATAGTATAGACCAAGAGCTAGTGAACCCAACGAATAACGGTATGTCTGTAAGGCTAGAAATCCTTTAGTGATGAGTCATAGTATGCTAAGTACGATAACCATCGCCTGGCGCGCATCAGCCCTGCACGCCATCAACCCCTATATCCTTGAAAGTGTAAATAAAATCTAAAAAAAAAACTTGTTGCTGTAAGCTTGAAATTTTTAAACGATTTTGTTCATTCATTGAGAAGAAAAAAATTGACAGGTGTTTTCAACGAGCGCAAGTACCTGACAGGTGAACCGGAAGGTGTATAGTACCTCTATGAATTGAAATAAACTTTATTCTGTAAAGATGAAATTTTTATATGTGTTTGTCTAAACGATTTTAAAAAGGTACGTACAATATGTCAGGCGGTTCTGGCTAGCATAAGTCCTTAACAGGTGAGGGGAAAGATGCTGTGGGAGTGCTAGTAAGAGGCATAACGTGAACTTATTCAGAACCGTTCATGAATAATTCGAGGAAATATAATTTGAACTATCATCTACGTTTGTGAAAAATCTTGTGTAAAATCTACAGGGTCAAGTGCATATTTTAAGAGTTGCCATGTACCTATATCAGCACATTTTTTCAGACATTTCACTATCTTCCGATCCAATATTAATAACTTTCTTCCCTCTACTTGAACGTAATGATTTTGTGTCTGCCTATGCATGCCAAAAAAATCACTGTCGTCACGATTACGGAATTCAAAAGGAAATAACTTTGATACCATTTGACAGATAGATGTGTGATAATTCCGATCCATCCTCAAATCCTTATATTATAGTGAGTGGCTCAAAATTGTTTGTCAATTCTGAAATTTATAAATTGAATTTTCTCGTGTTTTCCGAATGAAACTCACCGTATATTTTTTAATCGCAAAACAAAAAAACAGGCGCTGTCGGATTATTAGTTTTGGCACAATTGCAATTTGAAATTTTTTTGCACTATCTTGCTGCTTGTCCGGATGCTCTAGTGAGTGTCCGATTTCAATTTCTAAAATTTTGAAAGTAGAAATATAGTACCACAAAAGTATATTCTTATTTTGCGCTTCAATGCTGCGAAATGGGCGAAAAATGCTTGCAAACATAACTGAAAACATCCGAACCCGTGAAGCGGTCGAGTAGTAGGGGAGACCGGGAGGTGAGGGGAAGCGTATTATAGGTAGATAACGAGTTCATTAGAAGAATTCCACTCATCAATATTAAATCTGCCTATCAAATGGTATTATTATTATTTCCTCTTGAATGCCAATTTGAATAGCATTTGGACAAAAATAATAATTTTCAGGTGGTTGGGAGACAGATAATAATATTGGAGAGCGCATGGAAGTCACAAAAATTCTTCAAAGAATTATTTTAAACAAATACTCGATTCCGTAGATTTTTGTCGGATCACCCCTACATTTGGCAATTGCAGATGAGGTTTGTCGAAGTTTGCAAGTATAGGTATTTGGACGGAGGCCGCCGCTTCTATGATTGAGCTCAGTAAGAAAAACATGCCCAATCCGGCGCTGAAATTTTGAAATTTATGTATATTTTATCATCACTAATAAAATCAATTTTGCCCATAATTTCTATTTCCACATAATGTAATTTGCATAAATGATTTGAGTTTTCACGTTATGCCTCTTACTAGCACTCCCACAGCATCTTTCCCCTCACCTGTCAAGGACTTATGCTAGCCAGAACCGCCTGTCATTCTACGTACCTTCTTAAAATCGCTTAGACAAACACATATAAAAATTTCAACTTTTCAGAATAAAGTTTATTTCAATTCATATTGGTACTACACACCTTCCGGTTCACCTGTCAGGTACTTGTGTTCATTGAAAACGCCTGTCAATTTTTTTTGAACTTCTCAATGAATGAACAAAATCGTATAAAAATTTCAAGCTTACAGCAACAAGTTTTTTTTAGATTTTATTTACACTTTCAAGGGTATCGGGGTTGATGACGTGCAGGGCTGATGGGCGCCAGGCGATGGTTACCTTACTTAGCATGCTATGACTCATTACTATAAGGATTTCTAGCCTTACAGACATACCGTTATTCGGAGGGTTCACTAGCTCTCGTACTAATATATCCTTAAGCAAAATCATCATAAATTCGTGGATAACATCTTCGGCCAACCAATCATACAAATAGGTCTACAGCAGTCACACAGTTGGCATAAAATGAAGTCCAAGAACAGCAGATACTAAATATTGTAGATTGTAGTGGGGTCGTGCAGACTGTGCAGCCTCACAAGCACCTCGACCTTCAAGGTCTTTTGTGCGTGACCCTTTATTCAAGACCCGGGATTCTGAGACTTCGTGCGAAGTTTAGCAGGTTCCTGGGAGATAAGTTTCTGATATCGGAGGGCGTTAAGAAGGCCTCTTCCAGGAATTTGAGCCTTTTGCAGAAGAGCGCTGGACATTCGCAAATCAGATGTTCTGCAGTTACCGCGAAGTTCTCGCAGTAGCGGCAACTATCACTCTCTGACCCATGTTTTTGGGTGAGTAGTCCCGTTACCAATTTCTAGTCTTTTTTGCCCAACTCAAGAAGCTGTTTAGTTTTCCTTGGCGATAGGCTCACTAGCCTTTTCGCTTGTCTTTGTCCTGGCTTTTTATTCCGTTGAGATTTCATTTTCTCGAATACCCAGGTATTCTTTTAAGTGGGATTTGGAGTGTGTTTGCTCCTTCTTTGGCAAGGCATTCTGCCCCGTCATTGCCTTTGATGCCCCAGCGAACTGGCACTCACATCAAGGTTACCTGGTTGTTTGCTGCCAGTTGTCTCCGGGTTCGTTTACAGTCCCAATTCAGCTGAAACTCAAAAGTGTGTTTACCTTCAGCGCTTTTAGTGCTGCTTCGCTATCTACCATGCTAGAGTTTGTGATTAACTATTGTTTTGATTTTTTTTGAAGATGAAACAAATGAAATCTCGTTCTGCTTCTGTAGTCGTTTCCAGAGATGGCGTCCTCGTCCTCGTGTCAATACAGTGATTGTGACTGTTGTTAATTGAATTATACGGAATGCCAATTAACATTTCGAATATTATACGAAAGTAATAAATAATACGTACTCGAAGTGGAAGTCCAAGTTTTTTTGTAAAAATAACACCAGTCAAATTGATCTGAATACCTTTCGAAAGTCAATAGTTTTGAGGCGAAATCAAAAATTTCGTATTGCAATTTCCATATATTATTTTTTTTTATCCGTTAGGAATTTCCCAGTCAGTCCTTGTCTCCAGAGCCCCAACACTTCCGGAAGGCGCTCTGGATCATTTATCCCAATAATCACTCCCCACGCCGTGGGGTAGGTGACTATTGGGTCCGAGAATCATGTGCTCTGAGCAGGCGGAGTGAACCAAGAATTACGGCCTTCTGCATTCGTCCGGCTAAGATTTCTGTCATATTACGGCAAGCCAGTATGATCATTCCACCAAGGACCCCTATTATCAGAACCACCATCTTGACAGAATGGTTTGGGTAAAGCCTGCGAAGTTCAAAGAGATATTGAGTCCGTTTTTCCCCTCTTTTCGGACGATGTTTTATGTTCCTTCACTTTGTTATGGTCTTAACATCAGGGATATCCGAGTGGAAGACTTTTTTAGTGGGGACCGGTCTCTGGGCCAGACAAATAAACAAATTGAAAAGCTCGCGGGAGTGGATGAGTTAAAAGATCGAAAACTGCACTTGGGTTCAATCTAAAGCTTATAAATTTAGCATGAAGCTTCGTCAGCAGCCAAAAAAAAAAACAACAAATTCCAAAGAGAAGAATTTTTGGCCAACTTTCCCACTCTTTCTATGCCTTTTTTTCTAAATGATATAGCTTACATACAAATTATTTAAATTGCTCAAGAAAGTTATAACAAGTATTGGTATTGGTAAGTATGGATGGTGACTGATGCGCTGCGACCACCTAATTAGATCTATTGTGCCCCATCTTCTTCTGATATTTCAATGTTCTCGTTTACAGCAGTCCCTCAAGCCCCAATTCCTTGAGGAATTAAAGGATTTTGAGGGGGTCTATTCGTGGTATTTTTTCCACAGTCAGCTGGTGTGATCCCAGTATATTCACTCTCTTGTGATGTACAGCATAACACTCCATTAATATATGGTGTGGTGTTTCTGGATATTCCCCACAGAATCTGCAGGTGCTGGCCTCCTCTAAGCCTAGCTTCCTTAGGTGTTCTTTGAGTCTGCAGTGCCCCATCAAAAATCCCGTGATTGTCTTTAGACTAGTTTGGCTGAAGTTAATCAGTGTATTTGATGATGCTCGGTTGAATAAGTTGCCGAGGAGATCTTTGACCTGCCTCATGTTGCTCTCATTGCTTCTTCAGTTTTATTCATTTCTTCTTGGAAGTAACATTTTCCAATTCTGCAGAATGATTCTGGTCCGATCAGTGGCGTTGATGCCCCTTTTCGTGCCACGGTATCTGCTTGTTCATTGCCCTCCACGCCGACGTGCCCCGACACCCAGAGGACGATCACCTTGTTGTTCCTGCCTAGAACATTCAGTTTGTGTAGGCATTCCCGACCATCTTTGAGTTGATGTTATATTATGAGCTCAACGCTTTGATGGCTGCTCGACTATCGGAGAGGATTGCGGTTTCCTTGTTCCGGTATTTCCTGTTGAGGTTGAATTGAATGCACCTTTTTATGGCGTGAATTTCCGCTGGAAAAATACTGGGGAACTGGCCCATGGGTTCGGAGTATTTGGTGCGAGGCCCAAAGACTCCTGCTCCAGTTCCATTGGGAGTTTTGGACCCTTCCGTGTACCATGTTACGGTATTCTTTCCCAGTGCTCGAATAGATTCTATGCTCCATCCACTCTTGGTATTGAATAAGTACAGTTCTCAAATGGTTCAATTGTAGAAAAAAAATTTAGATATCGCTAACACGTTTAACGACAATTTTGCCAATGGCTAACCACATAACCCGGCAGAAGTTCCACCGACATTTGAATCAACACTCAAATCTTTTTTTCTAAAACCAACAACTCTTACTGAAATTGAAACAGTTATAGCAAACCTCCAATATAATAAGGCCCCAGGATACGACTTGATTAAGACTGAAACTTTTAAATGTATGTCTAAACAAATATCCCTTCAATTAACAACACTAATTAACATGACACTGGTAACATCCCCGATGAATTCAAATTAGCAGTTGTTAAACCGCTATTTAAAAAAGGGGATAAAACTTTTACCTGGCACTTACCGATCTATCTCGTTAATTAGCACTCTCGCAAAAAATTTGAGAAACTGATGAAACAGAGATTCAAGTTATTGTCCGAAAAGTAATTAGGATTCAGAGATGGAAAGTCTGATAATGACCAGGCAGTTGATTAAGGGGACCCAGCACTGTTAGTTTTCCTTAATTTTTCCAAGACATACGACACAGTAGATCATGTTCTACTTTTAGAAACGTCGAAGATAGTGGGGATAAGAGGGATTCCTCACGGGCTCTTCTCTAGCTATTTTTACTATAAGAAACAAATTTCACAAATTCGCGAAACTTATAGCAGCGAGAAGGTTGTTTTGTGTGGAGTTCCTCAGGGCACCGTGCTGGGACCAATTTTGTTCATTCTGTGTCTCAACAAACTCCCATCCTTTGAAACAGCTGGTGAAATGACCAGTTTCGCTGATGATACGGTGGTCTTTTATAGATGTACTAACTGGACGAGTCTTAAATGATAATCAGAGTGCGATATGGTGAAAATATTTTTATTCAACTCTCGTAAGTTGACGATTAATTATAACAAAACTAAATTAATGCCCTACACGTGCTACAAAAACATATTATTTGCCTGTAATAACGATTTTATCGAAATGCATTCAACTTCTGAAATGAAATATTCATTTATAACATTTGATCAAAACCTCAGATGGGATAAGCACATAGCAAACGTCGTCAATACAGTCAGAAGTAAGTATGCTTTTTTGATTCTAATATTTCACAAATATATTAGAAATTCCTCAAATGAAAATTTGTATACTACGCCCTCATTGAGTTCAGATTACAATATAGAATCCTTGGGTGGGGTAGTGCCACGAATGTTCACTTAGGAAAAATACTGGTATCACAACAATATTTTCCAAAAATCATGAATAAAAAAGTATGAGATTACCTAACCGATAAATCATTTAGTAAAATGAAAATATTTGATTTAAGGCAACTCTACTTCTATAACTTATTGATTTATATTTACAAAAACAAAAATAGTATATTACAAACTTTAAACCATACTACGTACCACACCAGATAGAAAATACATATGCTTACTAAAACGAATGCGCCAAAGAGGCATATCGACCAAAGAAATCATACATACTTATGCCAAAAAGTATTTAACAAAGCTACAAAAAATCTGGAAAAAGAAATAATCATATTGAACTCAATCAGTCTCAAGAAAAAAGAATAAAATTATATATACACAGCTTGCAGAAACAAGATATTCACAATTTTTTAATTCAAACTAAACAATTGTTCATGTATAAATGTCTACATTTGTTTGTATATGAGTTATTTGAATTCAATGCGTTTAATCTTTTAGAAACTAAGCTATATGCACCTTGATATTAATTTTCACTAACCAATAACCAACTTTGTAGAATCAAAGGAGCTATGAACTATAGTTTACTAAACAAATTTCCCAGCACAACTTCGACTTTTTATGGGATTCAAATTTGTTTACTAGCGAATTTATTCTACAATTTTACAGGTATAAGTCGGCCCACCAGGGTTTTTAGTCATCTTATTTGATCCCAATATACCCCATTTCCAACGAATTTGGAGTATTTCCACTGTTTCCGCATGACAATTAGAAATTGTGTTTTTCTTTATTATAACTTTCGTACATGTTGATTGGTTACACAAGTGCAATATATCAAGCTTTAGAGTGCAAGTTGACTACAGTTCGATTATTATATCGTTACCCGTGCGTCATCATCACAATACCATAATTCTTAGCTTAGCAGACAAATGTAAACGAATTTTGAATCGCCCATAGCGGTTGTTAGAAAGAGATGTCCGATAGAGGATGTGTGATTTCTTCGATCACAAATTGATGACGCATGGGTAAAGATACAATAATCGAACTGTATCTATACTGATTTCTTGAAAGCATTTGATCGAGTCAATCACAATCTTCTCTGTGCTAAACTCGGAGCTTTGGGCTTTTGTTACCCATTGCTCTCATGGATTACCAGCTATTTGTCTAACAGAACACAGAGTGTGAAGATTGGAAACTGTGTCTCACATATTATTAATGTTACCTCTGGGGTCCCGCAGGGCTCACATAGTGGGCCAATACTCCAACTTATTTATAAATGATATTTCCGAAATTATTAAACACAGTCAGTTTCTTTTATTTGCAGACGATCTTAAATTGTTCATTTTGGTGTCTTATTTGACAGCGGTTTCACATTTCAACCACAATTCGATACTATAAGTTCCAAATTCCTTGACACTTGGCTTTATTAATCTTTCTACAACAAACTTTTCTCATGCTACCGTATAAGAACTATAGTAGAATATTGCTCTGTATAATTTTACGTTTTACACGTTAAACAAATTGAAAGTGTCCAAAATAAATTCCTAAGGATGTGCATATAGGATGGGTTTTATTTGGGGCAAGTATCATTATGATGGCGTAAGAAATATTCTCAATATGCAAACTCTCGACGATAGGAGAACCATGTTTGGTTTATGCTTTGTACATAACCTCATTTCGAATAAAATTGACTGCCCAGCACTGCTCGAAAGTATTAATTTTAATATCTCTAAACGTACCAGGCACAGTGAGCTCTTTAGGGTTCCTTTTCACCTTAGAAATTATGGGTTTTATAACCCAATTTCTAGGGTGATGAGGAACTCGAACAAGCTTGCTAGTGAATTGGATCTGTTTGGAACATCTCTTGCTGCACTCAAAATTAAAATCCTTATGAATATCTGTTTCATCAAAGCCATTTTTATCGTATATTCGATACGTGTTTGTCTTGATTGTTTGTAAACTCAAGTGGTATATATGTATATTTAATATTAAGTAATGTTAGTTTTAAGTGTTAATTTTAAGTGGTGTATCATAATTCTAAAATTTGTATTTTATTGGGGTAACCCATTTATACTAATAATAAATATCGTTGGATAGGAAATTTGACAAGGAATTATTTGGTCGGTTAAAACAGGAGTGCTTTCTGAACAATCTCAATTCCTCAATTTGAATAATATCAATGGTGCAAAGGATTACCATAGATTTGTCACTTGGTATACCTATAATGATAGTACATTTTTCATCATAACTTATTTTTTTCAATACCACGTAAATTTGAGTGGTATCTTGTTATTATAGCGTAATGGCAGTTATTATTTTTTTCTACGACCACATAGAAATATGCCTATTTTATGCGCTTCGTCGATCAAGGAAGTAGGCCGATTGTATACACTCTTTCATTTTTCTGAAATCGTTCAAGAATGCCCACTTTCTCGGAGCAACTTCAGGCCTCAAAATACGCTAATCTAGTATTTTAGTCCGTTGCTAAGCAACGAACTTTCCCGGACCGTTTTCGGCACTCAACTGTACGGAAAAGTACTTTTTCTGAAATCGTTCAAGAATGCCCACTTTCTCGGAGCAACCAACTTCAGGCCTCAAAATACGCTACTCAAGTATTTTAGTCCGTTGCTAAGCAACGAACTTTCCCGGACCGTTTTCGGCACTAAACTGTACGGGAAAGTACTTTTTCTACAAGCGTGCGTGTTCCGCCCTATTCCCGCACGCAATTTAGTTTGAGAGGTGTCATATTCAAAATTTTCCCGCACGCTAATGTCACTTCAAGTGAGGTTTTCCCGCACTAGTGCGGTAATAATTTTTCCCGCACGTGAAAGTTTGTTCAAGAGCATCACATAAGATGTTTCAATCCTCTTGTAGAAAAAATCTTGATCTTTACTCATACGGAAAGGTACTATCCCGCACTCGGCAGTCTCATGCGGGAATAGTACTCTTTCCGTACTTGTTAGGATAATCGTAAACGATCCGGGAAAATTTTTATAATGCTGATTGCGATTTCAGAAAAAATAGTAAGTGTACCTCGTAGATACTGCCAAAATTCAGAAAAGAAAATATCGGAGTAGTATCAGACATTCGCAAAGCGTTTTTGCAGATTGGTCTGCATCAAGCTGATAGGGACTTTTTACGTTTTTTGTGGGTAGATCCAGATGGAAATAAAAAAATATATCGTCATAGGAGGGTGGTCTTTGGTATTAGTTGCAGTCCTTTTTTACTTGGAGCAACAATTGAATACCATCTTTCTAGTTGTTTGACAAGCTCCATAGAACCAGGTTCAAGTTATTCACAGGAAACGGTGGAGAAGTTATTAGAGAGTTTTTACGTGGACAACTGCGTTACGAGTGTTCCAGATGAGGAGACACTTCTGAAATTCATTCAAGAATCAAGTATACTCATGGCAGAGGCAAAATTTGATCTGAGAGGGTGGGAGTATACAAAACATGATTCTGATGAACACACATTGGTGCCTGTACTTGGTCTGATCTGGAACATTAGCAAGGATACTTTGAAAGTCCACCAAGACAACATCTGCAATATAAATGAGCAAATCATAACCAAAAGGATAATTCTTTCAATGGCGCAACAAATATATGACCCAATTGGTTTCACTTGCCCGATTACATTATGCCCTAAATTATTGCTACAGCGAACCTGGAAAAAACAATTGAATTGGGATGCACCTGTCGACGATGAACTGAAGAAAGTTTTCATTCGTTGGGTTGAAGAACTCCCATATTTGATAATAGAAATTCCCAGATGGATTGGCCATGGCTCTGGAAAGTGCAGTATCCATTGTTTTGTTGATGCAAGCCAAGAGGCATATGAAGTATCTGTACATTTATTGGCAGCCAAATCAAGAGTGGCGCCTTTGAAGAAGGTATCAATTCCACGTTTGGAACTGTTAGCTGCTTGCATTGGAGGCCGATTATATGATATGGTACAGAAAAACTTCAAAAACAATCTAGAATGCCATTTTTGGAGCGATTCAACTACTGTTTTATCGTGGATTCGACGCCCAGATGAATGGTCAACTTTCGTTTGGAATCGCGTCCAAGAAATACGTGCATTAACTCCAATAGAATTATGGAAACATGTACCTGGAGCACTAAATCCGGCAGATTTTCCATCTCGTGGTTGTTCCGCACGAAATCTTTCCGAGTCCAAGTGGTGGGAGGGTCCACTATGGCTTTATGAGATTCCTGAACTATGGCCTCGGGAAGATGTAGTGTGTGATGAGGAAGCGATCAACAAAGAAAGGAAGAAAATATTAGTAAAAATCATTTCCATGATGAATAACAACTCTGATTATTGGCATTTGAACTATTTTTCGAAAATAAGCAAAACCCTTCGCATGATGGCATGGATTTTACGATTTATATTTAATTCAAAAAGACCCACAGTAAAATGTCAAAGTTGTCCCAGTACGAAGGAAATTAAAGATTCAGAAAAGTTCATCAACAAAATTGCTCAACAGGAATGTTTCGGAGACGAAACTTGTAGAGATATAATCTCTCAATCCTTTCAAAGATGAAGATGGCTTGATTAGATTGATAACTCGAATATCGGGAAGAGATGACATTAAGGATTTTCGTTTTCCAATTCTTTTGTCAACAAAACACACATTTGAGGTTGTTGGCGTCGACTTTGCGGGGCCATTATACTTGAAAAATGGTGAAAAAGTGTGGGTATGCCTCTTCACGTGTGTGGTTTATCGGGCAGTGCACTTAGAACTTTCACATTTTTATCTGCACATAGTTTCATACAAGCCCTTCGCCGATTTATAGCGAGACGTGGTAGACCTAAAACTGTATATAGTGATAACGCGACAAACTTTGTAGGTACCGAAAACGCGTTCAAACGGCTAGATTGGGACAATATTTACAATTTTGCTTCTGTACAACGCATTAATTGGCATTTTAATCCTCCAGCGGCCCCATGGTGGGGTGGATTCTGGGAACGCCTAGTTGGTGTTATGAAGAATTTGTTACGGAAAGTACTCGGTCGTACTTCGTTATTTTATGAAGATATTCTGACCGTATTATGCGATTGCGAGGCTGTGATAAATTCGAGACCTCTTACGTATTTGTCTAGTGATCCGGAAGACTTGATAGCCTTATCTCCAGCAATGTTTCTGCTGAATGTAGTATTCCAGACTGTGATGTTGTAGATGAAACGTCCTTAAACAGAAATTAAGGACCACTTTACGTAGCAGGTTCCGCAATGAGTATTTGGGACAACTAAAATCACTACCCAATAAGAAACAATGTCGACAAGTTACCCTCGGTGAAATAGTTCTTGTTGGTAACGACAACCATAAACGAATGGATTGGCCCTTAGGACGTGTCGTAGAACTAATTCCTGGAAAAGACAACCAAATTCGTCTAGTCCGATTAACAACTGCAAGGGGATCCTTAGTTAGACCAATTCAGAAGATTCATCCTTTGGAATGCATCGATACATCTGGCGATACTGCAGAGTTTTCCACATCGGCTGACATAGACGAAAGAAGCAGTCAAACCACTGATCGCGATAGTGCGGGAGTGACCGATATCGTTTCTGATATCAAAAGCAGAGTATCCGATAAAGTGAAGTGTACTCGGAGTGGTCGGTAAATTAGGAAACCTGAAAGATTCATTATATAATTTCAATTAATATTCTCTATGTATATTATTTTGTATGAAGTATGTCTCCGTCGACGAATAAGTCACTATTTTGATGTGAACGTTCCTCAGGTGGGAGGATGTCGGAAACATACTCTGTACTATTTAGTTTTCGTTTTTCATAGTTTGCTTTTGGAATATAATTTTAAAAAGTAACTTGATAGTTGATAAAATGTCAGATTGAATTCTTCTAACGTCAATTTTGTACATGTGAAAATTTGTATTTGTATCGTTTCACCTGAGTATTTATTTGATTAAAAAGTTTATACAGCTCAGTTGTATACTCTATTGAAGAACCTGGTGATCTGGAGTACAGCGGGTAGCTTTTCTTTCGGGTCACAACACAGGCCATGGTACAGGTATTGCTGAAATATAAAGCCCAAATAGATCAGTCCGGTAAGATTTTGCCCAGGATAATTTAAAATAGAATAAGGAATTCAATTGAAAATAGAGAAAATTTACCTTCAACTTCTGAGGATTGGAAAAGTCAGGAAAATTCAACTGTGAAAATTCGAACTAATGAAAGTCCAAAATATAACTGCCATATTCGTGAGAAATGATTGTAATCCCATGCTCGTTGCACATTATACTATTCTATTCGTGCTTTCAAGAAATATGTTTCAAAAAAAAAATGAGTGCAAAGAAAACGGCTTTTAGATTCTGAGCAAGAAAAACATTATTATCAAACAATGGCAGACCTTATGACTAATTAGACTAATTGTTATTTGTTCATTACTGATTTTCTCCTCAATTTGATTATAATTGAAGGTTTTAAGTGAATTGAAAGAACTTCATTGTAATGCAATCTGAATCCAAGGTTATCAGTAGACGAAGTTGGCAATGGGATGCAGTCAATGCCGTTGCGACGTCATCGGCTTCTCTTCTGACCATATTCGCGAGAACACCCCTTTAATTACAATACAAACAGACTTGCAGCACGTGGAGAAAATACGCCCACTGAGCCCTAATCGTAATATTCCAAACAAAGAAGCAATTAAATGTAAAGATTAGCTAATGTAGGAAACAAGAGAAAAAAATTATTGTTCTTTTTCAATAACGTATGGATTCAAATCGTGCTAAATGTAGATTGATCACTGGTTCGCAAATTGAGTTATATCAAAACTTTTAAAAACGTCACTTTGGCAAGTCCATTCTTTAAATACCGGTTACCGTTTGATTTCAGTAGATAAAAAACCGCCCGACAGACTATAGGTGTTATCTACCCACTGAACATAAAAACTTAACTGAAACATAAAAAATGTTACATTACATTGTGACTTGGTTATGTTAAGTCCATGATAATTGGTGACTCTTTTGAATATTGAAATGTAATATTTGATGATAAATATTGCATAAATATATCATAGTAAAATGTTGCTCAAAACAGTTTTGTACCTAATGTAGCACAATTGTTACCTGTTTAAATTTGAATTTTGATTTGTAGTATATACGGGGTGGTACCATATACTCATGGTATATCTCTTTGCTATATTTATAGGTAGGTGAGTAACTTCAACTTAATGAATATAGAAAGAGAATAAATATGAGCCTTATTCACTCTATATCAAATAAAAAACTATGGAACAAGTTGAATATTAGATGTTCAAGAGCTACATGCTACTGAAAGAGTTTTATTGAATAAAAAACTGCATCTGCATTAAATATATAATGGAAAGTAGAATTATGAAGAAAATAACAAATTCTTTTGAAGAGTGAAAGCCGATTTGTCACTGATTCCATGATTATACCTATAGTCTCTTTGTTACTTCTTGCTCTTTAGCCTCTGCTTTTGGACATATCATCCAATTTGTAAGGAAGACACATTTTGACGTAAAAAGCACAGCAAAACCTCCAACCCCAAAAATGTTTTCAAATGGGAAGTGGGTCAAGCGATACCTCATTAGAAGGGGCTTGTCATTCCATATACAGTGCTGTGTAGTTTTTGAAAATCGATCCACTATTCCAGAAAATATGGAGCGTTGTAACTCCAACAATAATTTGAGACGAAAAATGCAAAAATCATTCAATTCTACTTTGAAACTTATTCATTAGTCAAGTAAATGCTCGAATTGCTGTCCGCCAACCTGCATACAGTGGTACAAGTTATTTTCAAACCGTTGTCGTACATTTTGGAGAATTTGCGGTGTCACATCGCGATATACGTTAATAATTTTCATTTGCAACTCTTCTAATAAGTCTGATGATGTTTTCTAAACGATGTGTCCCCATAAAAAATCTAAAGGACTCAAGTCGGGTGACCGAGGTGGTCGAATTGGGCTCCGTCGTCCTATCCAGCCAATGTTACGACAATTGTTGCGATTCACTGAACCATACAGGAAGAAGGAACACTAGTCTGAAAAACACACATTGAATAGGAAATTACCATTGCTTAACACTCCCAATTTCCCAAAATTGCAAGCGACGATCAAAATTGCCTTCATTTAGTTCGCGCACTAAGCGAATTTTATAAGGATGTAATTTGTATTTTTTTAATACACGTTGGACACTAGTACGAGACAGACCCATCGCAACGGCCAATTGTCTTGTACTTAGCATATTATCTACTGCAAGTTGCCCCAATACTGCTATTTCGGTAGGTTTATTTAGTACTCGATTTTCAAACTGCCTCTTTTTGTTATGAACCGAACCTGTTTTGCGAAGTTTTGTAACCAATTCGACCAATTTTTTTAGAGATAGGTTTGTCAGGATGTCCTTGGTTAAAAAACTCCGCGACCCGATTTCCACATTCATCGTGTTTGAAAAGAACCTCAATCTTTCTGCGTAATGATAAATTTTAAGGTCAACAGTTTTTAAGTAGGTATACTTAACCACGACCGGTATCTAGCAACTACTTGACCTAATTCAAACGTGAAGAAAGAAACCCGATAATTTTTCACTCACTAACATGAGCCAAAAAAATCTGCAAATAGACAAAAACATCGAATTCATAGGAAGGAATTTATTTTAATAATACGTACGATAAGTTTTTAAGTACGATTGAATCAATTTTTGACTTTTTCGTCACACATTATTGTTGGATTTTCAACGCTCCATATTATCTTGAACTACGCAGCACTGTATAGAAAATGACAAGCCCCTTCTGATGATGTATCACTTGACGCCCCTTCACATTTGAAAAATATTCAGGGATGACACCCCTATTTTGCTATGCTTTTTGCGTCAAAATATGTCCCCCTGACAAACAATCTTGACGTGTTTTTGTATTTTGCCGAAACACTATTTCTCACTCTGAGTATTGCCTTGCGGTACGTTTTCAATCATCATCAAAAAATATTAGGTGTTTGGTGTATGCCACATAATAAGTGAATTCACCTGAACGATTCTTATTCTCAAAATCACTCATATCAGTTGGTACTAACTCAATGATATACATATTATATTTTTATAGAAGGTGGATATAAAATGAAACTAACATGTATGTATCTGCTTTACAAGACAGGCCCAGTTACAAATTCAATAGACGATTGAACATTTAATTAATTTATTAATACGACAATTCAAGCCTCACTAGTTGGCAGTGTCAATCCTACGTTAGGTTAACAAAAGACTCAATGCAACTGGTTATCAAAGTTAACAAACCTCATCAATTTCAACATGTATTGATTGCTCAATGTGTTTTTTCCTAAAAATTGCACTAGCACAATTTCACCTGCATTCAAAATGAGTTTAGGGGTGCGACACCATATTAAGAAAATTCTCACTATTATTTGAGTTTGGCTTGAAGTTCAACAAGACTATCAGCGTCTGCTGAAGTGGAGTTATCATCGGCTGAAAGAGATAATGATTGAAATGAATAAAAGAAAGTAAAGGTCCCAAAACAGAACCCTGAAGTACACCAACGTCCACATTGAATAAATCTGAGTCCGTATCATTCCATTTCACATTCATTCTCCTGACATTCATGAAAGATATGACCCATGCAAGAAATTTTCCTCGAACACCTGCTGCATATAATATATTAGCAAGTATTTCAACTCTCTATAGAGTCGAATGCTTTGGATTAATAATTGATTGATATGAAGCAAGAATGAGAGAGGAGGTGCTTCACTAGAGAGCGTCATAAAACGAAATGAATTTGAGTGTTTTTTTTTTCGGTTAGATCCATTTCTCAAAACCACCGACTATTTTGAACAACGAAGGTTATTACCATCTAGTTGAAGTGTTTAATCTCGGTACTTTGTATTTTGCCTATATTTTCTGACGATAATTCTGATTTTAGGACTACTGATGAGCATCGTTTCAATCTTTATTTATGAGGTACCCTTTTTATATTGAATATCACGGTGATACATTTAAAATTGACTAAATACACTCCAAGTTTATAACGAAACTATATAATTACCATTATTGTTAGAATTGTATTTCAAATCTACATACTTGATACACAAATTAAACACACGTCGACCCTACGCAAATTCACAAATGTTTTATTGGGCTCATTCGAGAGTGGCACCAACTTCCCCTCACAGGTGGTCCAACCACCCCGACTGTCACCAAAACTGTCCAACACCAAATGGATCTCAAAATTTCAACCTCTTCGTTTCTTCCCAAGATTTGCTGAAAAACCCTTGACTGCCCTACCTTTGGTCGTCGTGTCAAAAGCTATTGAATGAATCAACACAAAGCGACCCTTCATATTTGGTTTATACAGTGCATTCCATTTTAAACGAGCCACCCTGAATAACTGTTGGCACAATGATTTTCAGGAAAAATAAAAAAACATGTCAACAATAGTATACAGGGGGACACATTTAGACATATTCACATTCGATCTAACTTTCCCTATCGCACCCCAAGAGTATGTCAACAATTTTTTTTAATGGATTACCTTGTATTGTTTCGCATTATCAGATGCTCCATGATGAGCAGATTTCAACAAAGTATAAAACATGGCCTGAAGCTTATGGTTTGGGAGCTACAAATTATTTTATGAGCCACACTCAATATCTTTTGAAACAATGATTTGCAGTAAAGATAAAAAAACAGGTCAACAATTATACAGGAGGCCACATTTTGAAATATTCGTTCTAGAGACAAATATGGAAGCAATAAATCAGAAAAAGTGATTTTTTTATTAAATTCTTGAATCAAAATCTGATGACTTGACAATGAGAAGAAACAAATTTTCCGTAGTGATTGTTCAAAAACGTTTCCATCAACTTCCATACAATGGTACAAACGAGCTTCCATTGCCGTCCTCACGTAGTTGAGCATTTCGGGAGCTATTTCTCTGCAATGCCTCACGATATTCCCTCTTAAATCTTGTGTGAGATCCGGAGACCTTGGTGGCCATTCTGTAGCACCTCTTCTGCCAAATCAGCGACCAAGAAAATCCAAAAATTGTCGCACTGGAGCTGCATAATGAGGAGTCGCACCATCCTGCTGAAAAACTATTTCGTATTCGAATAAATTCATATCCTCCTCAATTGTCCTATGAAGGATCCTGAAAATATTTGTACGACTGATTCCTGATTCTCGAGATAACTTAGTAAGAGATCAAGAGTAAAATCAAATCTGATTATGTTTAAAACTATTGTTTTTTATTTTTTCTAAAAATCATTGTTACAAAAGTTATTCAGGTTGGCTCTTTTTCTACTCAAATAATCTGTAGCTTCCGAACTATAAGCGTCAGACCATATGTATCAACACAAACAGCAAAGAAATCAAACAAGAAATAAAAGCCATCAATGATACTCTGAACGGAAAACTACAGAAATTAGAGGAAAAGTGTCTTGGTCTGGAGACAAGGTTGAAGAAGTTGGATAGAAAAGCCCGCCAGAACAATATTGTTATCTTTGGACTGAAAACAAAGAGTGAAGATCTGGCTCAATCAACACTTACCAAGTTGAATGAGCTCCTAGGAACCAGTTTCACGGAAAACGAAATAAACAATATCTACAGATTTGGAAGGAAAAACACAATCATTCTAGAATTCGTTTCATACTTGAACAAAATCAAAGTTTTCACAAACATCAGGAACCTAAAAAATACAGGCATAGTTATTACGCACGATTTGTGTCCAGAAGACCAAGTTAACCACAAAATCCTTCGTCAACACTTAAAGTATGCAAGGAACAACAACCACAAAGCGTACATAAAAAATAATAAATTGTATATCGACGGCGTGCCCTACGAAGCAGAACAACTGGAAGATTTGGGAAGTATAAACTCCAATGAACATGAGGAATACATTGAAAACTTAGAATTAGGAATCAAAGCAACTAGTGCCCCACCTACTCCAACCATTAGCAAGAAAACTATTTCCGTAGATTTTGAAGGAACAGAGCAAATTTCATCCGATTCCGAAATAACTTCTGAATTCTTCACAGCCACTAAAAATACCACAGATTCCCATATAAACAAAATTAATAAAAAACCAGAGCAGATTCCACAGCAAGCCACAGGTGCTATAACGAGGAAACCACTGAACCTAAGAATAACCGGACCAAATATAACACCAGAGCCTAACCCGTCGCAGAATAAATCCAGAGAAACCAGAACACTGCGAAATAATTCAAAGCCTTCATAAATACTTTTTACTTCTATTTACTACTTACTACTATTTTTATTCTATAATTGGGTTTATCGTTTTAATTATCACTGTACAATTGTTCCTGCATGTAACTTTATGCATCCAATACCACGTACTATCACAATAAAATTACACTAAATTTCATTTCGCCTGTTAATTTCTAATATGGATCCATATATTCAAGACTTCAATGAGCAGAACTTAGTAACTAGAATAGTGGAGGATTATAAACAATGCAATTTATTGTTAGGGCAAGAAAAAAACGACTTCAGATTATTTCACACTAATATACGCAGTGTCGCGAAGAACATAAATGAACTGAAAATTGTTCTGAAAAACTTTGAGAATGAATTTGATATAATAGTTCTGACTGAAACATGGCAACTGGTGAACTTTTTTCAAATAAACATAGCAGGTTATGATATAATATATAATGAAGGCGATTTTAACCAAAATGATGGGTGTGTTATATATATTAAAAGCCACTTAACCTACACCGCAGATATAAAACAGCTGAATACTAGTAATATTATTGTATTGAAGACCTCGCAACAGAATATATCATATAACATCACAGCAATATACAGATCTCCATCGATGTGTCCATATGAATACAACAACGCTCTTAATACATTTCTGGAAGAAAAAGTCAACAATAAAGAAGATGTAAATATAATTGTGGGTGACATCAACATTAATATCTTAGACAATAATGATTATAATATTGAATATTTAAATATATTAAACTCATTTGGATATATATCAGCAATAAATGAATATACCAGAATACAAGGAAACTCCAAAACATGTATTGACCATATATTCATCAACAACAAACTGGAAAACTCCACTATTGTCCCAGTTATCATACATTCATCTATCACGGATCATTTTCCAATTGTACTACAGATGAAGCCTCCACATCCTAAAGAACAAACAACATGTATTGATAATAGATTTAAATATTTCCTTAACAAAAATAAGTTACGTGAGCAACTAGAATCGGAATCATGGGCAGATATTTACAACGAGAAAGATGTTAATATAATGGCTACCAAATTCACTAACTACTTGAAACAAACAATTGAGGAAAGCACGAATAAAGTGCTAATTAAACGAACAGAAATAAAAAGGAAGGAATGGATTACAAGTGGACTAATAAAGTCAATTAACACAAAAAATATTCTCCACAAAAAAATGCGTGCAGATCCGACCAATGAAGCTTTACAAACCCAATATAAGAAATTTAGAAACAAGCTAAATGAAACAATCGAAAATGCTAAAATAAATTTTTTCAAAAATCAGATCAATTAATTGAAAAATACCCCCAACAAGCTTTGGCAGGCCTTAAAAACTATTGACAAACCTGATTCGAAAAATACTATAATCCAAATTGAAAGGGACGACAAAACGATGCTCACAAACAAACATGAAATGGCAGAATGTTTCGTTGATCACTACACAAAAATGGGTAAAAAGTTAGCTACTTCAATAGGAAGTAAAAAAGTTGCAAGAAGCTACAAAGAAACCACTTTAGTCAATTCGTTTTATCTAGAAGAAACCAACGAAAGAGAAATACGGGAAATAATACTGCAGCTAAAAACTGGCAAATCTCCTGGAATTGACGGAATAAAATCAGAACTATTAATAGAATTTGTCGATCATCTAACAGCACCTATTTCCTTCATGATGAACAAAGCAATGCAGTCAGGTATATTTCCGGATGTTTTCAAGCACTCCATTATAAAACCCATTTATAAAACGGGAAATAAAATGAAAGTTATAAATTACAGACCTATATCGCTCATTAGCCACATAGCAAAGATATTCGAAAAGTTGCTGAAAATTAGAATGGACAAATTTTTAAAGAAATACCGAATACTTTCAGATAACCAGTACGGTTTCCGAGAATCCAAATCTACCCAAGATGCAATGGTCAAGCTCACGAAGGAAACTTATGATGCAATGGACAAAGGTGAAGCCTATGCATTTTTGTAGATTTGGCCAAAGCTTTTGATACCGTGTCTCATGAAAAATTATTAAAGGTTCTGGAAAATGTTGGTTTTAGAGGCATCTCTTCTAAACTCTTCAGCAGCTACTTATCTAATAGGAAGCAATGTGTCCAGATTGGAAACTCGTACAGCTCTAACCAATACATAGAATACGGAGTGCCACAGGGTACAGTTCTTGGACCATTATTGTTCAACATATATATTAACGATCTTTATGAATCAAATATTGACGGAACTATAGTCAGTTTTGCTGACGATACCGCTGTATTATATCGCGATAAAAATTGGACAAACCTTAAGAGTAAAGTTGAGAATGATTTCATTAATATAATCCAGTGGTTTGAGAGCAGAATACTCACAATTAATTTCACTAAGACATTTTTTGTTCCATTCGCAAACTACAACAACAATTTACCTAACTATGCCACACTCTCCTTCAACAATGATGGGACCATTATTGAAATAACTATGAAACCACATATAAAATACCTAGGGTTAATTATAGATAAAAACCTGCGATGGAACAAACACGCAGAATACGTCGCAAGAAAATTAAGATCCCTATTAAACAAGTTCAAGTTCTACAAAAAAATATTTGCAATAACGCAGTTAAAAATGTTGTACTACAGTTTGGTTCAAACACATATAAACTATGCTATAACTGTCTGGGGAGGAATAACAAATAATTATTTGAATATAATTGAAGTTACCCAAAAATGGTTGTTGAAAATTATATATAACAAAACATATACATATGCATCAGTGAAACTTTTTGAAGAGTCACAAACATTCACTTGTCGACACCTCTATTTCCTTAACCTAGCTATCTACCATCATAAAAATAAACAGTCCATGGCTACCATTGAACATACTCACGACACAAGATACAAACAAAAAACATCAAAAATACCCAAAGTGGGGACAACAAAACACCAAAAGTTTCTGACTTATCTGAGTCCTATCGTTTATGCTGAAATACCCAATGAGATTAGACATACCCGAAATCTGCACATATTCAAAAAGAAAATTAAAGGTTGGCTTCAAACAATACCTGCAGAGAGAGTGAATCAAATTATTGAGAGAAGGATGTATTGAATAATTCCCACGAAGACAATGTTGAAAAAAAAAATAAAAATCCAGAATCGGGGTAAAACAATACAAAAAAGTGTATAAAAAATTAATTAATTAAAATTAACTATAATGTAAACCGCTCAAAACCAAGTGAATATAATCATCGAAACTGTTCTAGTTTAAAAAATTTGCAATCAAGACTTTTTTTTTTTTTTTTTGTAATATACGTGCTTGCAAATAATACTGAATGCACATTGTTGCGATGCTTAGGCGTGATAATTTTATATATGTATTCATTATGTCTAGGTATAGTCTTTTATTTACATAAAAAAACTTTCTTACCTTCAAACATACCTATATATATTTTCTATTTACACAATTTTATATCTTTTTATTTCACATATATACATTTTACACTTTTACACTTGTATGTTTTTATATTCTCCAATGATAACATTTTCATAGATTTATATTTTCACAGTCGTATCTACATTTTCACAATTCTGAATTCTGTAATTATTGTTTCATTAACTACGTAATTAACTTTGCAACTTTTGATGTAATTAATTAGGCTAATTGCTCATGCACAAGGTTTTACCTTTTATGGGCAACAACTTATTCATTTGCTGATATTGTATTGTACTAATGATTTACATTTATTGTTTTTTTTTTTTATATTTATTGATGGCAAATAAATTTATTATTATTATTATTATTATTATACTTTGTTGAAATCTGCTCATCATGGAGCATGTGATAATGCGAAACAATATGCTCTGGGGGTGCCATAGGGGGAGTAACATCAAATGTGAATATGTCAGAATGTGTTCCCCTGTATACTAGTGTCGACGTGTTATTTTATTTTTCCTGAAAATCATTGTTAAAGTTATTCAGGGTGGCTCGTTTTAAATTGAATGCACTGTATTAACAGTTATAACAGATTCCGTTACGAATCCTTATATCTCACTAAATAGAACCTATACAGAAATACAAACAATTCCCTTGAAAAAATACCGTTTCATACAGGGCATTTATATACATACCAGAGGTTACTGTTACACCTTGTCCTCTCTTAAAACTCCTCTTAATGGCTTTGGATATTTCGCGATTGAAATCTTCAACCGGTCGCCTATCTGATACACTAGTAGTTCAAGAATGGGAAAATAGGGAAGGTTTTAAATTGCCCAACATTCTGTATATAGAGTTTTTGTCTCCCGTCTAGTCGTACAGACATTACTAACTTTCAAGTATGACAAATATAGACCATTTTATGTTATTCATTGTAACCCACATACTGGTGTGATAAGGGATCGTTTATCAGTGCTATTTCCCGGTTGTTCGACATATTAATACCTTTCGTTTCGTGAGCACATCGAGTACGTATGTCACTGTAATGAAATTTTATAATACTATTTTCGTGTTTTCAACTAAGATAACAAACATGAAGAGATGTGAGTGGTTGTGGGAAGAGCTTTCAACGGTATTTGTGAAGTGAATGAAAACAAAGTGGTTATCTTTCGAGAATGTGTGTGTAACTGAATAATTGTGACTTTGGTATTTTTAATTTATACCTACTCCTTTCCTGATAGCAAATATGGAAAATTATGACCAATAAAGAATGCAGTTGTTAATGAAAAGTGTTGATCCTGTTCCAAATTATGCAGGTAAAATAGGATTGAATAAACAGTGAACAAGAAATGACAGGAGTAGTTTAAAATTCGTACGAGTGTAGTCTGATCTATTCAAGAACATGTGAAAATGTGAGTTTTACCCGAATCTAAAACAAAATATTTTGTTGCGATTTGATTTCATTATACTCAATAACCTTCACAACTGACAAATGCTAGACTAGAAGATGGATAAATTAGGATAATATGATAAGCTCCATGGCGATCTATATTTTTCTCCAATACAGGCAATTACAACTATACAAGAGCTAATATATAGGTGATAATAATGATAACGAAGTTGCTGTTAGAAATTTTCTCGCAGATATAAACTTCTCCATTGGAGTGATGATATCTAAATTGCTGAAGTGAATAAATTCTGTAAGTTTTATTCAATATCATCCATCACACTGAACCATTCCAGTCTATCCAGTTTGCAGATGACATGAATCTTTATGATTTTGATTCAAACCTGACAAAATTATAAGAAGTTACTAAAGTATCGAATAAAATCACTGAATGACTCACACCACACCGTTGAAATTTTTTACAAGGTCTTCTCAACCTATAGAAAAAGGTCATTAGTGTGATGCATCCGCATTCATATTTTGTAAAAAGCTATGAAGTACATTTTTCATTTTTAGGCCCCTGAGAAACGAAGTTGACGTGAACTTATCACACTTTTTCATTGCCACGTAAGTTATTGTCAAATTTTATGGGATTTTTTTTCCAATCGCGTTCTCATATTGCAAAAAGCAGCAGTAATAGTAAAAAATATCACTCAATTTCAAATTTTGCCTTAATATTTCTCCTAAATCCTTCAACTCGAATATTCATGATGACATTCAAGTGTTTTTTCTACACCTTACTTGATTTTTTGCTCCTCTGTGTTTTATACTGTATGTTCGCTTACATTATAGTATCCATCTATCGATTGAAAGTTTGATTTTGTGAAGGAAATTTGTTTCTTGACCTTCAAGTCAGAAATTGAGAAAAATTCAAATTGAGGGAGAAATATTCTATAGGTATAGGTGTAGAAGGGCAAATGTATACTGCGTCTCCAATACTATTATTGTTTCTTTTGCCCCTCTGCAGGTGTACATATTTCTTATTTGAATTCCTTTTTTTTATTCTCAGATTGTGAATAAGTATTTAACATTCTGACAATTCGATCTCAGTTTTAATTGATTGGTAATGAATGAAAACGATGCTGACTGACTTTTTGAATAAATGGTATTTTGACTTCAATATATCAAATTCTCGTCTATATTTTTACTTGACTTTCACATCATGTTTATTTAAAAATATATCTGACGTTCCTAATGTTAACAATTAAAATATGGCCTCTAAGAACAGTTGAAAGTTATAAAAGCTCACTAATTAAAATAACTCGGTAATAATCATAACACCAAATGGAAAATGTTGGATTATCAATAAATCACACTATCATGCGGTGGAATTTCGTTTACATAATTAATGAGTAAGCCACAAATGAATCTCCACATACCATAAGTATAGTTTTTTATTTAGATCCAAGAAAATCCTAAAATTGAAAAATATGTAGGGTAAAGCATCGACATATCATTTATCGGATCTGGGAAAACAATCCCAAGATTAACTCCTTGATACTCCTTGATACTCACTGACACAACGGAAACCTGAGCAGAGATTCCTAGGTCATAAGATATAAAACATGTGAATCCTGTTGTTGACAAGATACATTGGATCTACTCAGTCCTTTTTCAGTTGAATAACATATTTAAATAATCATCTAACGAAGAATTGATTTTGTGTAACGCCTTGTTCTTTATTGACTAAAATGTTTAAGGGTAGGCAAACTCAAATGAAGGATAATGAAGCGTTTAAAAACTTTGTTTACTATTAGAGATATGTTGATGATATTTCAGCATGATTCATAGGCAGATCTGGAAGAAATACCATCCAAACAGGGGACAGTAGTTGTTTTCTGATAAACACTTGCTAACAAAAATACCTATTTATTGTTTTTTGTTGGAAATCGGATTTATTAATGAATTTCTCATTATTAGATGATGATCTTTCGTTAAGAAGTGATGTTTACTCTTTAAGGACTAATTTTGGTAGACAATTGATAGTAGCGTTTTCAGATTATTTCATAAAATGATATTTCTTTTAATGGGATACCTTATATGTTTTCATGCATTTCGATTCGTTATAACATTCTCAACAACAAATCTCATTTGAATTTTTGAAAAATTTAGAGGTGTCATGTCTGGTGAACGAGAGGGCCACTTAACAGGACCATTTGTAGCAATCCATCTGTTTCCAAAACAGCCTCGCAGCATTCTTTTTACGCCACTGACATTATGTGCTGGTGCTCTATTCTGCTGAAAATAGATCATCTGACGAGCCTCCAGATCAAGATAATCGAAAAACTATCCCAACACTCTTGTTAATAAATTAATGTAACGGGGTCCGTTCAAAGAACCATCGTAGAAAAATGGACCTATAATTCTGCCTCTAAATAGACCACCACCAGACTAGAAATGGATTATGCCTACTCCAATAATGAAAATTCCTTCTATTATACATCCCACGATTTGAAACATTAGCCTCATCGCTCTATATAATATTTCTGTCGTAGTTTGCATCCTGTCTGCATTTATTCATAAACCACCGACAAAACCCCAATCGTCTCTCAGGATCACCAGGTTCTAGTGTTTGCACTGATCTTAACTTATAAGGAAAAATCTTATGTTCTTTCAGAATTCGTTGAATATCAGACAGTGGAACAGCTATTTCTCTAGATAAATCTCTGATGGAATTATTTGGATATACCTTAAAGTAGGATAAAACGTCAATTTCTGTATCTTCAGATATTGCAAAACGTTTTTTAGTTCTCCTCTTTTCAAAAACTTTGTCATTGTTCTTGAATCGACGATGAAGCACAGCAAAAAAACGCCGATTGGGTAATTCACGATCGTGGAACGAATTGCTGTAGTTTTGGACGCTATTTTTCTGTCAAACCAAGTAGGATTCTAACATATCACATTTTTATTGATGGGAAAACGGCATTTCGGAAAATATTCGAACAGTAGTTGACAGTTAAAATAATTTATGACATTGTCATGAAATAGAGAACATTTGACCAATAGTATTCCAACAAAGTTTCAAGGCAACTTGTTTGCTCATAATAATTATGTTTTATCGAATCAAACACATTTTTTGCACTTCCGGGACTAAAGTAAAATAATTGATACCCATAAAAGTTTTGGTTATTTTAATTATTTACTAATTTTTTCTACTAGCGTGCGGAAAAGTCCACTTTTAGTTGTGACAGAGCAGTTGAAAACCAAAACGTCGGAAACCCAACCTTCAAGTCCCCGACTTCATAGGATAAAATTTTAGCCTCTGCAATTAATTTACAGAATAATTTACAAAATGCTACAAATTGCACATTCAATATTAATATTAATAATAATTAATTTTTTGTACATTTGTAATTATTATTATAGAATTTTATACCAGGAGTTACAGCGCCTTAATTTTTTTCTTTTAATTATTAGAACATTTTTCATTTTTTGCCTCGAACACCCTAGCGTGTTTATTCAATGTGTGGAACAACATAAGAAATCGACCTGCATAGGTTCTCTTTCGATATATCGAAAATATGTGTCAGTCTTAAAAACGAGCCATTTCGCTGCTGTTCCCACCGGAGTATTTGTATCTCTGTATCCCTCAGGGAATATACAGTCCGATTCTTTTATCATGTGGTAACATTGCTATATTCTAAACCGTGATTGATTCAAAGACGATTAGAGGAAAAAATATAACTATTGTGGTGAGCAGTAAATTGGTCAAAGAAAATTTATGGGGATTCTCGCCCTTCCCAACTTATACAGGGAAAACTGAAAATGTTGTTTTCGGTTTTTTACGAATAGAATTGTTATTTCAGAAAATATAAAAAAATGAAAAAGGAAAGTTTTATTGTATTCAAAGTGTACTAAAACTACGTAACGATACATTTTTAATCAAACGTTTCGAGTCAACACCGCCATCATCAACTATTTTTTTCAAATACGGACCTGTCTATTTCATCACAAATATTGATAGAGCGATAAAATCACAATTCAGTGGTATATCACACTCGACATTTTTATAACGTTTCATATAAAATAACTAGCATCATCAGTGACAACAATTTTTAATTACGGTCTTGTCGTTAGTTCGTTTATGAATTCCACAGAATCTTCGATATAATATAAAAATTATCAGTGACGCTTTGAATCAATGTATCTATGAAAATTGTATTTATTCTATAAAAATTCATAAAAGATTTCTGCAGTTTCAGAGACGAACGATAGCAATTGACCCCAGAAATAAACCTACTTAAGAGGAGAAGAAATCAAACAAACAGAAAAACAATTTATTTCATAATGAATTTGTGGAAGAAAATAAAACCAATACAGAAAATGAATTCTACATTAAATTGAATGCACATAAGTTGTCTGTCCATACAATATCTGTGGCAATTTTCTAGCATGATGGTTGTATGCATCTCTTATTTTCTGTTTGAGATGGTCGATATCGGAACTAGGTGTCGAAAAAACTCTATCCGTTATGTATCCGCAGACAAAAAATCCAAAGGAGTAAGGTCTGGGTATCGAGCTGGCCACGCAATTGGTCCATTGTTTCCAATCCACTTTGTTGGGAATATTGCATCTAAATGTTCCCTTACATTGCTGCATTATGGGGAGGGGCATCGTCTTATTGAAAATATTGTATTTCACGGCGGGTGCTTAATGGCAATTCATCTAAGTAGCCATCAAATTCATTGGATAAAAAATTTAAATACATTTCACCATTCAAATGCTCATCATAAAAGAAAGGACCTAGTATGTTTGTTCCCAAAATTCCCAACCAAACATTTATTCCGAACCCCTCCTGGAAATTGGTTTCTCTATGTAAATGTTCATTCGTATTATTCCACCTATAATGGATCTTTCTGTTAAACCAACCATTGTTGGTGAATTTTGATTCGTCCGTCCATATTATTTTTTTACAAATATTTCGAACTTCCCTATTTCTACGTCTCCACCATTTCGCAAATCGTACTCTCCTTCCGTAATCCCTTTCATTAAGGTGATGAACTTTGCGTATCCTGTAGCATTTGTATTTGTTCTTTTTCAAAATATTTCTGGTAGATTTTACAGATATCCCAAGTTCGTGGGCAATTTCTCGTAAAGAACAATCTTGATTAGAAATATTTTTGTAACTGACCAAACCTAGATTAAAAAAAAGACGTTATTTTTCACTTTTTAGTCTTTATAAGGTAATATTTGCTTACCCAAAACATTTATTTGGTTTCTTATACTTCCAGTAACAACACATTTTCTAGTTTTATTTCTGTCAAATGCACCACAGTCTCTCAAATTTCTTTCTAATCGTCTAAACATTTGAATGTTTGGAATGCGACGATTCGGGAATAGCTCACCATACATATGTCTTGCCAAAAGAGGATTTCTATTTGATTTTGATTAAGTAAATAGCATATCAGTCCTTTCGTCATTCGAATACATCTTTAATATGTAACCGAGTGCTTAAATGTCTGACAGTTCTTAACAGATGTCAACAACTCATTTATTATTCCTGTCATAGAAATCAAGCAAAGCCTATGTGTTTGAATATGACATATATACAACACTTGTATTTTGATCAAAAACTGATATTTTCATCACTTCCAGGATTGAGAATTATGAAAATAATCCGTGTAAAAATTAATACAAGAGAAATCAGCCTTGAATCAAGGATTACTGTAATACAAAAATCCCTAAAAAGGAAAAATACGAATGTTCGATGTGTTGGGGTATCTTCCTATCGAAAGTATTTTGTGATAACTGAAATATCCTAATAGTTGAATGAGTTTTGAAGAAATCAAAACAATTCACAAACGAACTAACGACAGGACCGTAATTAAAAATTGTTGTCACTGATGATGCCAGTTATTTTATATGAAACGCTATAAAAATGTCAAGTGTGATATACCACTGAATTGTGATTTCATCGCTTTATCAATATTTGTGAAGAAATAGACAGGTCCGTATTTGAAAAAAATTGTTGATGGTGGCCGTGTTGACACAAAACGTTTGATCAAAAATTTATCATTACGTAGTTCTAGTACATTTTGAATACAATAAAACTTTCCTCTTTAATTTTTTTATATTTTCTGAAATAACAATTCTGTTCGGAAAAAAGCGAAAACAGCATTTTCAGTTTTTCCTGTTTAATTCGGGAAGGGCGAGTGTCCCCGTATATTTTCTCTGACCAATGTACTGCTCACCACAATAGTTACATTTTTCCCATTTAATCGTCTTTGTATCTATTACGGTTTAGAAGATAGCAATGCTACCACATGATAAAAGAAACGGCCTGTATATCTCACATAATACTTCAACAGACTTTCATTGTTTCAGATCGATTTAACGCCCCGTTTCCAGTATGTGCTACTTCTTCCGAACACCGGCTGACATAATGGGTAGGTGACCCAATAAAGAGCAACATGTCTCTGGACGCCGAAAGACAATTTCTATGTCCCCGACTGATAGACTACCTCACCATAGTCGGGACACGTTTCAGCAATAATCATTCAAGACAGAATACCAGCCCCCACATTCAGGTGATTATTCATTTTATTTGCTGCCGTATGAAATGTGACACTTTTAACACAAAGTTTCAGACTGATTGATCTTTATTTTCCGACCGCTTGTGTAGTAAGCGTATGAAAGTCAAAGAGAGTTTATAATATTGTACAGAATATGAACGCAAACGAACTAGGAACTTTGAAAACTGATATAAAAGTGACCTAACAGGGGCAAATAGATAAAATTAAGAGGTATTTCAGAGGTTTAGTGATTCATAAAACTTTTTTTCCTGCAGTGGCTTGGGATAGGAATCAATTCATTTGAATACTTTGTATTCTTGCCAAAGAAAGCTTCAGACTTTTATAAATTCATCAGCGCTTTCTAACAATGGATTTTATATTTGACACGATACATTTTTTGATTGAGTGAAAATCAAGACAAACTTCAAACGTTTCAATAAATTACCCAAGGATGAGTTATTTCTCGTCTACATGTTGATAAGAGAAACCAATATGCTCTTCGACAAAAAGAAGAAAATATTCAGTGCACACAATTATGCAGAGATATAATCCGGCTCGTAGGACCAAATGTTGGGCGTGAGAGCAAATGGTCATAGAGGTATCTATGGCTCTGGTAGAATATACAGTGTGTCCATCTTTGAGCAGCAACATCCTCATATTTCATTGAGAATAAAACATTTCGAAGTTTTCTTTGTCTCAAGTTGTACTCGGAAATACCTACCTTTATGTTTACGAAACCTTTGTATATCCGTTTTCCACGGCTAACTATGACCAATTGAAAAGTGAAAAATTGGGAAAAACATACTAGAGATTTTTCAGAACAAAACCAACACCAGATTCTGGTTCAGAAAACTCTAATACCCCCATATCTCATCTCAATGCTTGAATCATTTGAATATACAGGATATTATCGGGAGCTGGCAGCATTAATAACTCTAATTCTTACATACTGCTTGGTTAATTTCCAAATTTTTTCTCACAGAATTCCCAAAAATATTCAATCAATTCTGCAAAAATTGTTAAATATATTTCAATAGATGTAAAGAGATTTCGACGAAGAAAAAAACTGATGAGAGCAAAAACTTTCAAAATAAGTCAATTGTCAAGATAAATATTTAGTAATAGATCGTATGCCATTTACAGATGACACCCTATATATTTCATTATTCGGAAATTGAGTTCTGAGGGATTCAGAGTGTTCTGAGAACTGAATTCTTATGTAAGTGAAGTTATAAAAGAATTCATAATGTTTCAATTTTTCACTTTTCAGCTGGTCATAATAAGCCATTGAAAACTGATAGTTATCCACTTCTTGCAGTGACAATAGTACAATTTTGGGGACTTTGTGATAGAGAATACATTTTGAAATCGACCGAGCATTGAGGATGAATAAGATATTGTACTTAAGTAATTATATTTCCAACTACAGATGACACCCTGTATATTTTAATGATTCAAATATTGAGATCTGAGGTTTTGGAGTGTTCCAAACTAGGATTTGATGTTAATTTTTTTATCAAAAACATCCTAATTATTTTTCCAAATTTTTCATTATTCAGGTGGGTCATAGTTTGCCACGGAAAAGTAATATTCGGTGATTTTCGGCAGTATTATTTGAATATTTTTGTGAATTTAGTGACAGGAAAAGAAATTTTCAAATTAAGAAAATACTACTGATAAAAAAGTAAATAATATTGCCCTCTACAAATTGCACATTGTATAATAAAATGATTCAAGCATTGAGATCTGGGAGTTTTAGAGTGTTCTGAATCAGAATCTGGTGTTAGTTTTGTGATAAAAAATCCCTAGTGTTTTTCCCAATTTACGGCTTTACAAAGGTTTCGTAAACATAAAGGTAGGTATTTCCGAGTACTACAACTTGAGACAAAGAAAATTTCGAAGTAATTTATTCACAATGAAATATGAGGGTGTGGCTGCTCAAAGTGGGACACACTGTAGTATTTAAGCACTTCACATCAATAGATAATGAATATATTTCAGAGGTGGGGTGTAGACGTTTCCGCTACCAAACATGTGTACAAAGAGCGAAATAGGTACTGAGGTTTAATGTTGCATAATTGGTCTTATCTACAGTCTGTTGCACTTTACTAAGCCCCAGAAATACGGGGTTCTGTGGATTTTGGAAATTTATTTTGAAGTTTTTTGCAATATGTACTTCTCGAAATGCTCTATCTTGTCACGTAAAAAAGTTTCATCACCTACTACGACCACAGAATGCATGCCAAAAATCGCGAAAAGGTATTAGGCATTTTTTTAGCAGAATTTTGGTTAGGGCTTTCGATTCGAACTATTCTCGAATACCTTCATGTAAAATTTCAACATGATATGTTTTATGGGGTGTTTTCTATGCCTGTTACAAATTTTGAAAAAGGAAATCTTTCAAGTAACTCTGTATAAAAAAAATCGTTTAAATTGGAATGAATTGAGGCAAGGTGTCGGATTCAGACGATTTGTTTATGATTGTTAATAAAAATACAGTATTTCAAAAGTCGCAATAGTCCGTTAATTCATTGGCCGCCACGTTCGCCTGATCTCACCTCTCTGGATTTTGACTTTTGTGGAAATATCAAACAGAAGATTTATAACAGTAGACCAAGGACTGAAAAAGAGTTGCGACGAAGAATTGTGGCAGTTTGCAGAGAAAAAATATTACCAGGAGAACTGCAAAGAGGTGTAGAAAATGAAGGGGGATATATGGAACATACAAAGATTTAGAACAGTTGGTGTCTCAGTTTTTCACCTGCTTGTTAGTTTTAAAAATTTGTTAGTATTTGAAAATTATTAATTTGTGTGGAAATATTGTCTTTTCAGTAACAATCAGTAAACAGATCATCTGAATCCGACCCCTTGCCTCAATTCATTCCAATTTAAACGATTTTTTTTATAGAGTTACTTGAAAGATTTCCTTTTTCAAAAATTGTAACAGGCATAGAAAACACCCCATAAAAGATATCATGTTGAAATTTTACATGTAGGTATTCGAGAATAGAAAGCCCTAACCAAAATTCTGCTAAAAAAATGCCTAATACCTTTTCTCGATTTTTGGCATGCAATCTGTGATCGCAGTAGGTCGTGAAAAGGTAACTTATGAAACTTTTTCACCTGAAAAGATAAAGTATATCGAGAAGTTCACACTGGAATGAAAAAAAAAAATCAATTATCTGAAATCCACTGAAATACAGGGGTGGGGCTTATGCTTATGCTTATGCTTATGCAACACACTGTATATACTAGTCTCCTGATTTTATTTATGCGCAATAGACCCCAGAAGCACCTCATCATATTGGCTAAATCTTAATTTCATATTGGGCCAATATGGATATACTGCAAATTTGAAAATTATCCATCCATGATCACAGCAGTTAGAATCGCTAAAAAAGGAAGAAGAAGATTGATCCGATATTGGTAAATATTGGAAATTCAATTTTATATTTATGATAATGGTGGCATGTTGACTCATCATATTCTGAAAGATTATCAGGAGTAATACCACGAGTGATTGAATTTTCGCGATAAGTCTGTCGATTTTTTTCTGAACGAAACTGAATTGCTTCGTGAAAACACCACTAATCCGCAGGACGAATGGTGTTTTCTCAAAAAAATTTAGTTGAGTTCAGAAATAAAAGACAGACTTATGAGATGAATTCAATCACGAGTTGAATTTTATTAGACTATTTCACGAATAAAGTTTCTTCATTAATATAAATACGGACAATGTATAACAGTCATAAACAAATTATTAAAATCGTCAATATTATAATGTTTCGTTTCATAATTTCATTTGAATTTGCAGTGAAGCGACTCATTTTGACACAATCAGGTACAATCAATATTGATAAAACTGCCAAACTTTATGTTGCCATGGTTACGTCGTTGAAAATACCGAAGCTGATCCTCCAATCAGAATTGAAAGACAGCTGGTGTTATCGCGATAACACGAGTTGTCTTTGGTTTGAGATTATGTGAGAATTTTTTATATGAGTGAAATATTGGTTTAATATTTGTTGGATTTATTTTTGCAATATCGATAAAACAATATATCGTCTACATGTTTATTTCCAACAACTAGAATAAATATTGCAATCCCAATATTCCTCTCATATTGATTATACGGATGAAAATAACATTCTTTATTTGGGTTTGATATTATTTCACAAATATTCAAAAAATTATAATTTAAGAAAAGGAAAATACCCAAAACACGAAAACAACGTCAATACCACTCGACGCGCGTTTCGCCAACAAAGTTGGCATCCTCAGGAGCTCAAAAAAGCGTACTAATTACTGAGTGGCTAATTGCACTCATTATCTATTACTCTAGTACATTATACCTGCCTAAATTGAATATTGTACCTGTTTCAATTATCTACTCAATTTTGTAGCTAATCTTTTATATTCTACGTCCTACCTAAAAAAACTAACCTGAATGTATCGATCAGATTAGGAAAATAAAACTGCAATGGAAGAAGGACAAATCTTGATCTCTTTTGATGTAAGTGCTTTGTTCCCAAGTGTACCTATACCGAAAACCTTGGAATATTTTTGAGAGAGTTAACAGTGCATTTTTCAAGCCAAAATCACTGGGTGACCAAGCTCTCAAGCTCAAAATACACTACAGGTGAACAGCACCACAGGCAAGAAATGTGTGAGGTTTGGAATGAATAATAATATTTTTTTAAATAGTCTCGTTATGAAAATGGAATTTTACGATAATAAGTGAATATTGTTTTGAGGCCATTATTGTTTCGAGAATATTTCGCCAAAATCCGACTACTTAATATTGGACCAATATCGTTAAATGCTCACATTTTTTCTCGTCAATACGGCGCCAATAGTTTCATGATGATTAAAATTGTGCCAATATATGTGTGATACCTGGGACTTTGAAAAGTTATGAAAAATATACATAATATTGAAAGCCTTGTGGAAAAAACTCATTCGTTGGTCTTTGGTAAGTCATTGAAAAATATTGTAGTAAGTAAAAAATGTATTATTACAGATCCCCAAAATTTAATAATATTGAAATTCCTAACGTTGGCAAAAGACAATAGATTATTTTTCAGATTGATTTTCCTATCCTAACTTACCTCAGGACTGAAAAATTAAGAATAATTAATAATACACATTTGCGAAAAACATGCTGTAACTCAGAAACTATGACAGTTTTTGATATGCGGTTTTCCCCATTGTATTTGTCATAAAAATTGACCTTCAGACACAACCATCAGTTTTCATCTATCTAGTTGCAAACCAGGAATTTCCCTTCAAAAGTATCCAATTTGGCCTACCCTACCCTGTACTTCTCTGCCTCTCTGACCCAACATATGTTCTAGTTCTGTAATCATGGTTATCCTTAAAAAATATTTCAGGTCCCGGAACTTCTTCGTCGGTATCCCATCCAAGACCACAAGGACTTCCCCATGCCTCTAGATATGGTTTACTTTTGTCAACCGGAAGGGTGTTCTTCTATTGGACCCAAAAGAACTGCACTCCGGGAAGCATCTTCATTTGTTTTCACTCTCACTGACAAAGACTCAGGGAAAACTAGATACGGAATTTGCGTGAATTTCTATAGACCAATAGAGAAGAATCCGGGTAATACGGCCTTGGCCAAAAGTAGAGCTAATATGAGTTTGAGGAGGGACTCTTGGAGGAAGAGCATGGAGAAGAGTTCAGATTCTGCATTTTCGAGGTAAGATATAATACGTTTATTTGCATATCTGGCCCATGGTGGATTTAAGCTGATATCTTGATTATTATTATGTTACCATCTGTTTTTTTTATTCAACTGAGAATGAGTTGACTTCCTTTTAATTTTGTGGAAGATATGGTCTTTCAGTAGTCGCATTTGATGCATTTATTTCACGCTTGGACGGCGTTCAGATGCATTTTAATTTCCGACAGAGTGTATCACAGGTCCGTACTTGAAAAAAAAATCAATTGGCCTCGACCTCCGCACAATCTTCTGGTGACTACCCTGACTTCGCCTTCTATGAGAGTTGCCTTTAGATGCTTTACTGGGTGACAACGATTCCATTAGCACCCCTATTTTACTGTCTGTTTTTAAATATATTAAAATGAAACTCGAGACAAACGTCAAATGCCACATTTTCACGACTGTGACGATTTTATCGGACTTTCCGTTTAGGAGAAATTGACATCAATCTTTGATTTTGAACAGGAACATTTTCTATATTATTACATTTTTGGAATCCTGATAACATTTTGATTGGATCAAAACTATTTTACTCGTTTTTTAAAGATTTGATTTTTTGAGGCAATTTTGTTAAATCTAGAGTTCTGCGATAAAATTAGAATCATCATAATTGACATAAAAAGTAATGGAAAAATTCAAATTTGTTTATTGACAATAAATTCAATGACAGTGTATTTTAGTATTTTCATCATCCATTGCGAAAATATCGTTTACTTATCTCAAACCCCGCACTTTTCAAAACCTATCCAAAATTATGTTCAAATGTAATATCTGTTCAGTATTGAACTGAAAAAAACTTTATTGTTGTCCATTATGAAATACTATAATCGCAAGAGTAAGTCATGTAAAAAAAAGTTGTATATTGGAAAATTAGAAAACTACCTTCAATCAAAATAAATGAATTAAATAAGAAAACTGGAAAGGTACCAATGATTATTTTGTCTTTAATTAACATAATGAATGCCCAAAGTGTAGCCCCCTTGTCTTCTACGAGCTTCTAGTTCTGGATATGAAATTTTGTGCTTCTTATTTAAGCATTAGAGGCGTAATAATTTAAACCGTTTGACGTATTTTGTTCTCAAAAATAGCTTATGTTGCAGTAGGTGTGCACACGATATTGTATATATGCAGCCCCATAAAAAAATCTAGGGGTATGAGGTCCGGAGAACGTGGGGGTCAACGTATGGGACAATTTGTTGCAATAACCTGTCCATCTGTATGCCTTAGATAATGTCCCATCTTGTTGAAAGTATATAGTCTCCTCAAAATCTCAGTGGGTTCTCCTTTTAGGAATCCTTCAATCTGATTTTTAAGAAAACTTATTATCATTGACCGTTCAGACGTCCTTGAAAAAGCATTGGTCCAATAATTTTTTACCAATAATTCCTGCCCTCCTATTAACTTCAAATTCCTACAGAAAGTTGACCTGCTTCATTATATGTTGATTTTCTTGAGACCAATAGGTATCTGACATTCTGTCTATTGAACATACTATTATTCGTATATCGTGAGTCGTCGGGGAAAAGGATATATTCAACAAAATTCAGTACTCCATCATATTTCTGAAGCAATTAGTTGCAGTCATTCAGCCTTCGTTCAGCATCGCTTTCATGTGAATGTTGACGCAATTAATATTTAAATGAACGAAATCCACGCTTCCTGAGAATTTTCCCTGCTAATTCACGACTTATATTCTGTTCGTATCCTAATTCTCTTTTTGAAACCGTAGGATTCAATTCAACACAAGCAACTACACGTATTTCTTTTGCCGCATTGATAATAACAGAGAGATTATTGGGATTTTCTTCTCGTCAAATATTTTTTTCTAAAAATAAAAGATATTGTCTGCAGGGATGTTGTCTTTCAGGATGTCGTTGAGCATACAGACGTTTAGCTTGCGGTTTTACGACATTCGCTGTAAATTGAATAGATATCTGCTTGTTCGCCTCATGAATACATATTATCGCTAAAATTCATGGATAGGCGAGCACCTCTTCCACTATGTATTGACAGAACTGGATTGTTTTCAAATGAAGTTTCTTATAATTGTCAATAATTTTTTGTTTTTCATGGCTTACTTTCAAACAAACATTTTTGAGTTTGATACAAAATGGAATTTCAGTTTTGAAAATACCGTTGGATATAAGAATCTTGATTTAGCAGATGAAGCTAATTTACGTTGTCAAACGTAAAAGCCACCCAATCGATATGCAAATTTATATCTTCACATTACTTTTTAAATCATTCATGATTGAAATTTTATCACAGCACTGAAAAAAAGTTACTCCAAAGAATCAAGTCGTAAAGAACCAATGAAATAGTTTCACATAATCTATTCGGAATTTTCTCAGGATTCCAAAAATGCAATAAAATACTGGTAGTTCCATTTGGAAATCAACATCTTTTCATAATGTTATCCCTCTTCATAACATTGTCATGTCGCAATTTTTAAAGGATACAATAAGCACGTCAGCTAGAGTTTAATTTTTGTCGGTCATATTCATGGCAACGAAAACCAAAAAAACACTGTCTTGGATGAAACATATTATTGTAACAATAAGAAGGCAATTGAAATGTTCATGGCAGCTTGGGAGCATGTAAAAACGATACTATTCTAATCGCCGAACGGAGATTCTTCGTTGTCGATATCGTCTGGTCAGTACGGCAACGCTGCATTTGATATTTGACAGAACAACAATAAAATATTTCTGTTTGTTTTCGTCTTTGGCTTATAGGAGTGTTTTTTCGTGAATGAATGGCAAATTCAGAGTTAATTTGTGTCAAACTATCGTTAGCTTTATTATTAAGCAATGGTGAAGTATTGTAAAATGTGTAAAAGACCATTTGAAGCTGGAAATCAAAATATATAATTTCATAGGAAAGCTACTAGTGTCGCAACTATCGAGAAAGGGAACCGAATTGGAAAAGAGTAAAATGAATGAATTATGAAAAAACATGTCAATTAGAGCATCGGCAGTTCTCAAAATCATGTGGAGATTCGTCTCATCATAATTTCAGGTTTCCATTCCATATTGGGTTCATTCATTATTTCTATTTTATCGAACCTGAATATTTCTGTGAACAACGCACGACACTGCCGGTGAGGGAAATGGCTATTGTTATCTTCGTCTAGAATAGGCCTCTCTCTCAGACGATGTCCCTTCCAACCAAAGTTTAAGGCGTGAGCGGCGAGTCGTGTTATTTGATCGGAGATTCCTGCTAAAACGAAAGTCCGACAAAATCATCAGAGACGTCAAAATGTGACATTTGACGTTTTTTATATTGACTGTATCGAGTTTCATTTTGATATCTAAAAAAATAAAGGGCAAATTAGGTGCCATCGAATTAATACGTTATTATGGACCTTTTGATTCAAGTTTATAGCCATATGATCATTTTTAGTTACAGTTTTTTCTTAAAATGTTTCTTAAAATGTTCTTGCCATTTTGAAAATGGGGATAAATAATGCCAACTATATTCAAGCGGAATTTTTGAAAACGTTTCAATTTTCCTTTACCGCAACAAAAGAAACGATCAAATTCGATGTGAGTTGGTACATTCACTACACATACTACACAAGCAAACAACATGAAGTTGGTTGCATGATTCTATTTTGCTATTGGTCAACGCATAATAGATTTTCTCCACGATCATCACAGAATTTGCTGATTCTGAAAAGAAATTTGATTACAGAATGCTGGAATTCTCTCTCTTGAGATTGAAGAAATATTCTGCAACACCTCTGCCCCCGTGCAATTCAAATGTATTTACATTCTCTCTCTTGTATAAAAATAATATTCTCACACTGGTTAGCAATAATAACATTAGCCTTGACGCAGTTGATTGTCACCGTAGTGGCAAATTTCAGTGGTGTCAAATTTATTGCTGTCACCGTTTTCATTCGAAAATATAAAAAGTTTCATGAATTTATTCAGCGATTCAGAATCAGAGTGCGAAAATACACCACCTGAAATTAGAAAGAGTACTAATAATATACTGGAAAGTTTACTACCCAAACACCCGTATAATTGAGACTCTTAGTTTTCGTGCAAGAAAATGCCGTTAATATAATATTCATCAAACATATTTAAATGAGAGGCCGGATGGCTCAGATGGTATAGCATTGGCATAGTAGACGAGAGGTTGTGGGTTCAAGCCACCAACAAGGCAATCTTGCGATAAAAAAAATTAGTTCTGTTTAGTCCAGGATAGTCCTTTCTGATAAACAGTGTTTTTAAATAGGTAATAGTTATTATTTCGTGTGGAAATTATCTTTTGTTCGTTTCCATTTAAAAATATTTTGAAATTTTTGATCGTGGAGAAAGTATAGTCTGCTACTCGGTTAGAATGAAAATTCGTGATGCTCGTGGTTCTTCCCGCTCGCCTTCGGCTCGCGCTCGGAACTTTCCACTCGCATCGAATTTTCATTCTAACCTTGTTACAGAATATACTATTTTGGAATTTATTCAGAAGTTATTTAGAAGACTTTCTTTACGTTAACCATTCTATAAGACGTATTAATTCTCTTTCTATCAAATTCGAATGCATACATTTCTTAAATATAGCTAATAATAGCGAAGTAATCAAATTAATACCATTATATTTTTGACCGCAGATTCTAAACCCTATGTAATGGTTATTAAAGGTTCATGTTAGTGCATCTTCGTTCAGATATATTGCGTTAGGACTCAGTGCACTGTTAGTTGCATACATTTTGACGTCACACTAATGCGGTCTAATCCTAGGATATCAACTGTAGTATGATTGCAGCGCCATCTCTAGGTGCCGTTAACGGAATTCGTTGAAATTATTATGACATCACCCGATATATTAGATATATCAGTTATAAACCAGACGATGCCTCATATCACTCGACCTTTAATCCAAATGAGCGTGTAACTAAGTAAGCCATCAAAGACCGAAGTGCCTCGGGTTTTATAATCTGAAAACCCATAATTCTCCTTGATGGGTAGTCGAAAGCGTGGAATATTACATAGACGAGAAGTAATCGTCCTTTTGACCTTCCGAGAGTATTTATAGAGTTTTCAATAGGAGAACTTCTCCATGTCTGGATGGAAGTTTGAATCCATTGGAATTATTGGAGTGTGCATAATCAAGCTTATTGAAGTAAAGCGAAACTGACACAGTGAATTTTGATCAGTCCGATATGCTTTTCTAGTTATAATTCTGAATCGATCGTTGAATAGAAATTTAACATAATTTGTTTCCTGGTAGTTTCATTTTGAAACTGTTGCATCTTGCTAATGGAATCAACGTACAGTTATTAATATGTACAGAGAGGGCCAATGGAAACTTTCCACCCTAATTTGTAGGATTTCAAGTAAAAATTTTGAAAAACGCTCGGACACGTCGATATTTGATTTGAGGGGGAACTAATTTTCAGTTTTTTTCACGGTGTAGCTGGGGGGTGAACAACCCTCAAAATTTGAATAGGAAAAAGGGGTCGTGCCATACCTCTTTTTGAAGGTCTCATTGAGTTATTCATGATCCTAATATTTTGCCTTATTATTTTCATCGATAACGAAATGACAGGCTTCAAACTCTTGGAAATAGACTACTATTTTCCTAATGAAAATACCAGATAATTAGAGTTACCAGTTCAATAACCAGGTGGACATAATTCCCAGCTGTTCAAAATGTCAGGCATGAACATTCGTGCTATAATAAAATCACCCCCGTTTTCTTAGGCGTGACATTAGGGAACAAACAATAATTTAAAATAATCTCCGCCGCAGGAATTTTAGTATTCGCCTATTGACATAAAAACTAACAGAAACATCCGATTTTTTCGACGTTGAAGAAAATAGTATGTTTTTACAAATTTCATTTCTACTAGACATTGCCGCACCATCATTTACATAGGGTTAGTTCGAGAGTTTATAGCGAAATTTGATAAGTATGGTTCACACTATAGCTGAGCGGGTCGAATTGGTGTCTATTTATTGCAAAAACAATGACTGTGCAAGACAAACAGCACGACTATTTAATGAAAGATATCGGGATAAAAATTTTTCACATACTTACGGTAGGCAACTGATGGAGAAGTTTTTGGAAATTGGAACAGTGCAGAACCAAAAAGATAATCCTGTTCGTGTCGTTAGGAATGAAGCCATGCAAATCGCAGTTTAAGGGGACATTACAATGGATAACAACACATTGAGAACGAGGCAATTGGCCGAAGTTTCTGGTGTTTCACGAACAAACGTTGGAAGAATTTTGAAGGCCCACAAATTTTACCCCTACAAGATAAAACTGCTTCACGAACTTAATGAGGATGAATATGATCGACGGTTACAATTTATAGAAGAAATGAGTGAACGCTGTATTGGCAATCCAAGTTTCCCGTATAATATCTGCTTTTCAGATGAATGTCCCTTTTTTCTAAATGGATTTATCAATCGACACAATTGTCGATACTGGAGAAATTCAAACCCACATTTAGTTAGAGGGAGCCATACTCAACATCCTGAAAAGTTTAATGTCTGGGCAGGTATTTTAGGAAAGCACATCATTGGGCCATTCTTTTTGCAAGGCAATCTGACGGAACAGATGTATCTTACTTTGCTTTAAGAAACTATGTTTCCTAGAATAAGGGAGGTCATTGCCGAAGATAACAACTTGATACACAATATTTTTTTTTCTAACAAGATGGAGCTCCACCATATTTTGCAGCACCCGTTCGGAACTTTCGGATTGGCCGTAGAGGATCTATTGAGTGCAGGGTTTCATCGAGACGAGAAATCTCGTCTCGAAGGCAGTTTCTCGTCTCGTCTTGATCATCGAAACGAGAAAAAAACAAACTCCCGTCTTGATGTTTTTCTCGAAGACTATTTCTCGACCTCGATTCGAGACTCTAGAAACTTCGAGAGTCTCGAAAACAAAAACTGAATGTTATTAAAAAATGCTATGTATAGTTATAACGTATAACACAAGGCCAAGGCTGCACCAAAATACAGAGTATTAAATTATTTCTATACAAAAATTACGTTAAAATACAGAGGCTATGAACTAAAGTATAACAAAAAAACCGCCGAGTAACAGCACAAAAATAAATTACTCAAATTGTTTTATCTCAATAGTAGGGGTCGCAGTAGTGCATAGTGGAATTTATGCAATGGTGCCATAAGTCTGCCATAAGAATATCCTTGAAGTAATATAGAAATGAGCTTGGAGTAACATATTAAAAGAATACAACAGAAATAAAGTTGAATTTATGGCCCTTTCCCTTTACGGAATTTCTTTAGCCTGAAAGGCCAGACTGGACGAATAGTATCCTATCAATTAATTTTTAAAGTAATAATAATTATCTTTTAATTATTGTAATAAAGAAATATAAAATAGCATTGTACAAGACTTTGAAATTATTGTTTAAATCTAATAAAAATATTATAATATATTGCAGCACATATATATCGAGAAATCTCGAAATAATTTCTCTGTCTCGAAAAATCTCGGAAGTATTTTTCTCGATCTCGTTCTCGAAAAAAAACCATTAGTCTCGTCTCGAAATCGAGGCGAAACGAGACGAGAAATCTCGAATTTCGAGAGTCTCGAAAGACTCATTGAGTGGCCTGCAAGGTCTTCTGATCTTTCTCCTCTTGACTTCTTTCTCTGGGGCCATTTGAAGTCTACCGTTTATAAAACACAGCCGGCTTCTCTTCAAATTCTGCAAGAACGCATAACTGTAGAGTGTCAAAGAATAACTGCTGATATGTTGCAGAATGTTAGAGACGCGATAGAGCATCGATTTTGTTATTGCATGAATGTTAATGGAGGACATTTCGAACAGTTTGTACGATAACTTTGACGTGTACATCGGATTATTAAACTTGAAACTCTAATTATTTGGTATTTTTATTACGAAAAAAATAGTCTCTTACCAAGATTTTGACAACCTGTCAGTTCGTTTTCGATGAAAATAATAAGGCAAAATAATAGGGTCATGAAGAACTCAATGAGACCTTCACAACGAGGTATGGCACGACCTCTTTTCCCTATTAAAATTTTGAGGGTTGTTCACCACCCAGCTACAGGGTTAAAGCTACGGGGGTGAAAACCACTGAAAATTAGTTCTCCCACAAATCAAATATCGACGTTTTCAATCCTACAAATTAGGGTGGAAAGTTTCCATTGGCCCACCCTGTATAGTTCCTACTGTTTTTATAGGATAATTTAATATTCTGTAATGAAGTAGTGAGAACGGTAAGGTGGTATACAGATAGTAAAATCGGCAACTCTTTCGTGGCATTCAGCCAGAGGATAGGAATCACTGATACTCTCGTGGTTGTGGAAATGTTTTCATTCTCGAGTTCAAGTGTAGTTATTTCAGGAAAAACTGCGGGCTCTAAGTGTTAATCGAGACCTCAGCAATAAAGCGTTTTGAGCCTGTGATGTTTCGTATGACCTCCACTTGAATCATTCATTGGTTAGTTCCAGCGCACAGTACACCAACGATCAAAGCTCTTCTTTTCCCATAACAATTATTCACATGAATACTGGGTACCGTTCGCCACGACTCCAAAGCCAGTTCTCTTCATTATGTTAACCATTTAACAAATTAAAAAAAAACAAAATCTATTCACATCTCGATCAGATGGGCAGCTACACTCACATGCAAAAAAACGCAACAAATTAATATGTGGTCAAATTTGAGGTCTCATAGTTTTTTTATTTTTAGTTCAAAATTTTTTCATTCAACTGTAGGTAGATATAATTATTAATTTTCACTTGCACCAGTCTTTCGTTGAATGCTGGCTCATTAGTAATTATAAAGGGTTAATCAGAAGTTTGTTGTTAAACCCTAATTTTGAAACATCCCGTGGAATAATTTCGTGGCCAAATTCTTTCAAAATACCAATTTTTGTTGAGAATAATTCCTTTTCAACATTTTGTTTTTTGGTTCATGCCTTTAAGTGCACTAGTTCATTTTAACGAGAGAAATGAACTCCAAACAACAGTCAACCCAAATTTAAGAAATGTTATTTTTTTACGAGATGGCTTTGCTCATTGTGACATAATTCCAGTTTGATAGCTCCATTTATGTGTCTAGCAATGAGGAGGCAACAATATTTTGTTCACTTATAATATAATAATAACGTGGGTTCGATTCCCCGCATGGTCACTGGTCTCGTGCTAGGAATCGCACGTTAAAAGGTAAGACCTCGTTAATCCTCAGATCGCACAAGTTTCGACTTCTGAGGGCTGTCGTTCGTAGGGGGATGGCAGCTGGTTAACGGAAAAAACATTTTTTTTTTACAATTGCAAAATGTATTTTTGCAAACCTACTCAATCCAAATTCATAATCAAAGTTCAAAATAAACCAATTCAAATGTAACTTAAATAACCTGAAGAAACGTACTTTTCACAACAAATTCAGCCTAGTATTTTGTATTACCACCTCTAGCTCTCATTACTGCCTGCATACGTCGGTTCATACGGATAATTAGGTTACGAATAGCATCTTGAATATTTTGCCATTCCTCCTGAATGGACAAATCGTAGCCGAAGCTACTCCACTATCTCTGACTCGCCTACCAAGCATGTCCCAAACATGCTCTAGGGGGTTGAGTTCAAGCAAACATGCTGGTCAGTTCATTTTGTTAATACCTACTTCCACGAGTTATTGTGTAATGTTTGTAGCCGCGCATAATCCTGCATAAGGAAAAGGTATAACATACTTGCCCAATATCTCAGACGGAGACTGAACATGCACTCTGCAAATCTTTCTCCTTTTCCTCTCCATACTCGTTTTCGTCTATCTGAAGGATGTAAGCTAAATCTGGATTCGTCAGTGAGAATAACGTTGTTTCATTGCCCTAAGTTCCGATATAAATGTTCAGTAGCAAATTGCAGTCTAGCTACTTGGTGACGCCAAAGTAATTTGGGTCCAGTTGCTGGTCTGCAAGATTCCCTTCCTTTAATTTTCGGCGAACTGTCCACACGTTAAAATTGGTATCTCGGACCTCTAGAAGTTGATTTCTAGACTGCACTGATGTTAAATGACGATCCCGCAGAGTATTCATGTGATGAAATCTGTCATCAATAGCAGTCGTTTATCGTTTTCTGCCACTACCTGCCCTACGCTAATTTCCGCCAGTTTGTCTAAAACGTTCGACTACTCTTTTGATGGTAGAGCGATGAACATGAAGTTTCTTGCATTCATAATTACGTACATCTTCAACAAGTGCAACAGCTTTTGCGCAATTTTCCACACTAAAAACCATAGTTGAAGTTATTTCTGGTATCTAACTGTCAAACTGACATTAAGGCAACAACGAGCAAGAAACATCTTCAAAAAATTATGTTTACTATACTTTAGTATTACTTACTTTTACTTTTACGGTTTACTTAACCGTCGATGACAAACAAGTTTATTTCTCTCTTAAAAATGAACTAGTGCACTTAAAGGTATGAACCAAAAACCAAAATTTTTAAAAGGAATGGTTCTTAACAAAATTTGGTATTTTGAAATAATTTGACCTCGAAATTATTCCACAGGATGTTTTAAAATTAGGGTTCAACAACAAACTTCTAATTACCCCTAAATAATGACTGATTAGCCATCATTTAATGAAAGACTGAATGTGCAATTTGAAATTAATAATTTTATTCACAGTTTATTATATTAACTTAGTCCGTTTTTTTTTGCATGCGAGTGTATATAATTCCAACTTCCAATACTTCTATTTTCAAGTCTGCTGTTTCCATTGCTCTCTGGAACATCTTCATACGTTCCTGTCATTCAACTCCCACTTTTCAGAGTAACTCGGGATTCTTGCAAGTTATTTTGTTAATTCCAATAAATTTTCAATGTTTGCAAGAACCTTTTGAATTAGGGTTATATCTTGGCCTTCTGTTGCCCTGAAATATCTTAAATTCAGACCTGTTATTGTTGTATTTCTTCGTGTCTATCGGTCCTTCAAACTATCAAAAGCCGAGCCTCTTGTTTTTATTCTCCTTTGTCTTTCTGTTCTCGTCGAGTTTCCAGAAGTTTCGCTTGATTTTCTCAACCTCCCTGTGTTCCTGCGACTAGTTTGATCTTTTCATCTTGACTGTCTTTAGCCATTTTCCTAAGCTAGGTAGTAATTTTTGTAATGTGATTCATGAGGTCGACTTTATGGTGGAGTCATAAAGTCGACTTTTTGGTGAAGTCAACTTTATGGTGGAGTCATAAAGTCGACTTGACTTTTTGGTGAAGTCGATAGTCGACTTTATGGTGGAGTCTTCCCAGATGTTGGTGGGTGCTTGGAAATGTTCTCCACCAATAGTTATTGAGTCCATCAGGGCCAGAGCAGCGAAGTTTTTCGAGCCTGTCGAACTTCTTCCGGAGTTATCGGATTGCGCAGTTCATTCCGGCAGAAAGCTTCGAACTGCGCTCAGACTAGAGTATGTATAGACCGAGAACTAGAAAACTATTTTTGGGTAGGTCCTTGTAATTGTCCTTGGAGCACCCCTAAATGTCAAAGTGGAGATCTGGCAGCAGGGTAGCGGTCGGTTGCTAACCCTCGTATTTTTTTCATTTTTTAACGCAATTATTCAGAATTCTTAGAAATTATTGAACTTGAAAATTCAAATTGTTTATTCAACTAAATCTCAATAATTTCCCATTATTTCAGTTGTTTTCCTAATTCAGAAATTATTATTGTTAATTAAAATAGGTTGTATGGGTATTTAAGTTATACATCCGAAGAAAAATATTTTACTTTACTAAACATGTTACAGGTTTAATACAATTTGTTGAAGTTTAATCGTATTTAAATAAGTGTCGAATCTTACTTTTCATTTCGATATAAGGACTCTGTATGAGAAGTTTGTCAGTCTTATCCTGACACCCTGTATAACGATCATCATATTTTTAACTCATGCGAAAATGACTGTCGTTGAGTTGTTAATTTTTTCCAGTGATTATAGGAGTAGCAATATTGGACCGAGTGATTCAGAGAAAGATTGTCCAAGTCGAAGAGATTCTGAATCGACGACCGTCAACTTACCACGATTAGGAGTCATACCAGCCAATGATTCTGAAAGTGGAGGAAGCCATTCTCCATCTCCCCGAGCAAGTCGTCGACGCCAGGTATTTAGCCCTGAGTGAAAGTGTGTGGCATGCTTCACAATTTTATGCTTTTTATGAGGGTGTCTCCAATTTGAGGGACATGAAAAGTACAGTTGACAAATTTAATGCTGTTGGTGAGAGTTCACAGATGTATGAAAATATCATCGGCATATAGTATTCCCAATGCGTTTGGTTGTAGTTCATATAGCCAGTCGACCAGTACAAAATATATCAAATAAACAAGAAGAATTAATTCTTCCTTTGACGATATTTGCAAGGAACCACATGTCAACATGAATTCCAGTTATGCCAACATTTTGCCAATTCTACTCAGCGATATGAGATCAGTTCTAATTTCTCTCAATTTATGCGGAATACTTTGTTCTCTTCGTATTCCAAAAATCATACGTATTCTGAACTTTCTTAATTTTATTTTTGAATTGAACGGTTGAATTTTGCCCATACAAGGCATCTGCATAATTGGATAAAGGTAAAACTAGCATTCCACAAAGTAGCTCCTTCATGCGAGTAGGAAATAGACGACAATTGCCATAATATTAATTCAATGTTGCAATGAGCTCTTTGTATAAATGCACTGACGTGTTTCTCAAATCTCAGAATCCAATACCACGCCTAAATTTTTTACTTCATTCACTACTATTTATTATCAATATTATTATTTACAGTTAAATTTTGTCTATGATGTTTACTACCAAACAACATGACTTCAGATTTTGTTGAATTGATGAGCAGACAGTGATCGGTGGCATAATCAGTAAAACAATTTGAAATCATCATTGACAATCGCACAAGCATTTTCTATTTCTTGAGGTTTCAAGCTATAATACAACTGAGTGTCATCAGTGAGAAGATGTATATTGCACTTATCGATTTTGACAAGAATCTGAAAAGAATATATGGAGAACGATAATGGTCCAAGTGTGGAATCTTGTGGAATCCCAGATCTCAACGATAAATAGTCCGAACTACTACCATTCATATAAACCTACTGTTTTGAGATTTTTGAGATGATTGTAAAATCCCATATACTATAGTTCAGTAATCATTATCATAATCAGTAGCATCGAAGGCTCTAGAGCCGTATGTTCAATGTTATATCTCTCTTCAATGCGCGGTGTTTGTATCGCTCTATATGTCACTTCAAACGCATGAAAATTATTCCGCATGAACTCAAAAATACGGTCCCTGCTGGAATGTATTAATACTAAAACAGTAGTAAGTTGAACCCTATCTGTAGCTTTCAAAATGTCATCAGCAATGTCTCTGTTTCACAGATTCGGCTGTAGTTTGACACAAGGTGGTTTATTTGAACCATTATAACATTAGATTTGTAGTTTTTTTTCTTTACATTTTGGTTTATTTTTCAGAAGTCCATTCAAATTGGGCAGGTACAATCCATTCAATAATACGCACGTTGAGAAATAATTAATTTCTCTAATAATTCACAGCATCTTTTTGTTCTCTTGAAGTTTTTCATTTACTTATACGGTTCAGTAGCCATAGTGAAAATATTAATGCAAACCTTAATCTATAATTTATTAAACCGCAGGAAAATTTTGGATCTATTACAGTGGTGGTCGGTGGCTTAGCGATCTAATGCACAGGCCGTTCGAAACTCCAGCATAGCGATAGTCGGTTCGAGCTCGATGTAGTACAAGAGAATTTTTCTCAACTACTTTTATATCGGTTCGATAGGCGACCGCATGCCTTGTTGAAAAGCAAGTGTATTGTGAGTTGTCTAGATGCCAATCTCGTCTAGTGCTAGCTTGGAGTGCACACCGACCACCCGAGGTGGTGCTGTAGGTTTTCCGGGTATTCCTACAGCTGAAAAGTGAATACATCACCTAAAACATCAGTAAGTCGCCCGGAGCGCCACGGCAAATAATAATAATAATCGTCATCTACCCGCACACTCAACGAGTGTTTATGATGAGTATTTTTTTTTTATTTTTTTTTTTCATCCTTTAGGAATTACCCAAACAGGCCCTGTCTCCGGAGCCCCGACACTTCCGGAGGGCACGCTGGTGTATCATTAACCCCAGTAAATACTCCCCACGTTCGTGGGGTGAGTGATTACTGGGTCCGAGAGTACCTGAGAAGACGGAGTGAACCAAGAATTACGGCCTTCTGCATTCTTCCGGCCAAGTTTTCTGCCGCATCATGGCAAGCCGGTAAGATTTTCCAGTTTGAGAGCAGTGCGTCCATCATTCCACCAAGGACCCCTATTATCAGAACCACCATCTTGACAGAATGGTTTGGGTAAAGCCTGCGGAGTTCAAAGAGAAGATCTCGATATTTAGTCCGTTTTTCCTCCTCTTTTCGGACGATGTTCGTTTCGCCAGGAGCTGAAAACTCAATGACGAAAATCGTCCTATTTTGATGGTCGAGAAAGACTACATCAGGCTTAGTGGCTTGTATTTGCGTGAGGGTGGGGAATGAATAGTTCAAATAGATTCGGCACTTCTCATTCTCCACCACGGACTCAATATCCCCCGGAGCATAAGGCAACACCGTTGTCTCGTCTACACCGTACGAGTGTCGTAGATGGTAGTACAACACTCGTATGGCCGCGTTATGTCTGTGGATATAGGCTGAGACCGCATTATTATTATTATTATATTATTATCATTAATAACTTATGTTGAACAATGAAAGAAATAATATTTTTAATTTCAGTACATTTCTATACATACATACATTACATTATGCTCATCATAAATTTTTCAAATTCTGAAAAAATATGTCTTCCAATTCATAATTCAGCATGTTTTATTTTCAATTCTATGCGACACTGGAAAGTGTTTGCATTGATATTTTCATTATTAGCTCCTGAACAGTACAAATAAATGAAAAACTTCAAGACAACGAAAAGATGCTAATTGGAGGGTTGAACAAGGCTTGAATGGGGGTGAATCACCACTGCAACTGTTGATTTCGGTGATGACAAAAGAAGTATACTCCTGATAAACGAACCCTCTCATTTTCACTTGATCTCGTCTAGTTCTCCATATATGGCGTTCATATAAATAAAACATTCGGGGATGAACCAACAACTTCAACGATTGATTCGCATAAATTATGCGTAATATATGGATGATATAGTGACGCTTCTTCCGCCATAATATATAATAAAAAAAAATTCAGTACAAACAATGGAACTTCAAGTTTGATAGTACTTGATATGATATACTTGATATCCCATTTTTTTGAATCATTCTGCGATTGAACTTTCACATGCCTGTTTCGCGGCTTGAATAATTTCTGGGAGAATTAGTTATAAATCACTTTCGCTGCTCTTCGTGTGATTCAAATTTTGAAATCTCAACCAAAATCTAGCAATCAGCGGTCACTATTCCTTGCTTGACAACACATTATCGTCGTTGTGTCATCAGGTAAGGCAACAGAATTGTAGAATCACAAAGATCCTCATGTTTAATCAACAACAGGAAAGAGCGGTTTGTTATAGCCATAGCACAACAATTATCCCTGGAGACCGGGGACTTTCGAGAAAAACTACACATGAAAATTATTGACATGGTCCAGTGTAATAATTCGAATATTAGATTTAAATCTGAAACTAACTTCACATAGACCAATGCTGTAGAGTTGTCCAGTTGAATACTTGAATTTCCATCGCGTATTTTTGTTATATTTTGTACTTAGTCCGGGAGTCAACGTTACATTTGAGCTGCTGATCAAACGCCGATCAATTGGTATTATTTCAGATAGACCCGGTATGACTAATAAGTAAACCAAGCGTCAGCTGATGCACCCACAATGGGTGTGATCATGTAAATCCGCGAAAGTTGCAAAAAATAATATAAAAAATATGGTAACAGAAAGCTGGCTGAAACTTTTACGAATGATAATTGATATACTTAGTTGGAAAAAAATGGTCAGCTGCATTGTGGAGGCGGGATTGTGCGTCAGCTACTCACATAAACTTTACACTTGAAAAAAAAGTAATAGAACGACGATTGAAATTTTACTAGGTGATTGTTTACATAATTAGAAGTACGAAAACGACAGTCAGCTGCTTGTGTAGCGGTGGAAAGGCCGTCAGCTGACGCGGTAGAGGTAAAAATTATTCGAGCATTTCCACTATGCATTTTCTCTGTGGACACACATTTTGTTATAGATACTGAACATACAGTAAAAATTAAGTACGCAACAAATGGAAAAAATCTTTATTTGTTATTTTTCAAAAAGAAAAATTGTTAACAACTTGGACTTGTCTTGAAACCTACCTAGCCCCTATTAGATATACTGAGTCGGTTTTAGTTTCTTGAAATAAACGTATTTTGCAATATCAACTTATTCTCAAAAATTACATTTCCTGGAAATAAGTAACAATTGGATAACATTGTCTAAGGATATCTTTGTTGAAGCTCATTAAACAATGTGAAAGCGAGAAAAGTTTGAGTTTTTTTTTAATTAGTTACAAATTCAATCAGGAATTGATTTAAAAACTCCGTTTGCTTTCAGAATGAACTTAGCAATGTCATGATTGGCAAAACTATTGAAAACTGCTACTCATAAAATTCATTCAAGAGTAAATTTTGTGCAGAAATGTAAAAGCTTTAATCAATCTCTACTAACAAAGATCTACTTGAAGAATTTCATCCAAAATTTGTTAATTTTGAAAAATTCGTCATTTCAACGAACCGAAAAATTACTCAGTATATCTGAAAGGGGCTAAGTAGGTTTCAAGATGAGTTGTTGTCACTGTATATTCAGTATCCATTTCGATAGAGGTGTTCACAAAGAAGTATGGTGGTAATGCTCAATAATTTTTTCTTACACAGCTGACAGCTTTTCCACCGCTACACACCCAGCTGACTGTTGTTTTCTTACTTCTTATTGTGTAAACAATCACCTAGTAAAATTTCATCCAGCGTCCCAAAACTTTTTTTTTTGAGTTTTAAGTTCATGCGAGTAGCTGACGCATAATCCCCCCTCCACGATGCAACTGACAATTTTTTCCAACTTAGTAAGTCAACGATCTATTACAGAAGTTTCAGACAGCGTTCTATCATTTTATATTTATATTTTTTACCACTTTCGCGGATTCCCATGACAAATTGGTGACTGAGAACATGGGCTATCAACCAAACGCACTAGGAATCCTGTATGCCGGTAATAATTTTCGATATCTGTATCTATATATTCAGTGGAAACTGAAACATTCTGTTCAATCAGTACAACATTGTTAGAAGTATAATAATATACATAAAGATGACAAATTGAATTATAAAATCAATATTCTGTATATTGCAAATATTTCGCATGCCATAAAAGCTCTGAAAAGTAACTTGAATACTGATGCACTAAAAACAGTTTACCCTTAACAAAAGTAGGGAAATTTATTGTGGGTGGACGTACTCATAAAAACGTATTTCCATCATGCAGATATGAAAATCACATACAGTGAGGGGCAATATTATGGAATAAATTCATTTTTACGAGAATAGGCATTTTTTGAGACAAATCCCGAAACACGTCGATTTTTATTTCCAAATTATGATTTTGTGGCAGATATGTCATACTAGTGACGTCATCCATCTTTGCGTGATGACGTAATCGATGATTTTTTTAAACGAGAATAGGGGTCGTGTGATAGCTCATTTGAAAGGTTATTCAATTCTCTATGCAGTGATATGAACATTAACATAATTATTTATACAGGGTGGCCAAAAAAATATTTAATTTGTAAATGAAATTAATTGTCACAAAAAGAAGTATTATCATTTATTTAATACAAAATTACATTGTACTACTGTCGGAAAACAGAAAAACAAATTAGTTGACAAATAAAAATTGCTTTTCGCTTAAATTAAATGTTCAAATTGCCACCCACCTGCCTCTTGGCAGTAATTGAACGGACGAATACATTCTTCTTGAACATTGTGGATCATTTCTGGAGTTGAATTACGAATTTCCAATGTAATGCTATTTGTCATATCTTGGAAATGTGTGGTCTATCGGCGATCTGGATCATCCTCATTGATTTTGTCTACTATTGAAACACTTGAAACAGTTTATAAATAAATGTTTAGAACTGCTGTGCTTTCTACTACTATGAAGAAACAAAAATAAATTCCGATATTAGGCAAATAAATAATGAGAACTAAAAAGATAGCAAAAAGTATAGTTTTTACAAATCGAGTTGGCTTGGGTCAAATGTAAGTCAGTTCTTGACATTTTCTCATAAGGACTAGTTTATTTCATGAAATAAATAAATAATGGCCCCATTAACTGAAACACAAAGAATCGAAGTAATAATTATGGTTGGATATGGAGATAGAACCAGAACACAACAAGAAGTATGTAATTTATTTACCATAAAATATCCTAATACGCCTATCACACAATCCACTGTTAGTAAAATTGAGAAGAAATTTAGAGAAACTGGACACGTGAAACATGTTGCAAATGCTGGTCGTCCACCAATGAATGAGGATGTGAAACTGTCTGTATTATTAAGTGTGGCAGAGAATCCTCAAATTAATTCTAGGCAAATTGCAGCTGATACAAACATTTCTAAAAGGTCTGTTTTACGTGTGCTGAAAAAAGAGAAATATCATCCGTATAAAATTCATAATGTCCACGAAATCAATGAGGATGATCCAGATCGCCGAATGCAGTTTTGTGAAGTAATGCAAGATTTATGTAATCAAAATCCACGCTTCATTCGTGAAATCCTTTTTTCTGATGAAGCAACCTTCTGTTTAAATGGAACAGTGAATCGGCAAAACTGCAGATATTGGAGTCAAGATAATCCCCATTGGATGACTGCGGTACACACTCAGCACCCTCAAAAACTAAACGTGTGGGCAGGGATAGTCGAGGATAGAATTATAGGTCCTTTTTTCTTCGATGGGTCTCTTACGGGGCAAATATATCTTGATTTTTTACAAAATGAACTTATACCCGCCCTTACAGACATGTTTCCAAATGAAAATGATCGTAATTCGCCAAATGAAAACATATGGTTTCAGCAAGACGGTGCACCTCCGCACTTTGCACGTCCTGTTCGTGATTTTTTAAACAGATGTTTCCCTAGGAGATGGATTGGTCGACGAGGAACAATAGAGTGGCCCGCAAGATCTCCAGATCTTACACCACTTGATTTTTTCCTATGGGGTTACTTAAAATCAAAAGTTTACATCGATAGACCACAGAATTTACAAGATTTAAGAAATAGAATTAGATTGGAAATTCGTAATATACCTCCAGAAATGATCCACAATGTTCAAGAAGAATGTATTCGTCGGTTCCATTACTGCCAAGAGGCCGGTGGGTGGCAATTTGAACATTTAATTTAAGCGAAAAGCAATTTTTATTTGTCAAATAATTTTTTTTTCTGTTTTCCGACAGTAGTACAATGTAATTTTGTATTAAATAAATGATAATACTTCTTTTTGTGACAATTAATTTCATTTACAAATTAAATATTTTTTTGGCCACCCTGTATAAATAATTATGTTAATGTTCATATCACTGCATAGAGAATTGAATAACCTTTCAAATGAGCTATCACACGACCCCTATTCTCATTTAAAAAAATCATCGATTACGTCATCACGCAAAGATGGATGACGTCACTAGTATGACATATCCGCCACAAAATCATAATTTGGAAATAAAAATCGACGTGTTTCGGGATTTGTCTCAAAAGTTGCCTATTCTCGTAAAACTGAATTTATTCCATAATATTGCCCCTCACTGTATATTGTACGTGATATCTTTAGAAATAACAATATGACAACTATGCAGGGTGGCCAATTTTGACAAAAAAATTCTTCTGAAAATAATCCAAAACAAGTTTCTTCATGTATATAGGGTGGACTAAACATTCGCCCTTCCAATTAAATGCCCGGTCTATTATTTTATTTTCGGATTCTAACATTTTTGGTCAGATGCATCAAGTTTCCCTATTCTTTAAATCTGCTGTTTTTCAGTATTGCTTATTTTTATTTTAAATTGCAAAGTTTGCAGTTTTTAAAAATGTGCTATATAGATATGATTTTACTGAATTAGAAACTTTGTAGTAGTCATTAACATTAAAGAAATGTGGCAATGAAACTAAACCATAAAGATTAAGTTGAATTCAGACAGAGTGTATAAACATAGTGAATTATTCAAAATATTTGGATTTGATCATGCTATTCAATATTTCAGTTTACTCGTGAATTATGAAAATTGTAAAACCATTATTGCCTAACATAGGCAAATTCATTAATTTTACATATAACAAAACCTGATGCTCTTGATGCAAGTAAATATTTGTGATATGCCACAAGTGGCGTAGCCTTGGCACCACCTGAAATTTTACAAAGATAATTATTTGGTAATTTACATTGCTTTATTATAAAAAAATTCTGGCTACGCCACTGAATTCCCAAGTCTTCTGATCCGCATGAAAGATGACTGCTGACGAGAAATATGCCATAGTGTTATTTATTCGTCGAGATTATTTTATAAAAGCAGACTGTTTTACATTATTTTACATAAGCAGCGTTAACCTTTTAAATGCACTTCAAAAGATAAAACTTACTTTTTACATTAATTTACTGAATATGAAAGCGTGGTAACTAATTCCCGGTAAGACTTTGTAATCCGTGTCATCGTTTTTCTTATAGTCAGTTGTTCAGCTTTTATTGAGATGGGATGGCACTAAAACTGTTTTTTTTATTCCAGAGGCTGAGGAATCTCTCTCTTACTTCACTTTGTATTCTATCTCACCATCCGTTTTTCACCATGTTCCGAGAATGTTTGTTCATCCTGAAAAAACTCATAGACGCTTGTAACGAGTCTTCTAATCCTAGAAGGGTAGGGGGATCCAAACAGTTGTTCAGGTAGGTTGTGATTTCATTTTCCGAATTCAAGAAAGAGAAAAGCGTTTATAAACAACCAAAAAAATATAACGGAATGAATTCATTAATTGGAATAAAAAGATGTCATCGAAACATTCTCAGCGAGGTGTATTTTTATTTTCGGAATCATACTTTTTGTGCTGATTATTTTTTGATAATTCATGCAACCAATCGAAATTATCAATTCAAAGTATTCATGTACGTTCAGGCCAATCACAGCATTATTATAGTGGGAATTTTCTACCTTGAAAATTGCCGCGGAAATTTTTTGTGGTATTTTGTTTTTATTATGTGACAACTATACTTTCGATCTGACGTCTGTCATCAGATTGCATGAAAAGTGAAAAATGATTCGAAAACGGTTTAGTACATCATCATTCGATGAAATTTTAAGAAAATCAACAAAAATGCATGTAAGAATACTATTTTGAGTAACGTGTTGATTTGGAAACAGTTTTAATTGATAACCTAGAGACAGAGAGTAAGCAATAGCTTTCAATCCAACAGAACAAAACAATGTTACGTAATCCTCCAGCCAAGGACAAAACATCCATAATAATTGTATATTTCATGATGAGAACTTCAAATTCCAAACTTCATTCTGTTTATAGTGATTCAAGTAAATTGTTGAAATAAAAATGGTGTATATATAGAGAATATGTCTATGATTGGGGCATCAAAATATAATGCAAAGTTCTGCAAAATGTTATCGGGAGTAATTACACAAGTGCTTCAAAATTACCGATAATTTTCCTTGAAAGCATGTTGTCTAAAAACTGCATGAGTTTATTTTCATATTTTGTCGATAGAGCCCTCCTCCTTCGGAGTCGGGCTCTTTCGACAAATTATGAAAATAACCGAATGCAGTTTTTTTACTGACAACATGCTTGAATGGAAAATTATCAAGTTTATTTTGATGCACGAGTGTAATTCGGTAGAATATTTCCGAACACCTCGATTTTCCGGCTTTAAAATGAAAATGTGGAAAATCGCTCGGACCCGTCAATTTCTAATACGAGGGGGAACAACTTTTCCGCTGTTTTCATCCCCGTAACTTCAACCCCCTAACGGGGGTGAGCACAACCCCTTGATTTTGAATAGGGATGCGGGGTGTTGCGATACCTCATTTTGAAGATCTCATCGTGTACTATCTGATCGTAAAATTTCGCTCCAAAATATCCATCGATAACGAAAGGACAGGTAAAGTAGTGGAAGAGTACGTACTTTTGTGATTACTTTATTAAATGCTCGAAATGGGCACCTTCACTTCCATGCAGTAATATAAGTTTTGCTGAAAACGTTCACGTACATTACTCAAGATTTCTGGTGTAATTTGACGGCATTCATTAATGATCCGAGTTCGCAAATCATCCAGTGACTCAGGCTGGGTAGCGTAAATCTTGGATTTCAGGTGACCCCATAGAAAAAAGTCCAGTGGAGCCAGATCAGGTGATCTGGGTGGCCACTCAATATGTCCCCTTCTTCCAATCCAGGCGTGAGGAAAATTGTCATCTAAGAACTGACGCACCGGTTGAACAAAGTGAGGTGGTGCGCCATCTTGTTGGAAAATGATCGTTTGATGGTCTTCTGCATTCTCCAATACTTGCACGAGGGCTGGATAAATAGCGTTCTCCAATAGATCGAGATAAATTTGGCCTGTGAGATTACCGGGTATAAAAAAAGGGCCGATTATGTGATTTCCTTATATACCCGCCCAAACATTTAATTTTTGGGGGCGCTGTGTATACACCTCACGAAATAATCTTGGATTTTCATCTGACCAATACCGACAGTTATGCCGGTTTACAATGCCGTTAAGGTAAAATGAACACTCGTCCGAAAAACAGATATCGAACATGTAGTTTTGATTGCCGTTAATTATTTCACTGATCACTTCACAGAACTGGAGTCGGCGATCGGGATCATCCTCATTCAGTTCCTGAACCAATCGTATCTTATAAGGATTGAATTAATGTTGTTTCAGGATTCTCATGATTGTTGTGCGTGAAACACCAGATACATCGGACAATTTCCTAGTACTAACGGTCGGATCCATTACTATATGATCTAAGACAGCCACGTCCCTCGCTTCGTCTCTTTCATGCACCCTCTTTTTGTTTCCAACTGAACCAGTAGCGTCAAATTTGGCAACCAGTTGCACAACGTAAGCAGCGGATACATTTTTTCCAGGATGTCGTTCGTTAAATAAAGCCGCTGTTGTGCGCGCAGAGTCGTTATTTCGGAAAAATAATTTTATCATTTCCACCCTTTCTTCTACGGAACACACCATTTTAATTCCACTACCAATTTACAATCGCTTTGACACACTTGTACCGTTCTTAAACATTCACGATAGACTAAGGTACAAAAACAAGGTCCCTCTACTTTTTTGGACAAAAAATTAACGACTCAATACCTTTGAAATGCGTCGGATACGAATACTTTTCTCGAGATAAATTCCATATTGCCTCTTTCACTATTTTCGCTGTTATTTCATTATCGATGGATATTTTGAAGTGAAATTTTACGGTCAGATAGTACACGATGAGATCTTCAAAATGAGGTATCGCAACACCCCGCATCCCTATTCAAAATCAAGGGGTTGTGCTCACCCCCGTTAGGGGGTTGAAGATACGGGGATGAAAACAGCGGAAAAGTTGTTCCCCCCCGTATTAGAAATTGACGGGTCCGAGCGATTTTCCACATTTTCATTTTAAAGCCGGAAAATCGAGGTGTTAAGTTTTCGTTGGACCACACTGTATATATTGATGGTTCAACATTGTATTTTTTGGTTTGCTCTTGGTGATTTTTTCTTGAATTATAGTTATCGAATCATTCCCGAAACGTGACATTTCAACGACGTTTAAAATTCAGTATTTATGCCTGTCAAGATGACAAATGTACATTTTAACAATCGTTACTATAGATACACGGACCGAGCGGGTAATTTTCGATGCCTACCGGGTAATTTTCAGCTTGAAAATGTCCCGCCGGAAATTTTTCGCTGTAATTGATCGAAAATGTCCCGCTTCATATGGGATTTTTAACATACGATGGAAATATTCGGGAAAAGTTGTTTACAATCAAAAGTTAGGCCTGAATATGAAAACATGCCCTCATAAGAAATGTTTTTATTTTTCTTAAACATCAATGATTTCCCAATTTCTTTTTCATATGTACCCTAAACACTTTTATGAATTAATCACCTTCGAATCAATTGCGCATAACTTCGTTCAAATTGAAGCATATTTGTGAAACTGACTTGGATTTTATTTTTTTAGGAAATCATAAACTTCATGTTTGTTGCAATGACAATAAAAGCAACTTAAAAATTACACATTTTTTTTAACAAGGTGAAACATGAGTAATGATAATACTGCCGTGCTAAGCATAAAGGGCGTATCTGACAAATTTGTGGGTATTGAATTTAGGTCAGTTTTGGGTTGTCTGCATCATTTTACTCCTATCCTACTAGGATTCAATGTCGTAAATGAAAACTAGCTAGTATTGCAAGTTTATGAAAACTGTCATATTTGCAAAAGTTGCCCCCAATCTAATAGTAAAACATGATTTTTTCGAAAACATGAAAATTGCAGATACGCCTTTTATACTTAGCACGGCAGAATAGGCATATTAAAAAATTGTAGAACCCAAATCTCAAAAGCAATAATATTATGTTTTAAACGCATTTCAATGTGGTGCCGATGATTTTACCAATTTTTATCGGCTTATTTTCATTATAACTCAACAATTAACAAATCATAATAAATTAAAAGAGAAAATATTTAAAATGAACAAAAAATATAATTATGTTCACATTCTCGTTCAATACATATATCTCACTGTCCGATCATAAAATTCACTGAGACTAGATCGCAATACACTTGCTGAAATATCTAACTTTCAAGCTTCTCATTATTGAATGGTCGATCCTTATACATTTTTTGCCTCAAATATAAAAAAAATCTAATAGGGTTACATCTGGCGAACAAGGAGGCCACCATGGATCAGTATTTCGTCCTTAATATCATTAAATTCACAATCTTACCAGAAACAATTATAGCAGATTGAACATGAATCTATCATGTAAAATTCATGTCGTTCTTGTGAACTCATATTATCCAAGAAATCCATCAGTTCGTTTTCCAAAAACTGTAAATAGGTATCAGCAGTCAGGTTTTTGCGGAAAAAACGGTCGTTAATAATACTGCACCACACGTTTGGATTTTGGCAATACTGGTTCATATTGGCAACGATTTCTGTATCATTTTTCACCAATCCAGTTTTGTCGCCAAATCAAGCATATACCGGTGACTTACTTTACAATTTTGATTTCTTTCATTAGAACTTCATTACCATCTACATTTTACTATGAGATTACTTTTTGGCTAATATAACCACCCAATATTCTAACCAGTTCTACTAAAAGGAGAATCAATCTAATAATTTTTGTTTGAATAAGAAACTACAAATATTCGTTGGAAGTGTCTCTCTTGAAAATAAAATCGACTTGTTTCTTCGATTTCTAATATTATTTACTGGAAGGAAGATACTGGGAAGATTTCAACTTGACTTCCAGTTTTCCCCAAGTTTTTGAAATTTTGGTCCTTGGTTAGTTTTTGAATTATATCTGAGTATATCAAATATTCGAAATACTCATATCATGTGTTTTGAAAATAAAAATCAATTTGATACGAACATTTTCTACAATAACTTCATGTTCGAGTTGATTTAGTTTTATGAAAATCGTTACGAAACATGACAATGGCTGTAATGTAAGAAAGGAGACAACTTCTCATTAGGCTAACGATATCCTTTCATTACATTCACTTACAAGACTGAGGCAAAATTAATTGTTACATAGGATGACTATGCTGTGAAGGAAGTCTTTTACGCCATTATCTGGAAAGATTTAGAGCTCGTTTGCACATTGAAATGAAATATAATCAAGTTACATTAAACGTGATGAAAGAAAATATCGATTTCCGGAAATAATAAAATTTCCTCGCATATTCAGATCTTTTCATTTTCAGGGATAATGTTTGGAGCGTTTTAACAGGACATGCCACTGACACTACCTCGTCGATTGTAATACATGACGTAAAAGAGATTGAAACGTGGATCCTGAAATTACTTTCATGTCCAGTACCAATACCAGGAAAGACAAGGTGAGCATTTTCAATTCAATCACCGTTGAAAATTATATTAATTACCTATACTGATAATGGAGTTAATTAGTTGTATGGATTTTAAACTTCAAAGCGTATTTGGGGTGTTACTAATGAGAGACCTTCGAGCCTGCCTGGTCATTCATAACTGAATTGTTATTGTTTCGAAGATGTTTTTTAATTTATATTGATCCTAATATGTTTAATTTCATACCTTTGGGTTGAATATGCAAAATTTCAGGATTCTGTTGTTCAATGAGTTGGTTAACATGGTATGAATCCTGTTCATTTGATCTACTTCCCAAATGCTCCCAAAATCCTTGATTGAGACGGCGCTCTGTTTGACCTATGTATAATGCATTACAATTATTGTCACTCCCAAGTTTGTGAACTCCGGACTTATTGAATTTATCCCGTACAGACAGCATTGTTGATGAATGAAAATATGTTGTTAATAATAGTTTCGAATGCAACGTTTATATTCCGTTACGGAATGAAACCAGACATTTTGTTTGTATGGTGACCAAGATATGTTAGAAATGCATTAAAGTATTGTAGTGACCATTTCACTCATCTTAAAATTCTCACATAATCTGACCAATCGCAAACCAAAGACATCTCGTGTTATCGCGAGAACACCAGCTGTCTTTCAATTCTGATTGGAGGATCAGCTTCGGTATTTTCAACGACGTAACCATGGCAACACAACGTTTGGCAGTTCTATCAATATTAATTGTACCTGATTGTGTCAAAATGAGTCGCTTCACTGCAAATTCAAATGAAATTATGAAACGAAACATTATAATATTGACGATTTTAATCATTTGTTTATGACTGTTATACATTGTTCGTAATTATATTAATGAAGAAACTTTATTCGTGAAATAGTCTAATAAAATTCAACTCGTGATTGAATTTATCTCATAAGTCTGTCTTTTATTTCTGAACTCAACTGAATTGTTTTCACGAAGCAATTCAGTTTCGTTCAGAAATAAATAATAATAATAATAAAAATACTCATTCATAAACACTCGTTGAGTGTACCCAAAGGCATAGCCTGTGCGGGTAGAGGACGGCTATTATTATTATTTGCCGTGGCGGCCCGGGGCGACTTACTGATGTTTCAGGTGATGTATTCACTTTTCAGCTGTAGGAAAACCCGGAAAACCTACATCACCACCTCGTAAGACTTATCGCGAAAATTCTATCACTCGTGGTATTACTCCTGAAAATACACTTAACTTATTTTGCTAATTTATTTAAAACTCGTCTTGAACAATAACTTAATTTATTTGCAACATTTATATCACAGTCACTATTTCAATTTATCACTGTCACTGTCTGTCTGCGGACTCTCGAATTATATCGGCCTTTAACATCGTTACTGTATAGTATATCTATCTATGATGGATGATTCATATCGATTATTCAGGGAAATCTATTCAACTCCAACTTAAAATTTGTTTAATTTTGAGGTACTTTCACCAGTCTATGGATCATAGAATGATATGATGCTAGTTTGTGTGAATGTGAGTGCATGGAGTACCTATTTGTGTGTGTGAACCTGTTAGTTTTATAACAAAAGCTACTTTTTAATTGAATAGTTTTGTTACATTCCTTTGTTTATTTGTTTATTCCTTCAATTGGAGCAATAAGAAGAATTGCTTTTCTGAATACTCAAACTCAAAATCTCATTTAAAATGCCCATATTGTTTCAAAAACCAAGGTATACAGAATTATACAAAAATTCTAAAAATTTAACATTTAATAAACAAATTGACAAATAATTTACAAAAAAGTGATATTGTTTAAAAAAAAAATCTAAGTTGCATGACTATAATATTAGAAATGCAAATAACTTTCATTTGAATAATATTCATTCAAATAAAGGCAAAAATAATCCTATTTCTCATTCTATAGAAAGATTTAACGAACTTTCTAATGTAATAAAAAAATCAAAGTCAATAAATATTTTTTTGAAAAAACTCAAACGAAATTTGCTGTCATACTGATGTTCATCAATATATAAATATGCAAACTTGTTATATTTGTTACTTTTTATTCATTTTGAAATTGTTAAAACTTATCTTTATATTATTTAATGTATTATCTTTCTTACACCAGAACTTGTTCTGTCTGGAAGATGTATTTTCAATTAAGTAAATAAATACATTTGATACGACCGAACGAAATCGATAATGTCATTGAATATATGGGAACGTTGGGCTCTATTGTCAAGAAATTAGAATTATACTTCACAGAATTTAAGATTTCTATCTTACCCTAATATAATCGTTTTATAATAATAATAATAATTATAATGATAATAATCATTTATTATCATTTATTAAGATAGTTACAAACCTAAAGAAAAAGTCAATTGTTTACATAAAATGTAGACCAACACATACAAAATAAAAATGAAATAGTACTAAAAATTCCTGATTTCACTTCATATTCCTATGATAAGTATTTTGCTTTCCTCAGGTCCCTTAGATCTATATTGATACTTTTTCTTCACAGGTTAGAATTGGACTAATCGCAGAATTTGCTAGGTTCGTGAAGTCAACACTTGTTTTGTTCTTCAACTTTGAAAATTGACATACCTTTTCTCAATTTAAAAAGGCTATAAGAGCCCATATAGGTATGAACTTTTACAAATGAAAAACAGGATTCAACAATCCCTAAATATTTTAGTTAATTAAATGACAAAATAATCACAATTACCAAATATTTAATCAGGGACATTCAGCAATTTACCTATTATTATTGATGCTCATAATTAATTTAACAGGAACTGATCACGAATTAAAATGAATGAGGCAAGATAATTCACCAACATCTCAACAAGATGAAAGCAATGATCTGATTCAATTGAAATACAACTAAAAGTTGAATAAGAGAATTTTAATGACTGAGATGAAAGTTGATTGAAAGAATCAAGTTTCTATAGAAATAAACCAAATTAATTATAATGAAAATTAAGAATTTCCTCTACATAGTTTAAACGAAGACTGCTCCCTTTTTCCAATGCACTCTCGAATTTTGGAGATTCAGTCTACCTCTCCATTCGGGCTAGCCCATTGAAAAATATATTGTCTCTTATTTCATTATCAAAATGTGGAGACATTAAAAAAGTTGCTATGTTCGACTGAAATGTTCCTATTTAGAAAATTATTTATCAAGTACATACTAAAATTACTCGCACAAAGTGGTTATTTATTGAATGATCCTTTATAACATGTATTCTGGAAGGTGGCAAAGGTTCAATTAAAGACTGAAACTTTCAGTAATTCGATATTTTAGATTTAATAGTTTTGGGTTTTATATCGTGCCATATTTTCCAGATGAGACATTTTCGATCACTCTGTTAAGTCCACGCTAAAAAAGAATTGCATTTCGCCCTAATTGATCATTTAGGATTATATTTGAGAAAGTTGAATGTGAAAAGCTCAGTGAATTGTTATCTTCCATTTCTGATAAGTCTAAATTGAAAACCGTACCGATACTGATAGCTTTGATAGTATAAGGCAGAAAAAAAGTAATCCATCATGGCTGCGTGAGTCATTGACTATGAAATGCTTATTTTCTTTTTCAGAGTTGAGATGGAAATTCTGTCTCCAAGTGTCTACGATCCTCTAGTTTTTGCCTTGCCGAACCACACTAGATTTAGTTTAGTCGATTTTCCTTTACATCTACCTCTGGAATTATTAGGTGAGTCACTTCATGGCATTTTTGTAGATTAATTTAATAACTGTGACATTTAATACATTCATTTGTGTGTACTTTGGATCTCTGATTCAACTACATGATTGAATTTTGAAGAAAACTGAACTGCTCCTATGACATTATTTTTGTTGGTAAACCATTTCTAGGAAATATTGTGTTATTTTGTAACTCTGTAGATGTACATGCGAAGTGCGAACTAAAAAAAATATGTGATGTTTAACATGATATTGTTTTGCAGGGGTGGAAACATGTCTGAAAGTTTTAACAATAATTTTACTAGAAAATAAAGTAATACTTCAATCAAGGGATTACAACGCTTTGTCAATGTCTGTGATGGCTTTTGTTACCATGATATATCCATTGGAATATATGTTCCCAGTGATACCATTATTGCCCACATGTATGAACTGTGCAGAACAGGTGAGTTTGTTTTCTGTGTTTGTTTTAAGCTTTCTGATATGATATATTAGTAAAAGGAAGTCTGGGGTCATAAATTTTTCTGTTGTACCTGGTCCGTCTGTTTGTTTGTTTGAAATAGATTTTAAACTAATTTCTGGAAGATCTAGAATTTTCTAACGTACTTCAGAACTGGATGACAATGGAATGATAAAGCATAAAATGTTGAAAAGATGGAGTTACTTACAGATAGATGCACTCGAGTTGTGAAACTGTTATAAACCTAACCTCAAAATCAGTGTCAGACGTACCACATACATGGCCAAATTGCATGTCCGGAGTTTTAAACTTGAGGCAAGAAATAAGAGAAAATAGGTGATTTAAACAATGGTTTGTAATAAAATGATACTCATATAATTCTCATAATACCAACCAAAATTATTCCAGAAATTTCACTGATGATAACGAAAGTTTCGTCAGGAACTCAAGCTTTGTTGGGGCTCTGAAAAAATGTCACAAACTTAATCCAAAAACTGCATCTGATTCTACATTCTTATATAATAAGTAGAATTACTTCTCATAAGCATTTGGGAATCATGTTTTAAAAATATTTTCACTTATAATCTCCCTAGAGCCTGAATTACTTTCGGAAATTTTCTCGAAGTGCGAATTTTCTTAAAAAAATCGCAACTGAGGAAAATTTCCGGAATATTTATTCATGCTCGCGGGAGATTCCGTAAGAACATTTTATACCACAACTTTTTTAAAATAGAAATTAAATTGGTGAAATACTTAGGTGACATATTATTATCCATGTAACGGACATCATAGTAGGCCATTGTTAATTAAGGCTTTGTCCCACAACAGCGAATTGCGAATTATTTTTTTTTGCGGATTTGATATCAAATATTTCAATTTCCCATGATCTAGTGAAATGTGGTTCAAATAATTAAATAGAGAAGCAAATATTCTACCAAAATCACATAATTTTATAGTACTAGAAGAAAGGGAAAAAAAGTTAAGGTCTACCTATCGGACGCTAATGAATTAATTACATCGGTGGCACCTTCATTTATTAATCTCGGATTTGTTGTCAAGTATTGTAATTTCCCTATGCTCTATAAAAATGTGGTTTAAATAATTAAATAACATGTACCTATAATTAAGTTATAAATAAATATCTATCAAAAATATTTTACGCCACTGTGTTTATGACAGCTGTCAAGCCAGAGGGAAATTTCCACTTATTAATTTCCCTCTACGCAGGGAAATTTCCGAAGAAATTAGGTTATTGTCATAGCAACATGTCAAAATGCAGGCATCTGATTGGCTAAAATTAATTGGTGTAAAATTTTCAAGAAAATTTTCACATTACATAAAAAAATCATTAAAAGTCTTGTATCGTCTTCCGTATGATTCACCACTCTATACAATAGATACTTACAAAAAGTATTTCAATCAATAAAAATGTTAAATCAAACTCTTTACTAACTATAGCAATTCTGAAATACCCGGCAACGTACCATAGCGATTCTGCTAGCTCAATTTTTGGACAAAAAAGGTTTACACATTCAGCTCTGTAAAATTTTATAGAGATTGCTGAATGAGATCACGAATTCCAGTAATATCATACAATGTGAACATCGATTGAAAAAGTACATTCTTTCACAAAGGAACAAACTGAATTGATATGTATTTTAAGTAAAATATGATATATTCAGAGCCTCTTTTATATCTTAGAATTACCTAAACGACTGTTTTTTGTGTTTCTCGTTATTTTTTTGTTGTTACGTTCTATTGTTAGTTTTTTCTCAGTTAGCCAAGATTATTATAGAACAATAATTGTTGAACTTCATAGCAGTTTTACGTTACTGTCTGATTGTTTCGTGTTATTCCATTTGGAGGAAATATTTCATTTTACCTAATAGTAATTTTTCATATTCCTTGAAATATAAATATTGCTGTGTGAATAAGTAAATAGATAAATAAATAAAATAAAATAAAATAAAAGCCTAATGAAAAAGATATATTGTTACGTTTTTGCTAAATAATAGGCCGAGCACACTACTAAACTGTTTATTTTCTAACTTCACTATAAACAAACATACAACACTTCACTGACTAATAAAACACTTAGATTTATCTATACAACAATACAACTAGCTAAATATTCCAAACACTTCTGCTTATTATCACTTTCTAATCTTCATAAATAATTTCTCTTCATAAAACTTCCTTCCCAGTCAAACGTCTCCGTTTATATAGGTGCTCATCATGTAGACTGTATTAATCGCGATGATTCGAGAATACTCAAAACGGAGAACTTCTACACATTTCGAGGAATTGAGCGATGACGCGGCAGCTCCGTTATCTAGACTATGCGGTACAGAAAACGATCCATCCAAATAAACACTTCTTGGAATTGATGTATCGAGGAATGGACTCAGCGGCGCAGCTAGGGGGCTTTTATCAATCTCGTAACAATATGTAATAAATTAAAATTCAAACCAAGACTGAAAAGCACCAAATAATAATTCATATAAAGTTTTTTAATTCATTAACTCTTCAAAAAGAACTAGAAAGAATAAAATAATTATTCTGAATTTTCTGATTGTGATTTTTTAAGGAAAGCAATAACAAAAATTGTGAGAATTGAAATGAAAAACGAGGGGCGCATGCAATAGGTGATTCATGCATCCATAGTTCACTCAAGTCATGAATAATTTTTTGCACTGAAAATTATATGAATTGTGTACATTTTCTCAACAAAGGTTGCTCCCCACGCCCTTTCTATTTTATGGTGTTCGTTTAAAACTCACAAGTTTTTTCAACGCCATTATTGAAAAATCATATTCACACTTTTTAGAATAATCTGTATGAAGTTGGGAATCTGTATGGGCTTATAAATACGTAAAAATTAAATATCTTAGTGATTTCTTTAAACATGTTTTTCATTTTCATTATTTTGTGTACATCTTCATATGAATAAATGGATAAATGAACAAATTGACAAACACATTAATACATAAATACACAATCACTCAATAAATAAGAAAATCAATACAGAAGTACATAAAGAAATAAATAATTCTACAGTCAGTTTAGTAATCCTACTGATGTTACCGTGGTTAACGAAATGCGTATCTAGGAATTAAATTACTAGTGTGGTGAAGGGAAAAACTTCTTTTGTTCTCTAATTGCACAGTCATTTATTTTTGCAATCAATGACTTGATAAATTTATTGTATATTATTAATATCAATAATTTTGCAGCTTCTACTCGCACCGACGCCGTTCATAATTGGTCTTCCTGCTAGTTTTTTAATGTATAAGAAGAATTTCAAGTGAGTATATGAAATAAGTTAGTAGGGTGAAAGGAGAAATGAATGAATAAGAAATGCCAATAGTTTCTGGTAAATCAATGTTATGTATTCGTGAAGACAGTAAAAGTGAACAAAAAAATTAAATGATTCAGAAAATTTGAATTATTTAACAAGCTATAGCAAAAAACTTTACAAAGTTTTCAATGAATATGAATTGTTAATTCACTTTAGCTTCTCCAGAACTATAATGATAAAAATTATTTGAATAAAACATATACCTAGAGACAATATGAATTTTACCTACATGCAATACATTTGAGAAATTCAACTCTTCCGTAAACAGTGAAAATTGGTCAAAAAACTGTGCACTTGTGCGTTGTAGCTATGTGTAGTCACAACGGTAAAAAACATATGACGTTAACAATAATTGCAATAACACGAACATTTGGTATATTTAGCAACCTTTACACTTTCACTAAAAACTTTTACTAGTTCAATAAATGAAAATAAAGCATGATAGGATGAACCTCCAATCAAGTAACACAACCTAGATGAGTAATACTCAAATAGAACTGAAGGTCAAATCAAATCATGACATTATTGCCATGTCGCAATTTTTTAAGGATAGAATAAGCACGTCAGCTAGATTTTGATTTCTGTCATGGCAACGAAAACCCAAAAATACTGTCTTGGATGAAATATATAGCAATAAGAAGACAATTGAAACGTTCATTACAGCTTGTTGGGAGCATGCAAAAGCGATAGTATTTCCATCGCCGAACGGAGATTCTTCGTTGTCGATATAGTCTGGTCAGTACGGCAACACTGCATTTAGAATATCGAATGTCAAATATGACAGAACAACAACAAAACATCTCTATTTTTTTCGTCTTTGGCTTATTGGAGTGTTTTTTCGTGAATAAAGGGCGAATTATGAGTTAATTTGTGTTAAACTATCGTTAGTTTTTATTGCTAAGCAATGGTGAAGCATTGTGAAATGTGTAAATGACCATTTGAAGCTAGAAATCAAAATATGTCATTTTATAGGTAAGCTTCCAGTGTCGTAACTATCGAGAAAGGGAAACCGAATTGGAAAAGATTAAAATTAATGAATTATGAAGAAACATGTCAATTAGAGCATCGGCTGTTCTCAAAATCTTGTCTAGATTATTCCATCATAATTTCAGGTGTCCATTCCATACTGGGTTTCCATTATTTCTATTTTATTGAACCTCAATATTTCTGTTAACAACGCACGACACTGTCGTTGGGGGAAGATATTCCTTACACACAAATTTTAATGCGTGTGCGGCGAGATACTTATCTAGGTTGTGTTATTTAATCGAAGGGATGAACGTACAAGGAAGATGGAAGCCCATCATTTAGTTGAACGAGTTTAAAGCTGTATAACTCATAATAAATGTATTTTCAAGACTTCCTGATGACATTTGGCTGGTTGATTTGGACTCAAATAAGTTAATATGTCCTTCGGAAATTCCCGCTCTGCCGGAGCCGGAGGGGACCATTTTGAAGAATCATCTGAAACAAGTGAGTTCATTTTGAAAATTATCCGTCTAACACTTCTTTCTCATAATTGTTTTATCTTCCGCTTTCACCAAAAAGGCAATGCAACTAATGGATCAAGTTGGCGCTGGAGTAAATATCATTCTGCCACTGTCTGCTTTTGTATTTTTGGAAAGGCTCAGAAAAGCACCTGATTTTATTTTTTCCTTTCGAATGGAATCTCAGAACTATCGAATTTAGAATCATATTTCACGATTACAAATACTTTTGTATTACATTTCGAAATTGTCGATGTTTCTTTCAGTAATATTTTTTATTCTTTGTAGCGTTTATGATTACTTGATATACACACATAAACACTCAAAGGCAAATGTGAGGGTAGAGGAAGGCTACATGTATTAGTTGCCATAAACCACCGGGACTAATTACATATTTACTGATTTTCAATGGTGTATTCACTTTTCAGCTTTAGGAAACCCTACAGCATCACCCTATTGAACCCTATGAAACAAGTATGTTTTATGCTAGGTGAAATGAATTAATGAATGAAAATCGGACTCCTCCACTATTCTGTTCTCTGCCGTATGTACCGGTATGTACAGATATACAAAGTTCTTGCAATGGATATTCCAATGAAAATATATGACTTTCCGATTCCCTTCTACTTTCCTTCTCAAATGTTTCAATGTAAGTCCGGGATTAAAAGTTACTTTGGATATTTGCCATGGATAAATCTGTCCACTTTTGATTTTTATAAATTTGGAGTAGATTAAGCTTAATTATCAACAATGCAAAAAATAGCTCAAGTGTATTTTTGAATCATAGGCGATTGCTGCTCTTCCTGACGTCCCTATCAATCTGATTCGAAAATATATTTTGAGATAGGTAGATTCATTGATGAATGAAGAGGTTTTCATGAAAATTTCCATTTGAAATGAGGTTACTGATAGTAGTCCGTAACACTTCAAGTACCTTATAAAAACATTTCAATTTTGTAAATTGACTTTAATTTCGATATATTTTGGGGTATGGACCAACCGAAAGTACACTACTTCTCACATACCGGAGCGAACTGGATTTGCAAAACGACGAACGTATCAAGCTTGGACACAGATTATTCACTAACTGGTCCTTTTATGAGCTTAGTCATATTTATACCGCGAATACCTCGATAAATCACCTGATTTATCACCAACCAGACATGTCTGATTGACGCGCGCTTCATTCTCATCAAAGAGTATCCTCTTATCACTTCCTAACAGTCTTACCCGGCAATTGATTGCCCATAAAGAACTCGTTTTTTGATTGATAAGTACTCGTTTTTTATTGATAAATAGTTTTCAAATGCTGCCGCGATTGAACACGTCCTAAATCTGTTCGCGGCAATAATTATAATACTTATACATGGACTATGAATTATGTCATGCGAGGTATTTTTGTTATAATCAGATTTAAAACAATATCTAGGTATTATATTCATAAGCGTCTCTATTTGATTAAGGGATGGAACTATAGAGAGGCCCTTTACAAAACTTGTATCTTCCACAACATACATTTTTTTTCTAAAATTTTCGGGTGCAGTTAGTTCTTTCAGTTCTCATTAATTGCCTATTTAGAAAAATCTTTAAAATAATTGACTACCAGTTTTTCAACTATTACTAGAAGAGGTGCAGAACTGTGTGGTATACATACTCTACCTTTTGAAAAACAAAACTTCGAATGAAACTGGAAATATATATAATGCCTAAATAAAAAAAAAAAGTCTATTTGGTTATATCCGGTGTCTTTAGCGCCATCTATTCAATATGGTTGATTCTACTTTTTCAAGTTATCACTTGTCATGGATTAAAATTAAAATATACAAAATCGTGATTGAAATCTAATTCTGACTGTTATATAAAAATTTTGCAATTCGAATCAGGAAAGAAAAAAAAATTGTGCTTTTCGACATTGCATAGTTCAACTTAGTTGTGAAGCACGAATACTACATTACGTACCAAGAGTTGTATTGCCTTACTACTCATGGTACGTACTTTGCAGTATAGTACTCACAACGCTACCGACATAGGAGAAAATATGTGAGGTCAATCAACTATTATCTAATGAATAGCACAAAGAGAAATTCAATAATATTTTGCTTCTTGACATGAATCATCGAAGATTGTCGGGGAATTTTATGCTCGTAGTGTTGTGAGTCCTATATATTTCTTACTACCACCTTTGTATATGTTACTCATATCAAAATCCAAACGTTCAGAACGATCTCAGCTTAAAGTTGAATGTAAGAAGTCTAAACATCCTGGTGTACCTACCTACTGATTAGATTTTGTTTAGAGTTTTTTTACAAACAAAACGTATGAAATCGCGTTCTGTAATCAATTCCTTGTCCTCGAGTCAATATTTCAAGGATAAGTCACAGGGATTGTTGTTAATTAATTATACGGAAATTCATTAAACTGTTTAGATATCATACGAAACTAATAGTCGTTAAGTAAGTGGGAAAAAAAGGTTTTTTGGAAAAATAACACTTCTCAGATTGTATTGTTTTTATTTATTATTTTAAATTTTCTTATTGATTATTATTGATTAGCGTTTCTTCATTTTCCTGTGTTTTATTTTATTTTCCTGAATAATTTGATCATGTTTTGTTTTTGTGAGGACAATTCAGAGAGATGAACACATTAATCCATTTAAATCAACTACCGAAAGTGAGTACCACTTAGAATCTATAGCATACTTTGAAACCAGTTTGAAACTGACATTTTATTTCAAAACTCGTCATGCTCTAGTTGACAATACTTTATGGCGGACATTTTTTTAAATTGATCAATGAACTGGCTGCGTTGTTATACCCAACTGTATCGTCATATCTTTCCTGAAGTGTATAGGTCGTGAAAGTCTGGGATAAAGTAAAAAAAAATCCCTATTCCTACTGAAATCTATAAATTTTGCATATCATCAAGCTTGTTAAGTTTTGATTATTTTTCCATTTGTTTTATTAATTGAAATGTCAAAAAAAATCTTTTCATAGTAGATAATGAATTTTATGTCAAACAATCTTTCAAAAACATTTAAATATTTTACTACTACATAGCATCATCGAAAAGTTTTTAAAATAGTGAAAGAACATTGTAACATGCAACTCATCACACATGTCACTTCTCAAAAGCAATTAAATGAAATTCAAAGCGACAATAGTATTATTTGAAAAACTTGGGTATAAAAGGAAATCTCGGACACAGTTGCACAGATCCCTGCGCGTGCTTGGGCAGATATCAAACAGGTACAAAATTGGCAGGTTCTAATGGTGAATTTCGGCTGCTGAACTGCAATACTTTTATGTGAAATATGTTATTTTTATTTATTCGAGTATATTGCATTTCAGCAAACCAAAAATAATGCAATGAATCGAAAATGTAACGAATAAAATTGCTTGTAGACAATGATTCTTTGAATTTCTATGATTATGTTGGTATATTTATTTCATGCTCATGGGCAAAACTTAGAACTTCTGTTCATGAAAATTTACCCAAACAAGAAAACCGACAGTGGCGGTTCACGCAAGTATCCCGGGATATTTGGAAAGCAGAACACGATTTTATTAGTTTTCTCGTAATAAAGCTGGCGACTGTCTCGCGTTCTATCTCACAGTTTACAGGTACACTAGAGATTTTAGGCATCGCCAAAGGAGGAAGTGAACATGTATTTTCACGATCGTTTCATATGAACGAAAAATTAAATGCACTTTTTTGATTGAGATGTCTATCACATAAAATTTCAAATATTTCAAGATTTAGTTTTGATTTTTTTTTACTAATCCTCGTTTTGGCTAGGCGAGACTTATCCATGCAATAGGGATATGCACATCATACATATTTGGGAAATCCAATATATACAGTGTGGTTGTAGAATATCATTGCATGCTCCTGATTGAAGAAAATATTGGCGCATGCTTGGTTGTTATCAAAGATGAATCAATTAGATGTACCATAGCAATGCATAGAAACTTACATACATAGTAGATATATTGTTAAATCAATAATTTCAATATGCAGATGATCGTATGTATACTTGTTGTCAAAGAATTGAATCAAAATTGTTTTTTTTTTGGGTTTACTATAAGCCTGTTTCTGCGATGCAAGTTATTCACTAATAATATAGAGTTTGCTTTGGATTTCCACAGGACTATCGAATTCTTGCGAAATTGAAGTTTTATCGGGGGTAATATAACAAGATTTCGTTTATGAACGAATAAAATTTTCATTTTCAACGGAAACGATTTTGATTGATTTATTCGATTTGATAAACGACGGTCGAGTTATATTTGATCAGATTATTTCCCAAATATGTCAACAACAATAACATTTATTCCACAACGTACATAATTATTTTTATTAAAATAATGAACATAATATGTCACACGACTTGTGAAATGTGTTGCATACATTCAGGCAACTGTCAAGAAGGACCATGCAGTTAATTCGCAAAAGAAACGAAGCGGGTTTATCAGCGAATAAATTTTGACAGATGAGGGAAATAATCTGCATAATGTAACATCGAAGTAATACCCGAATATTTATCAGTTGGGATATTCTGGAATATCAAGTCATAATTTCTTATTCTGAGATATGATGAGTTGATTGAAATTCCAAATTGAATTGAGAAATTACCTGAAATTCAACACTGTTGAAAATAAATGGTAATGATATATAATTATAGTCTTTGGTCTTTTGGGCATAGACCTAGTCAATTCTATGCTTACTAGTTCGTGGGGAACGCAAAAACTCATTGGTATGCTTGGCCTATAAGTACAGAATGCTCGGAGAAAAAATATTTCAAAAATATATCCAGGATTTAATAATTTTCTTAATGGCTGGTTACTCTTTCATTTCATACATCTCTAGGTTCATTCACTCATACTTGGTTTATCTTTCATGATTCGCTACAAGGGTCTAGCAGTCCCATCCACTTAATTCACAACTTTATTCAATGTTTTCGTATATTGTATCCACCAAAAAGTAATAATACGTATTCACAGGCAATCGGCAACTTGGCTACTCCCAGTAACGGTTCGCAGCAACTTCATCCCTCAAGAAGGGAAAGCATATCATCACCAATCAACTCTAGGTAAGTATTGTGTATTAACAAACAATTAATAAACAGAACAGTTATTTTCAATTCTTTTATTTACAAAACAATATAACATGCTCCTTCCTTGATTTGCAGAATTTTAAATAATGAGGGAAGAATAGAAAAATTCTATATTATTAATGCCTAAGCCAATAATTGGATATATTCTATCCTAGTTGTTCCCTTTCGACTCTCTTTCCGTCCTCTTTCTCTCTCCACACTTTAATTTGTATTGATTTATATGATTTATCATTATTTGTTTTTTACTAAATTTCTCATAATAATGTTTTTGATTATTTTTAAATAATGAGATTCTAACGCAAGATTAATAGTTTTGGAGATCGTCTCATAATTGCAGTCATGAAATTACGTTTTTAATTTCCATCTATTTCATTATAAATATGTATATAAATGTAGTTTTTTTTTAAATATAAACATCATTCAAAATATGATATCAAAAATGTAAACAGTATTGTGTATTTTGTAAAAGATTAATTGTTTTTTCTGTTACAGTATAAGTAGAAGTAGGTCTCCGGAATCGGAATTGTTTCCTGCAACGTCACCTGGGAACTCCACGACCCAACAAAGACTATCACTAACGCCTCAAGTACCCTACATACCATCTTCAAGGCCACCTACCCCTTCTGCTAGTTTCAATCCGTTCATTTACGGAAGTGACGTGGATTCTGTCGATGTTGCAACTCGTGTGGCGATGGTAAGTGTGATAAAATGGTACAGCAGCAATTAAATCTGGTGTCGTTTAGCTCAGGTAATTTTGATTTATTCTCCATCCTCCAGAATCTACAAGATTCCTCGATTTTTCATCAGTAGAGTTAATGGTAAAAGTGCACACCCCCACTTATTGATTCCTCTGGCCAATCAGAACAAAGTTTCAACTTTCAGCGCCGCCCTTGCTAGTTGAGTCCCATCTCACACTTAGTTCAGTCGAAACCAGTAGGTAGATCGAATCCCGCCTAAAATAAAGATACAGTGGGTTTCAGTCAAGCCCTAACGGGACTATAGGACTAAGAGGAAAGCTGCTCCTTACGATTGGCTTAAATCGAAACAGATCTTTTGGATCGACCAAAGATTTTGCAGTTTTCTTTGAATCACTTACTTTTCTAATGACGTTTGATGATAAGACTTGCGGTAATGAACAAAATCGATTACAAAACCAGGTGTTTCATGAAACACGCCAATATCCATCAATGGTTCACCGATGTTCTTGTCGTAGTTTTTTGAAAAATTCATATTTTTTCTTACGAAGAGAAGTGGCCGTGGTGTTAGAGCGTTTGCCTTTCACCCAGGCGGCTCGGGTTCAATCCCCACCACCTACTACTGAGGTAAAGCGGTTCGGAATCCACTTGTACGTAAGCTGCAGTTCCCGGATCTCCGTTGCTTGCACAAGCTCTGCTTTCGAGTGTTTTTTTTTCGAAAACCTGTATGATTCGAAGAAACAAATTTTACAAATTGACATATAGGTCAATGACGTCACGTGACCTTCGATTACGGCTAAATTCGCACACCCAAATTGTATGCAAATATTATAACATTGATTGATGGGTCAAAATAAAGGGTTTTACATCATAATCTGAGAGAAATATCGGTTAAGGGTATAAGTTCCAGTCCGTATGCCGTCTTTGGAGACCGACCTAGATGTATGCAAATCGGTTAGCGCCCGGTTAATTTAGTGAGATCCGACTATTCCAATACATTGTGAAGTTTCTTCATCAATAATGTTTCCAACAGTGCTCTCAACAGGAATTTGATTGAACAGGGATAGGGGCGACGTGGTACCGATCCAACAAACGACTTTTTTCACGATAATCAAACTTGGTCCTGTCCCTTCTATCTATCATACCTTCGTTGATAATCGACACCCCTATTGTCATGGGCCCACGGTCTAATACCAGTAACAACGGTTATTACAATGAAATCGTGAAAACTTCTAAATGAAACTATGTAACGGAAAGTGAACTCGGACTATTCAAAATATTAAAGTTGATATCACATGATAGGATGTGGCAAATATTATGAGGGTCTTTTTGTACATCACTTTTCACGGGTCAAAAGATCGCTGAATATCCAGTATACAAATGTCAGTGATTTGGCTTCACTGGATTGAATTGATCATGATTATTGTTTCTAGGTTCGCTTCTTTAACTCACAAAACACGCTAGCCAACTTCTCCGAGCACACGAGAACTCTGCGACTTTATCCTCGGCCAGTAGTTGCATTTCAGATCAATAGTTTTCTGAGATCCCGTCCTAGAGCGTCACAGTTCCTGAATAGATTTGCCAGAACACAAGCGGTGGAGTTCTTGGCCGAGTGGTCGTTAACTCCAACTAATGTAGCTTTTCAGAGAGTCCACACTGGAGTGCTGGATCCAAGTCTAATTGGTGATAAACCGAAGTGGTATATGCACACCCTAGAACCGATCAAATTCGTTGTATGGGACGATGGCAGCTCTTTGAATGGTGAGTACTGCCAGTTTTTCCAAAGTAATACATTTTTTATTGGGGTTCCTTCATCTTGGCTCATCTAAAATTTTTACCTTTGCCTTCTCAGGTGGACTGGAATTGGAGACCGAGAAATTCATTATGGCCTAGTGGGGTGGTGGTGTTTTCAGTAGTAATACTGGAGGAAACAGCACGAGTCCGCAGGACGAGTGGTGTTTTCTTAAATCAATTCAGTTGAGTTCCGAAATAAAAGACAGACTTATGAGATACATTAAAACACAAGTGGAATTTCATTAGACTATTTCACAAAGTGAAAGGTAAAAATCTGATACTCGGCAGAATCAGAGGATTAGCAAATAGTTGAGAAGGTGATCTGAGAAATTAATAAAATTTAATGAACATTGGCAGTTTAGTCATGAATATACCAATAGATGGCGTATTTTTGCAATTTGAAGAGTGGTATATTTTGATGAAAATTGTGGACGATAAAGTTTACTACTACTAACAGACGATTCGCAGATCGTGTTTGTGAAAAGAAGGAAAATCACCACCCATTTTTCAGAAACGCCATTATTCAAATTGCGTTTTTGTTTGTTTATTATCTATTTATTTATTGGGGTTTTTGGAGTGGAAGATTATGATTTTTGTCTCGGAATTCATGACTAAACAATGGTGGTTTCTAGATGGCGAATTAATTTTTTGCTCATTGCCCGATTTCATTCATACTTTGATACGCGGAGTTTATGATTCAATGACAATAATATGATGAAAGAATGAAGAATGATCTAATTACTTACGACCCAAAAGTGAAAATGAGCTCTTATTCAAATGCACTGAGAAGGAAAAATGAAATTGAAATAAAAAAATGTTGAAGGGTTGTTATTCAAATTGGTCGAAAAATAATATCAAAAGTAAAAATAGACAAGATATCATTAAAATGCACAAACAAGAAAAAACTAACTGCTTTAGATGTATGTTATTCTGTGAGTAACTGATTCGAAAGCTTGTCGCACAAGACAACCCGGTTTTTTTGTATATAACTGATAACTTGGCGTGGCAAGCTTTTGAATGTGTTGCTCACACACATTTCTAAAACAATTATTATCAGTTCATTTTGATAAAATTTTGAATTCAAATATGTTTTTTACTTTCAATTTAATTTTTGTATTGAATTGTTATTCATTATTATTCCTTTGGGTCCTTTGTAGAACCCTATATCTGAAAACATGTTAAATGATACAAAACAATTTTCAGATTCATGTTCAGGACATCAATCTACATAAGTAATTCAAAACATTTTTGCCACTATAGGTGGAGCTGTAAAACGTAAATTCACTTAGAACATAACACGTCGGTGTCACGTGTATCGTATTGATATGTCAAACTCAAGTGCTGCCTTATACTCTAGGCATTATTGAGTACCTCATTCTTCACCTCCAGGTGAATACAAGCCAATAAGGCTGATGTAGTCCTTCTGGTCCACTAAAGTACGACAGAGAAGAAAAAGCGGAAAAATATCAAGATTCACTCTTTGAGACTTAACAGGCTGTATCCAAACCGATCTAAAATGGAGGTTCTAACTATAGGGGACCTTGGTCCTTGGACTGTTTTATGTTATTCTATTAAAAACGTTATATTTCACTATTGAATCAATTGAAATATTCCTTATATTGTATTAAATACATTTCCTAAGGAATAGATGACCTCGAACTTCTAAATTATACGACTTACCGTAAGATGCTGGAAATGCTATCCAGATGAATCAAGAAGGCTGAAATACTTATTTTACTTCATATCATTACTGCCATATCTATCATCTTTTCTCCCAAACTCATTTGCATTGAGGGTGAATTTTAAGTAGCGTATTTATTTAATGTATATCAAATTTTCATATTTCATATTTTCTCTTTATATATTTTCATTTACTGGCACGTAACACTGAATTTCATATGAAGGAAGTAGTCCATGCAAGAAAAAGCTGTTGAGTTCAGATTTATCAATACATCAATCAAATTTTGAATCTCAACCGAGGCATAGTGAAACTTCCATCGAAACCTATTTTTTATCAATTTGGAGCAAGGTGTTTTCCAATTCAGTTTATTCCATATCTTACTCATTTCCAAACTATGTTTAAGATTTATTAACACACGCTGTATTCGAACTAGTTCGAATGTTTACACGCTATAAATAATTCAAAATCGATATTAATCTTTCAGGCGCATTGAGAAGTATACAAATAGTGGAAAATCAGCCAACAGATGAAAGTGGCTCGGATTCCGAAGAAGCGGAAAGCACCAGTTCCAGCTACTCCTCTCTCAGCGATTTCGTTTCAGAAATGGTATCTTCAGACCTTTCTCCGGGTTACACTTCGTTCCACGAACAGAGAAAAGCGTCCGCACAAAACATGTCGTTTTCGTCAAGCATCGACGTTGCGACCGTTTACAAGCCCCCCTCAGAGTTACAGTACCCTGGAGGCGAAGTGCCTGTAGTTCGATCGGACTCTCCCCAGACCTCGTCGAGTAGCGATTCTGATTTGAGTTCGCCTTCGTTCAACAGAGATTCTGAGTTGGAATTCGCAGGAAAATTGAAAAGTGAGCGTGCGAACCTTGCTAAGACTGACAAAGATGAGACAGGGAGTTATGAAAATGAGTCAGATTCTAATTCTACCACTACTCCAAAAACAGTTGTGAGTTCCACCAACGCCAAGCAGGGTTCGCCTGTTAGCGAAGTGGAGAGATCTATCACGCCGAGAAAGGGTCGGAGATCTATCACTCCAGTAAGTAGACAATCAATTTAAGCGCACTCTGTTGTTCCATCACTCAATTTTTTTATACTAATGCCAATATAGAAGTTTAAAATTATGAAACTTGATATCCAAAAAAATATCAGAAAATTTGGAGGGTCTGATTTTTCAAGTAGTACGTTAATAAGAATTTGTGACGAACTCCTTATGTTATACCCGAGCGGCTGAGATATGACTTCATTGGGGTTCGTGACATGAAGTAGTTCATAGATTCTAACGGAAAAACGAGAAATATTTAGCTATAGAGTAGATATATTGAAATGAGTGATAATTCATAAAACATGCACAACTCTGATTTGAAACTGACATTAAACATGCAGTGTCATCCCCAAAGTACGCACCATATAGAAAATTTCTTTATTATGGGTTTTTCGACAAAAAGTTATTCTTGATAAAACTTCGTGCATCCCCTAAATCTAAACATGCACTAACGAAATAAAGCAAAACATGCGTAATGTACGAGGCGCATTAGAAAACTTGATTTTGAGCCAGAAGTACCCTTATTTTAGAAAAAATCAAAAAATGTTTTTTTGAAAAGTTGTTCAGCATTGAAAAATACATTTGGATTTAAATTCATGGCAATATAAGAGAGATTTTATGTTTTCACCAATTTTTCAAAAATGGAGTCTTCAAAAAATAAAATTAGTTCAAAACGATAAATAAACGTCATCCTGTATACAACGATTTATTATAAATGCGTGTAATAATACAAATTACCCAACTATTATGTTAACTAAGCAAAATTGAATTTTTTAGTGAATTAAATATCAAAATTTTTGGTGCAAAGTCCTTTTTATTTGGTGTTAACACCTAAAATTGCTCAAAATAATACAGTATTGTTACAAGAATATACTGTTCAATAATCCCGACTGATAAAACATCAAAATAAAATTATTATCTCAGAACAAATGGATTACATTTATTTTGAGGAGGTTTTCATACCCAAAATAACTGTTTTAACTTGGCTTTGAATTCTTTTAAGATTTCTTTATTTTGTTAGTGCGTGTTTACATTTAGGGAATGCACAAACTTTTATCTAGAATAACTTTTTGTTGAAAAACCCATAATGAAGAAGTTTCCCATATGGTGCGTACTTTGGGGATGAGACACTGAACATACTGAATGCATATGATACTTTTCTAAACAAATTCACTAATTACCTGAAACAAGCAACAACATATAGAGCTATTAATTCCACTACGAAAAAATTCATTGAAATAGGCTCTGCGAACTAACAAAAGGCATTAAAAATTCGTATTACTAGCAGAAACTAACTTGCGAATGGAAATCATTTCAAAAAACCTGACAAATATTGAATAAAGCAAAGAATACATCACGAAAAAATACCATATCCAGATCATGATGAGTCAACAATAACTGAAAACTAGTGCAAAGTCGACTCTTTCAATAACCATTTCGCAAAAATACAAGAAAATATGGCAAAAGATATAGAAGACGAATTCATGTCCGACAAAAATACCTATCACTAAACTTCCACAAATCACAAACTTATACAGGAACACCATTCACAAAAAACGGTATCACTTTGGCCATTCAAAATATGGATTGTTACCCGGACCTGACGGAATTAGCACGGAAACCGTTAGGAATAATCACCCAAGTATTATAGCCAATAGTATATCTTATTAACCTAACCTTGAACAAAAGCGAACTCCCGAAACCATGGAATAGTATATTCTGTAACAAGGTTAGAATGAAAATTCGATGCTAGTGGAAAGCCACGAGCATCACGAATTTTCATTCTAACCGAGTAGCAGACTATACTTTCTCCACGATCCAAAATTTTGAAATATTTTTTAATGGAAACGAACAAAAGATAACTTCCACACGAAATAATAAATATTATTTAAAAACACTGTTTATCAGAAAGGACTAATCCTGGACTAACCAGAACTAATTCTTTAATCGCAAAGATGTTTTAAGAATAAACTAATGAATTAAAAACAATTGCCTTGTCGGTGGTTTGAACCCACAACCTCTCGTCTACTCTGCCAATGCTATACCATCTGAGCCATCCGGCATCTCATTAAATTATATTTGTTAAATATTATATTAACGGCATTCTCTTCCACGAAAACTACGAGTCTCAATTATTCGGGTGTTTTGGTGGTAAATTTATTATTTGTACTCTTTGTAATTTCAGGTGGTGTATTTTCACACTCTGATTCTGAATCACTGGATAAATTCATGATACTTTTATATTTTCGAATGATAACGTGACAGCAATCATTTTGGCACTACTGAAATTTGCCACTTCGGTGACAATCAACTGCGTCAAGGCTAATGTTATAATTGCTAACCAGTGTGAGAATATTATTCTATTACAAGAGAAAGAATGTAAATACATTTGAATTGCATGGGGGCAGAGGTGTTGCAGAATATTTTTTCTATCTCAAGAGAGAGAATTCCAGCATTCTGTAATCAAATTTCATTTCAGAATTAGAAAATTCTGTGATGATCGTGGAGAAAATATTTTATTTATTTACTTTATTGATCCCAAGAAACATTTCTGTTTGTAGAGCGATAAAAAAATAAGAATACACTGAATAATGGCAATACATATATAATAAAGAAACAATCAAACAATTAATAGAAATGAACAAGAATTATCACAAGTTTGTAAAACTGAAAATGGTGGAATCAGAAAATATGTTTGTTTTCAACTCAACCGATAATTTCTTTTTTCAAACTAATTTTGAATCGTATTTTACCACATTTTTTTCAAATGGTTGGGTACATTTTATTCCGCTGCTACATAGTATTGATTTTTGACCAATATTTGTCTTAGTTTTGTGCATTGCTACATTATTGGAATATATGGTTGAATGTTGATCACTATTAATTTTTAATATTAAATTGGAATGTGTCATATTATTTTTATTATAAATATCTTCCTTGCCTAAATATCAGTAAAACTAAATTCATGACATTCACACTTACTCGAACCAAAGAATCCAAAATCAAAAATATGACAACCATGAGTAAAATTGCAAAGCGGTAAACAACTGTGGTCTTTACAATATAGAGAAAGCCCACAAATCCAAAAACTTAGGAGTCATAATAGATCCAGGAAACTTTCACAACAACTTCTACTCACAGTCTAGTCTAGTTATTGATAGAATCAGTTATGAGATATTGCATTACAGCCTCGCGTGGGTTATTCAAAAAGGCAAAAAATTCAAACAATATAAGTTTATTTTCAAGATTATCTTTAGAAAAAATATGTTATTCTCCACACGAAAACTTTATCCGGAAATTGAAGTCTTTACTTTTTCAAAGCCTTACTTGAATTTACTAGCAAAAAAGTAAACTGCGTCCCCAACAATCTAGAACTACGAAATTCACCTCACAATAGATATCCCTATGTAAGTTTCAACAAATTCAAGTCTTCAACCAAATTATATCTCTCAAAACCAGCATATTCTCAATATATTGTAATGAGAAAAATAAAAATTCAATAAAATAAAATCATGAACATTGAAATCTGCTTTTTGTGATTCTATCGGTACAATCTCCAGTGACACCCAATGACTCAATGAATTAGAATATACAGAATGAAATCGTAGAACTCAGAAATATACTCCATCATATCATCACCGATAGAAATCGCACTTGATCATATAATACAAGATAGAAATAAAGTAAATGATCATAACGTCAATCCAGCATAACGTTCAACATAGCGTATTCCGTCATAACATTACAACATCAAATTATCTAAATTGCATAATGACAAATTATCACAAAGTGATGCCATCATAACAGCAATGTATGTAAACGTCAAAAGTGATCATATCCGTAAGAATTCGCAACTCATCATAACCTAAAGGATCATGAACGTACTCCAGCATAACCCTATAGTCTATGGGACTTGCACTCATTTTGGTTAACTGCTCAATGATGTTTTTGTCAAAAATTCCTATAATTGATTTCGACCAGTGGAGATGAAAGCCTTAAATTTGGATTCGCGGTTTCTACTTTTGTAGTAGACTTGAAGTGAGACTGACACGATGCACGCGCATCCCAATTATGTTGGAGTACGATTTCTACATAATATGAATGTGATGGAGTACGGATTCATCCAATACGAATTCTATGCAATACAGCGTGATACAATATGAGTATGATGTACCTATAACGAATATGATTGGGTCCTAATTCTATAAGAACGTTATGATATATTACGTTATGATATTCTACGATTTGATATTATACGTTATGAAGAAGAACGTTATGATATTTTACATTATTAAGAAGTACGTTTTGCTGTATTGCATTATGCTGTATTGAATTATGCTTTATTGCGTTATGCTGTATTACGTTATGATGCTTTGCGAAGTTTGTATTTTACGAATATGACTCTGTAGCATTATGATGCTTTGCGATTTCTATTTTTATTGTTATGATGGAATACATTATAATGGTTTGGATGTTCAACAACTTCAAAGTTGAAATAATGAGATGAAAAAAAGTATTGCGATAGTGAGATCTGTATGTAAATTAGAAGTAATCAATTTTGAAATACCAGTTAGATTGATAGAGGTTGACTAAAATGGCAGAATCGACATACGAATATACCTAGTGATTCACAGTCAAAAATTGTACTGATGAAGACAACTTGGTTATCAAAATTCGCATCGAGGAATGTGTATGCCGTGTTATTATAATTATAGAACTCACTCTATGATTCATGTATCTGTCCATGTATTTAATACTATTCCTCACCGCAGGTTCCTCCAATCCCTCCATCATTGCAAAAGCAGCCGAGTGTTGGGAACGTTTTGGCGAGGACTTCCAGCTTCAGTTCTGGCGGTGGTAGTCCAATTCCTACTCCATCCGCAAGCAGTGGCTTCACACGACAAGGTTCTCAAGGGTCGTTGTTCGAACACTTGACGTCACAAGCGAAGGAGCTGGTGAAAGAGACCACGCGACAGAGTAGCCAAGACGGTATTCTTGCTCAAATGGATAAGGTATATCTTATTCTTAGATATTTTCATTTCTGGGATCGTCCGAAAATATATACTATATTTACATGATAAGGAGTTGAAATAAAATGAAATACTTTTGAAAACTCAAAACCTGATATGATAATATTGTTGCGTTCAAATTAACAGTGCTGGTCCTAATGTGACGTATGGAGTTAGCAACACAGCCTACCCAGAACACATAGTGGCTAATGATCTTAGCAATCGATAACACTGTAAACAGCAAAACAATTTAAGGAAAATAAATATGAATACCTAAAGGTTGAGACTTCACACATCTGTTCTTAATATCGAGTCATAAAACTTTTCATAGGGGGAGTTTCTTCTCTGAAACCCCCACATACTCATTGATTTGATGGGAGAAAAAAATTAATGACTTGAATATTGTCCTTAATCTTTCAATCGAAAGTTTATTAATTCATTTGAAATGGAAAATCCATTTCGTCGAATGAATATAGCTTAGGCTTAGGCTCAGGCTCAGGCTTAGGCTCAGGCTCAGGCTTAGGCTTAGGCTTAGGCTTAGGCTTAGGCTTAGGCTTAGGCTTAGGCTTAGGCTTAGGCTTAGGCTTAGGCTTAGGCTTAGGCTTAGGCTTAGGCTTAGGCTTAGGCTTAGGCTTAGGCTTAGGCTTAGGCTTAGGCTTAGGCTTAGGCTTAGGCTTAGGCTTAGGCTTAGGCTTAGGCTTAGGCTCAGGCTCAGGCTCAGGCTCAGGCTCAGGCTCAGGCTCAGGCTTAGGCTTAGGCTTGCCATTAACAATATTTCAAAGTTATGACGTTATGAAATGTAGTCCCGCACAGCTGATTTTCTCCAGAATTGTTCAAAAATCTATTAAAAATGAAGTGGTTACCTTGTCCGACAAATTTCAGTAAAATACTCCTAGTGATAAATTCAACTGGTGAACATCACTTGAATCTTCTAATTGAAGCTATAGATCTTTTAATACAAATACAAGTTGAGGCAGCTATTAATATCGTTTTGCCACGAGATCCTCTTCCATTCAGAAGAAATTAAATGGCCACCACGATATTCCGATTCATCAAATATGAGAATTGGCTGGGTATTTTTCCAGTTTCAATTTATACTGGGTGGGGCACCGAAAACGAAACAGATCGAATATTTTCAAAACACATGTGTTCTGAAAAAACTGCAAAAACACGTCGATTTTTAATCCAAGAGGGATATCTTCCTATCATAACCTCAACTGTCATACCTCTCCCCCACCCCTTGATCACTATCACCCAAACAATTTGAATAGGAAAAGTTGTAAGTGTGACACATCATTAAAAAGGTTATTCCACAAGGAGTTCAGCCATGTCAATTTTCGCTACCTAATTTTCTATTTTGGCGCCCTTTTGCGAGAAAAACAACTGATCCGTATTCCAAATTATGATACTTCATTTGCAAGCTAATTTAACATAAATTCGGTGACAATGCATTAGGTAATTTTTCTAAGGAAAAAACAAAATGGCGGCTCTAAAATGGCGGACTAGATTTAAAATTATGGTCCGATTTGATTCAAACTTGATAAGTGGTGGTTTTCAGGGTCTTGGGTCTTCTTGAAGAACGTTGCATATATATCTGTCCGTTGTAGTTCAATGTCCGTCGTGGTATTAGCCAGGGAAGTAGTTGTTTTCTGACATATGTTTGCCTTTATTTTCCACTTTGTGGAAACGCTTAGAGAGAAGGGTACCCCTGTATTCTTTCAACATTGTTGATACCTCTCTGGCACAATATATTCGAACTAGTTCGAATGTTTTCAGGGTCGGAAATTATAAATTGTTTGTCAGTGCAAAAAAACAAGATGGTGGCTCCTAGATGGCGGACGAAATTTTATTGGCTGATCCATCTCTGCTTTTGCGCATTTTTGTTATGTTTTCAATGATGGGTATTCGCAAAAAAATCGACTTATCCAAGTGTGTTCACAGAAAAAATATATTTTGAGAGGAGGAGACATCATTCCGTTTTTAATGATATTGCTGCCGACTTGAAAAGTTAACTTGTATTTGTTTCAGTTTAAAACTCAAGCCAAAGACAAACTGATTGAGGCAGAAGAGAGTCACCTATTTGCTCCTTTCGATAAGGTTAGTTTTCGAAACATTTTTCGATTCATCTCACATTGTCATTCAGAGATTTATTGAATGTGTTTTTACAGTTCACATCTCACGCCAAAAGGGCAGCAGAAGAAGCTACCAAAAGTGTCCAAGTAGCTGGGAAAAGTGCTATGGAAGCTAGCAGGACTGCAACTGCTATGAGCAGGAATACCTTGGACGATTTGACGTATGTCGGCAAAACGACTCTTGGCGATTTAACGAAAAGCGCCAAAGACGTAGTCTCGAAAAAAGGACTTCTTAGGGTGAGACCTTTGAAAAATTTGTACCATTTTGTGGATTTATGTAGTTCCTGATTTATGTTGAAGCAAATAGTGAAAGATCTGAATGTTTATATTAGTACACTAATTTTCGATTAGTTCCTCTCGAAACATTTTAGCACGTTTAGTATAATAATAATAATAATAATAATACTGTGTGTGTGTGTTTTAATTTCATCCAAGTTTCTTATAGTATGGGAGCCCACGATGCTAAATGTGGATTTACTCGAGCACAGAGACCTATTGGGTGGCAAAGCTTAGATGATGAGAAGATAAAAATGTTATGTAATGTATACCTTTTCATCGGTGGGGGAAGCGGCTATAGATTTTCAAATTTGTAAAAAAAATTGTTGCATGGACATACTCGAGCGCGTGCATGATGGGGGTGGTCGTAGGTAAGGGTTGAAAATGAAAAAAAAAATTTTTCGAGCTCGTCAGATTTTCTTAGATGGTGTTGAGTGAACCTGACGATGTCGATGTGACGCAAACTCGCGGCCATTATTATAATATGAAAAAAAAATCGTCATTTTGAAATACTCAAGCGCGTCGGATTAAGATATATATGGTTCATCTTTATGTCCTAGATATGCTGTCTCCTGAGCTGATGATTATATAGAGGGATTCGCCTAATCTGAAAAAAAAAATTTGGAAAACGGTTGACCCTAAAGGCCATCCCTGCAACTTCCTGCTAACTCTATACCTAAGCGCTCAACATTTCACTTATTTTGTTTTTGAGCTCACCGAGCTCAAAATAGATAGAGAAAGAGTGAGAGAGAAATAGTAACGTGAAGAGGGGAATATAGGCATTACGCAGCTGCACGCATTAGACTTATCGACGAATTTTTGTTATTTTGGCTTGTGGAAATCGTCAGATTATATATTTTTCGTCATCCTTGAATTATTTCCTTCAAAATAAAGAAAAAATTAGCCACGCTCGAAAATGTCGAGATGACGTAGCTTCTTTGTAGCCCTTCCCTTTTTTTACGCCACTCTCAATTTGTCAGATTAGTAGAATATACACTTTTTAGCATGTAATTAACTCACCCTACCTCAATCTGACGCGCTCGAGAATTTATGATGACCCTATTTTTTTTTACTAATCTGATCCTTTACCCTGGACGCGCGGCCTTATTTATGAGGTTCATATTTGGTGGAGGTACTTAAACGGGTACAATTCAGTAAATCCCGAAATCCCCGCTTGGGCTCCCCTGCTATTATATAGAATGATAATTTCATAGAAACTGAGAACTTTCTTCTTCTGCGCATATGTGAAACAGACTGTTTTTCTTGTTTAAAGTTGCCAACGCCAACGTCGTTTGAATTAATACGTCAGGTACTATTGCCACACTTACTGAGAATTTCTCTGTCAATTTTAATTTACCTCATTATATTTTGAAACTTTGGTAGTCATGTTATACACCTTTAATATAATGAAAAGACCATCTGAGATGATTCGTAATGAATATTTTTCAATTCTGAAAAAAGCGTTCTCAGAAAAAACAGAATTTGTCTACTATTATTGACAAAGATTGATAACCACGTTTTCGTACAGGCCGACTCCTTCACTAGACATGATTCGTCTTCGAATAACACCACCGTGGCGACATCTAACGTTCTGACAGGTGCTAGTAGGGATTTCTTCTCGAATATCAGCTCAGACATAAACGGGCTGGCAACCAGTACGACGAATATGTTTTCCGATCTCTTCGGAAATAAAAAGGAGCAACTCAAAGCAGTGGAGCATCGGCCCCAACAGCAGACTGGCAAATCAAAGGAACCATCGAAGGGCATGTTTGGGCCTTTCAATAGGGGACCAAAGGGTTTGGCGGAGAGGAGCCCTTTGATCAAACATGTGCCTAGGAGACAAGATGACGCACAGTGGAAACAAACCGTCGACAAGAATGTGACGAACAATGAAAATCAAGTCTTCTTGAAAGATGTGAGTAAACAACTTAAAATTCGAATCAAACTCTTTTCTCTATCTCCTTCCTGATTTTTTTGCATTATACCTTATATCCTTGCTGTGAGGATAATTTTAGCTCTTTCATTTCCTTCTTCTACCAGGGTAGGGCTTCTTGGAAAGAACTCCACAAACATAATATTTTCGACAGTGGGCACGTGTATGAGATCAGATTCTGAGATCAGTTTTCAAGGAATTCAATAGTGATCTTTAGAATTCACCATAAGTGACGCTAACAAATATTTTAATGCAATGGGAGCAAGAATATATAGTTTTTCACTTGCTTGAGTTATAGATACATTTTATGTCATCCACTGAAGGATTTCAACTCTTAACTCGGCAAAAAAATTATCGAACCATTGAGAAATCATTATTATCTATACCTGGTACTTAGGAGTATTTCAGACATATTTGCGATTGATTATGTTTAATTGAAACTAACCACAAACTACTTGTGTGGCCAATTTCACGAGAAGAACCGAATCACGGACCAGTACAATAAAGATTCAGACTAGAAGAGTTCGATTATGAAGTGAAATACTGCAAAGGTGATAAAAATGTAGTTGATGCCCCCTAATGCATCAAAACAATGATTATAATACAAAGAAATACTCAACAAATGCTGAAATAATAGTACATTCACATGATCCATCAGTATTTTGTAGTAATCATCGAAAAAATTGATGTCACTGTTCCCATTTAGTTTATCAGACGATCGAGCATCGCGAACAGTATTTGACTCAATGACAGATTCAACTTTCCAATCAAAAATATTCTTTTCAATGAAACAAACCGAACAAACTTCGAAAAGTGTATTTTGGAGATTAATCATAGGTTTGTTTCCTATTTGACTGTTGACAGGACCAATCAACACGCTCTTCTAGCGACTATTTGCATGGTACACAATAGTCACCGACTATTCAGCATGATACCTACATATCAAGGAACCTGTGCATCTGACATTACTCTAAATAAATACATCTTAAACGTCAAATAGAATCAATCGTGTTGAAGCTGTATAAGTATTTGAAAATTAATTGGTTTGTTGTAACCAAAAACGAAGAGATAGATAGGGTAATCGAGGCTACAATCCCGGACAATACAGTGTCATTCATATGACTGATATAAAGAATTGAATTCAAGAAATAATCTTCGTAAATATAACACGACCTTGATTATTTGTCGACTATTTGATTGCTGCTAAATTTCTCTTGTATTTATTAATTTTACTCGACATTATTTTGGCATTAATAATCAGAGATGAAAGCCCTCGAGCTTCGCCCTCGAGTTTTCAGATTATTAATGCCAAAATATTGTCTTGTTAAATTATTATAAAATACAGTCGAACTTTAGATGCAATAAAAATAGTCGACTATTTATCAAGGTTTTGTAATATTACCTTCGAATGTCAGTTTGATGAAAATAGATAATTTCGTTTGTTTTCACTATTGAATGAGCTTAACCAAAATGTGTCCTTCGAAGACTTTTGGGGGATATTCGTAAGGGTGCAGCCGGTTGAAATAAAGTAACATCTAGAAAAAAAACTGTTATCTTCAGGTGGTCACAAGCGTTTTGGATGGAGAAGGAGTAGGCTGGCTCAAACTCAATAGACTCAAGAAGCTCATGGAAGACGAATCTTACAGAAATTTTGTACTGAGCAAATTAAACAGAACTCTGGATAAGAAAATAGCGCCAGATGACCATATTGATGATGTGGTGAGTATCAATTTTGGTTCATATTATAGATTACAAATTTCAGTTTAGCGATGTCAGGATGATCAGGTTTCATCACTAATCGACTGAGAGGTTTTATAAAAGGATATTGCCTAAAAGATATGATAATGTACTATCTCAATTTCAGTGTTTGTCCAAGCCGATTTGGAAGGGAATGCTCAAAGTAATGCAGGCCATCGTGCATGGGCTAGAAGTGACTTACAGTAATTATGGTTTGGGTGGAATGGCGTCAGCTTTCCAGCTTTGTGAAATCGCCCACACTCACTATTGGACCAAAGATTTGAACGATTATGGGCAGGATCTTACTGAGGTAAGTCATTTCAATATCGACATCAACTTACCGATGAATATTCTATTATAATAGTAGTGACATACAAGACTTAAGAATGCTGAGGTAAAATTTAATTGTTGAATTGATCTCACATTAATTATTTGGAAGCACTATAAATGAATATCTACATTGAAGCATTCATTTTGTCGCACGCATATGTGTCAACTGAAATATCGTGCATTTCCACCTGTGAATTTTCAGAGTTCCAGTCCAAGATCTCCACAGAGTCCTAGATATTCATTGCAGTCATCCGACTGGGATACTTCAAGGAAGTCATCACAAGCAGGTAATTGAAAAAGCATAGCTACATTCTTTCAGAACTGGCTGTATGATAAATGAAAAATGTGAATATATTCCACCTCACGCTCCATCAAATTAAAATGTTTTTTTTAAATAACCACCAGAAACTATGAACAATATTTGAGAAAATCAAAACAAAATATTGAAATCTGCATTGTTATGAATGATTTTTGTTGAATATTATCCATAAAGTTTCCTTTTATATGAGTACTTCACATGACTGACACAATCAGAGAGTAGCGTTTGTGTTGATTGTCTTTGAAGTCAGACATCCCTTTTTTCTATTGAATGATAGTATGCACACGCAACTATTTATCAGAAGGATATCAACAAATGATAAGTAAGGATAATCTCTGACATTAATATGGATTTTTTGCCAGTATTTGCATTAACATCTGTATTTAAACAATTCAAGTTACAATTTCTCCGAAAGTTTTCACAATTCGTATTCACTATACTTCATTATTCTCGAAAATGTAGGCTACATATGAACATAATGCAATAATTGATAAAATACAGAGTGCGAACAGCGAAAAGCATTAGCAATTTGAAAGAAAATTCGGTACTACTCTGACCGAAACAAAAATGTCATATTGGTATTGTTTCAATTATATGTAATGAAAATATGATTTATTCATGAAGCGAAATGATGATCCCATTCCTCATACAAACACTACTATTGCTATTATTTTCATTTGCCGTGGTACTCTGAGACGACCGGCGCATTTTCCTCATGAGCTGTACACAAATAAGAATAATCCTGAAGCACCACCATAGTAGTGTCAGTAAATTTCAAGCAAACAGTTGCTAGTAACACTGCATGTGACTGCTAATAGTGAAATCCGAACAACAGTGACACCTGGAAATCGAGCGATTTCTGTCGATAACTTGAACACATGACTTTGCCTTTTCTGAAGCCAAGGATCAGAATTTATCAAAAGAATCAAACAACGATAAAAGCCATAATCAATAAGCAAAACAAACATAAGTTGGACTCTAGAGTGGCTTATTTGGATTCGGTGTTTAATTTCTTTGGGAAATATAATGTAGGGTGTCTCTATTAGGTTACAAAATTCTGCACAACTGAAGAGAAATAAAATGCGAAAAAAGTATGAATTTATATTACAATTCCTGGAAATACATTATCCGATTTGATAATCGAACTTCAAGTATTATATTTCCAATAATTTTATTTGAGAATAGAATTTCAAAACTATTAGGTTTTGAAAAGAAACTCTAACTTGAGAAAATACTTGAGAGCTTTTAAACTGAATAAGTACAACGTCTCCAATGTGTAGAGGTCTGAATAGTTATAGAGATTCAATGAAATAGGATTATCGCCAATTGTGCAAATGGGCATCAAGTACATCCAAATTCCCACAACCATGGAGTTTGGCCAGGTTTAAAAATCTTTTTGGGTGCACGCCATTTGTAACCAGCGGCGTGTTTAAGGGGGGGGGGCAGAGAGCCCCCCAAAGTAGCTACACTCGAATAAAAACGAAAATTTCGGTCCATCCAGTCTTAATTAATATTTATAGAAATATACCAATTAATTAATAATATATGATGATTGTTTCATGCTACACGGTGTGAATATTTTATACACTGAAAAACTTGTCAAACCGTTAGTTCTATACCTGCAGTGGATCCACGAACAGCTGAAAACAAGAATTATTATTATTCTTTCTCTTCGCCCGCTGGCGGCGACCGTATTCTCGTTTCCGTTCATATAATCGGTTGGCTGCCAAATGACAAATCGTGTTAAATTCAGAAAATAATGGTTCTGGTGTTGTTTCGTTTAATTATATGGTAAATCAGTATCACTACTAATTATGGCAACATTTTTTATTTTTTCCTCGCCCCCCCCCCCAAAGCTAGATTCTAAACACGCCACTACCTGTAACCAACCCGATACCGTCCTCCCCATCCTTTTGACTTATTGTGCACTGCAACATGTGAGTGAATGCTGTTCATGCTCCTTTTTGATTTCCAAATTGTGAGGGAGGATCCATATCTATGTATAAGAGTAACATTGCAGTAAACGTAAACATACTTAGTTCAACCATCTCACAATTTAGCGGCAGATAGGTAAAACCACCCGGATAATAATCATTGCAATAAGGGTTTTCAAGACCTTGCACCCTGGAGACATAAAAATTGAATAGTTCTTTATAAATTTGTGACTCAGATATTTTCCAATTTATAAACTCTGAATTTCATTTACTGGGGTTAAAATTCTGAAAGAACTGATGAGGGATAGTGAATGACTTCTGATCTGGATGCTTGGTTACAAATCTGGACCTGTGCTGTCCTTGCTTCCGTGATCTAGAAGTAATTCGCCCGATCGTGTTAGTGACTCCATCTATTTTTCAGTTCTGGTACCATTCAGGTTCAACCCTAGTTGTTGTCCGCTTGAAGGTCCCAGACGAACTGCTTTCTCCTGGATCTCGGCCTGGTATTTATAGTAAAATATGGTTTCGATAACTACTGCTTTGTTGAAAAACGAAATATATTCTATAGAAAAAAATCTTGTGTTTTTACCGTTGAATGAAAAAGAGATGCGATGAAACTTTTACAAATACGATAGACACAGTGTTCAGACATTCGCCATTTTACCAATGATGCGGAGAGTCATTATATAAAAATATCTTTACAGTGTGATGTGTCGTCAGTTTGCAAAGTTAAAAATATCAGAGGCACATTCCACTATAGTAGAAAGAGCCCATTTCAATTCATCAATAAACGGCACTAAGATGCTGACGATGATCTAGTATTACATCTATAAGAAAAATGTATTTAAAGTTAGCGACCAAAAGATGAAACGTCGGATGGCAAATCTGAATTATGACGGTATTTTGTAAATCAAACAAATGCGCAAATCCCTTATTGATTTTCATGGTCCTAATGGTGAAGATCGAATTCACTGCGTATCAATTTTAGACGAACAGATTTTCTTTGAAAAATCTTCTGGAATTGAAGATCGTTCCAAAATTTCTAATTATCGATCATTTGATTCGAAATTAACTATGAAACAATCGTTCTACAGATCCTCCAGAAGTGCGGCTGATAGAGGATGAGTCTGATAAGGACCAGTCATCAACAACTGATCTGCTGAAAGACATGCTGACACAAAAGAAAAATATGCTCTTCAATAAACTGACCTCTTTCGAATCTGATGTGAGTAAAATTAAAGTTGATAATGCATGCTTTTCAGTGTCAACACGAGTTGTCCTTTTCAAAAAATATAACCTAAAGTGGCATTTCTTTTGTTTTTTATTTCCTATGCATGGATGTTAATTAATCAATAATTGTAACTCCAAAAGAGAATTTGTTAAAAATACAGTAAATGAATACCTCTTATTTTGACGTTTGAAAATATCTCGCCAAAGCAGAGACAAAGTTTGATGAGTAATCATTCATGGTATTGATTTGATGTTGATTAGATGAATTTAACTCTGGGAGTTTTTTTTTATCTTTTGTTTCCCACGAAAAGAAAATCGAATTACCCCTGATTCCAGATTACTATGATTATTCAATTTGAATAAAAATATATACAAATATTATTTATCACTGAAATAACCTTGAATTTTTACGAATAAATGTAGGAAATAATTTTTTGGTTCTGAAAATTATTTGATTTTTCTGATATTCAACTCCCCTTCAGCTCGGTAACAGAAATATATGCAAAAAGGTGTCAGAAAATCAATGAATAATAAATATGTAACTCGTAAACTTCTGACACTGAAACATATTCTGACCTTTACTTTGATATACGAGGATTTGCTATTTTTTGTTTCCAAAACTATCACATTTAAAATAATATTCAAGTATGATTTCATGTGAATGAACTCACTGATGAAGAAGGTTTTTTTGAAATAAACTGGATTGGCACAAATGCAGGGGTCGTAGAGGGTGTATCAGTTTGTACTTTTTTATTTTACCGTCTCATGCTCTCATCCTTGCATTAATGACTTTTTGGTGGTTGTGGGTTTTTGTTTTTTTTTTTAGATTTTCCACGTAGTTTGATGAGTCGTTCCGGAAACATATGATGATGGTGCCCTTTTTCAATCGAGTTAATATATAGATGAACGGGACTATAATAATAAATAATGGTTTATAATTTTCATTAAATTAACGTTAATAGATCTAGCTGGGTAGAGGGACCTCTTTTGGATTGAATGTGATTCTAGTTCAATAAACAACATTTATTATTAAAAAAATTAGATCTAGTTGATGGATTCGTGTCCATCAGTTGTGAAATTTTTGATATTAAAGCATGTTTTATCTGTGATATATAACTTTTTTGCATTTTCAACGAATGTGACCATATATTCACATATAATTTCTCATTTACCAACTAACCAAAAACATGAACACAAAATAATAGTTCCCAAAATTGACGCTTGAGGGACCCCATTTCTATTTGGAAGTTTGTCGGCGGTGAATGTTGTAATTTTATTGATTAGCTTGCTATAAATTTTTCCTTTTCAGAAACACAGAATACGAGTATAATGTCACCGTTTAAAACCTCCAAATATCTCAACCAAGCACGTTGTTGCCTCTATAAGATCTGAAACTTTTTCATGACAACTATGAATTTCAGTTACTCCGCAATTAATAGTAAAGTTCAAATCGTTTATTTCAAGATTTCGGAATTTATAGATTTATATAGGCTATGATTTTCTATATTTATGAATGTAGAAGTGAAATATTCTAATCAAATAATACGTTTATAAGATAGGTGAGAAGTTGGATGATAGAAATAGCAATATTTGATGATGGAAATTATACAGGCCGTTTCTTTTATCATGTAGTAACATTGCTATATTCTAAACCGTAATAGATACAAAGACGATTAAATGGCAAAAAAGGTAACTATTGTGGTGAACATTAAATTGGTCATAGAAAATTTACGTGGATTCTCGTCCTTCCCAACTTATACAGGGAAAACTGAAAATGGTGTTTTCGGTTTTTTACGAAACACAGAATCTAACGCTTCGATATAAAAATTATCAGTGACGTTTTGAATGAATGTATCTATGAAAATTGTATTTATACTATAAAAATTCATAAAAGATTTCTGCAGTTTCAGAGACGAACGATAGCAATTTACTCCAGAAATAAACTTACTTAAGAGGAGAAGAAATCAAACAAACAGAAAAACAATTTATTTCATAATGAATTTGTGGAAGAAAATAAAACCAATACAGAAAAAGAATTCTACATTAAATGCTCGAATTGACGACCTCTTAGTTGAATGCACATAAGTTGTCTGTCCATACAATTTCTGTGGCAATTTTCTAGCATGATGGTTATTACATGCATCTCTTATTTTCTGTTCGAGATGGTCGATATCGGTACTAGGTGTCAAAAAAACTTTATCCTTTATGTATCCCCAGACAAAAAAATCCAAAGGAGTAAGGTCTGGGGATCGAGCTGGCCAGGCAATTGGTCCATTGTTTCCAATCCACTTTGTTGGGAATATTGCATCTAAATGTTCCCTTACTATTGCTGCATTGTGGGGAAGGGCACCGTCTTGTTGAAAATATTGAATTACACGGCGGGTGCTTAATGGCAATTCATCTAAGTAGCCATTAAACTCATTGGATAAAAAATTCCAATACATTTCACCATTCAAATGCTCATCGTAAAAGAAAGGACCTAGTATGTTTGTTCCCAAAATTCCCAACCAAACATTTATTCCGAACCTCTCCTGGAAATTGGTTTCTCTATGTGAATGTTCATTCGTATTATTCCACCTATAATGGATGTTTCTGTTAAACCAACCATTGTTGGTGAATTTTGATTCGTCCGTCCATATTATTTTTTACAATTATTTCGAACTTCCCTATTTCTACGTCTTAACCATTTCGCAAATCGTACTCTCCTTCCGTAATCTCTTTCATTAAGGTGATGAACTTTGCGTATCCTGTAGCATTTGTATTTGTTCTTTTTCAAAATATTTCTGGTAGATTTTACAGATATCCCAAGTTCGTGGGCAATTTCTCGTAAAGAACAATCTTGATTAGGAATATTTTTATAACTGACCAATCCTAGATTTAAAAAAAGACATTATTTTTCACTTTTTAGTCTTTATAAGGTAATATTTGCTTACCCAAAACATTATTTGGTTCCTTATACTTCCAGTAACAACACATTTTCTAGTTTTATTTCTGTCAAATGCACCTCAGTCTCTCAAATTTCTTTAAAATCGTCTAAACATTTGAATGTTTGGAATGCGACAATTCGGGTATAGCTCACCATACATATTTCTTGCCAAAAGAGGATTTCTATTTGATTTTGCATGAGTAAATAGCATATCAGTCCTTTCGTCATTCGAATACATCTTTAATATCTAACCGAGTGCTTTAATTTCTGACAGTTCTTAACAGATATCAACAACTCATTTATTTTTCCTGCCATAGAAATCAAGCAAAGCCTACGTGTTTAAATATGGTAAAAGAAGTGAGATGCTATTTAATTGTACCAAATTAGACAACACTTATATTTTGATCAAAAACTGATATTTTCATTACTTCCAGGATTGAGAATTATGAAAATAATCCGTGTGAAATCAGCCTTGAATCAAGGATTACTGTAATACAAAAATCCCCAAAAAGAAAAAATACGAATGTTCGTTGTGTTGGGGTATCTTCCTATCGAAAGTATTGGATAATGACTGAAGTATAGGATAGTTGAATGAGTTTTGAAGAAATCAAAACAATTTACAAAAGAACTAACGACAGGACCGTAATTAAAAATTGTTGTCACTGATGATGCCAGTTATTTTATATGAAACATTATAAAAATATCAAGTGTGATATAACACTGAGTTGTGATTTCATCGCTTTATCAATATTTGTGATGAAATTGACAGGTCCGTATTTGAAAAAAATAGTTGATGGTGGCCGTGTTGACACGAAACCTTTAATTGAAAATTTATCATTACGTAGTTCTAGTACATTTTGAATACAATAAAACTTTCCCCTTTCATTTTTTTATATTTTCTGTAATAACCATTCTATTCGTATAAACCGAAAACAGCATTTTTAATTTTCCCTGTATAAGTCGGGAAGGGCGAAAGTCCCCGTAGATTTTCTCTGACCAATGTACTGCTCACCACAATAGTTACATTTTTTCCCATTTAATCGTCTTTGTATCTATTACGGTTTAGAATAGCAATGCTACCACATGATAAAAGAAATGGCCTGTATATATCCTCTGGATACAGGTGTATATTTTAATGCGATTTTTATGATATGAAGAATATCCCCTTCAGGTGGACAGGGTGAACTACGATCAATTACAGAAAATTATACAGTGGGCTCTCTGCTTCAAAGTGGAAAACTAAGTGAAATTTGGAAGGCCAAAGAAATTACCTTTTATATGCGTGAGAAACAGGTCCTGGGAAAAGTTTACAATCATAATCAGCAGTGCTGATTCTTCATGACAGTTCGAACTGAAGCTGATGATTTAAATAAAGAACAACATAATAATTGAAGCCAATAATGTTGGTGTCGAATGAACTTTCCGCGTACGCGAACACAATGTTTTTTTGGACACAAATTACATTTGAGATATGGTTATCAACGCCTTTCGAACGATCGATTAACAAAAATAAGTCGGAATAATGTCTCAGTATTCACCGTAATGTACTTAAAATTACAGACCTCGTACACAGTCATATGGGCCGCGGTGGCATGCGGGTTAAGTGCTCGCTCCATGAGCCAAACATCCTAGGAGCATGAGTCACTGCCACTGGTCTCGTGCATGGCTTCACACGTATTAGAAGGTTAGGGCTACGTCTTTCCCTAGCTCGCACGATTCTTTGACTTCTGAGGGTTGCACGTAGGGATGCAACCGGTTGACGGATATAACGATTGTAACAATTAACAATTAATTATAATTTTCGTGAAACTACGATCAACCATAGACATTGATCGTGGGCAGAGTTAAAATCGGAGTTTGATAAAGAAGTATTAAATCTTGTCGGATTGCTCTAAAATATTACAGAAATGTTTTCACAAGACAAGTATAGCATTTTATTTTCCGTAATTGGTCATAGTTCACCATGTATGAGATCAAATAAACTGTTTGTGACACTGTTCGACATGACTGGGTTTTGATTTGGACAACTATTAACTTGATTGGGATCGTACGTTATTCATTTCCAGCTCGCACAAGTCTCCTGAAGACTTCTGGGGGTTGCTCGTAAGAGTGCAGCTGAATGAAGGATAGAACAAATTTTGAATAATTTTTTTTTACAATTATCGATTTTATCGGCAGTTTCATGAGGAACATGTACAAAAAATCTCATCATCAAATATACTATCGTTTTCATACTCTGTGGGCATGATTATATAATTTCTTTTTATTTTCTAATTCACCATTTTTAGAATACGAATAAGAGTTCAAGTGGTTTTGTTCAAATGCGTTATTGTCAGTATTTTATCAGAATAATATATTCAGTGGTATTTAAAAAGATACTGTGTTTTTCTTCCACATGATGAGTAAATGAATTGAAAACCTTTGAAGATGGAAAGTATATTCAAAATATTATTTTGTGATAGTTTAGAGTCATAGATTCTTTTGAACACATTTGATAGATGCGAAAACTAACTCGGCATTTGTGTGTGATTTTTTTTTAAGTTTTCATACTTGAGATTGTTTATGATGAAATAATTCAAAGATATTTATATAACATAGGCCTCTCCTTTTCAATATTCGGAAAGTTGATGCATATTTATTTGAATATTGATCTAGTATTGAAGTTTATGCGGATTGAGACTTTTATTTCAAGACCGAGAATTTACAATGAAAGTCAATTTATTGCAGGTATTTCTTTTTGCTTTGTTAATAGATGTAATCAGAATATCCGTTCAAAGTTATATGGTACTTTCTAGAACGAGCAAACAATTGAAAATTACACAGTATGTTTCGCGACATCTTCAATATTCCTAGACGGAAACAATGGCATAAGAAGACCATTACATTTTCACTCATACATGTTTCTTAAATTTCCTGTGTGGTCTTTGTTTTTTGCTTGATTTTGGCTACACTTATCACATGAATATCAACGGCGAATTTCTTTGTAATGGTCTGATTCTACAATATGGCCATGAAAAAGTGTTTTACTAATTCTCATTCAAAAGTATTTTTTTTTTGGATCGATGAATTCACCTAGAAGTATCAAACTGCACCAGTTGATTAGTCCTGATATTTCAAAATAGTTGCACAATACATTAATTCTTTCCTGCTGTTCCTCTTAATCGCTTGTTTGAATATATTAGAGAAACATATCAATATACTCACCTTGTATTTTTTGCAATGGACCAACTCCTAAATGTGCTTGGTTTGGTGTGACAGGCTGAAGGCACTATGCATGGTTCTGGTGGCAATGTCTCTCCTTCTGGTGGCTCTATAACTATGGGCCCCGCCTGTAATCTCAATAGGGGCGGTAACCAGGCCTCTTTTCGATCGACGGTTTCGGACACTGAAGTTGAAACATTGCAGGTAATTTTTGTTTCTGTTGTAGACACTCTTGTTGTGGCTTTATACACTTTTTACATGTTTTCTTCCATTTGGGTCACTTGAATATATGGATTTTATGTATATTTAATACGTGAAGCGTCGTGTGGGATCAATGAAATTCTTGTTGTAATGTATCTTCTCTATTTGCTGGCTACCTGGGCTACATGCTGTCTGGTACAACTAGAACCACTCAGTCGAAATGTATGGGGGAGAATTTAAGCTTAGCTGAGTCACCAAATATATTTGGTTAAACTGAACGAATGAGTTCTAGATGATATTATGCGAGTGGGGACGAAGACTGAACTCCAAGAATCACGCCTTTTGGGTGGTCCTTTCAAAGTATCAAGGTCCTTACAAAAATATTAACATGTGAAAACCATAAAAATATTACTATGTTCTACTGAAATTTATCAAGTACTTGGTATAATCTCAAGAAATGGTTATTTATTTAATGATCCTTCGTAACATGTATCCCGGATAGTTTTTGCAAAGATTCAGTTGAAAAGGAAATTGTAATTCAATACATTTCCAAGGGGTCGTTATGGAGTTAACAGCTTTCTCGACGAGTGATTGCTTTTACACCGGAGAGAATATTTCAACTTTGTGTGTGACAGTTTCAAACAATATTTCTGATCTTATTTTGCTATCTGTACGTTTGGTTACAATTTTTGGAATAACTTCAATTAATAGATATTTATTTTCTAATTCTACCACTACATGAACGTATTACTGACATTCTTATCAACGATGCAAATGTTCTTGATGTTTTTTATAATTCCTATTTACTTAAAAAGCCACAAGCACCGCAGATGAGTAAACTGAAGAAGGGTCACTCACCGCCATATTTGTGTCTACCACCCCACCCCGAATTTTGCGTGTAGCCGATGTATTCTGTGCTATCGCGCAACAAAAATGTATCCGACATAGAATGCCATTCGTGAGACCAAGTGAGACAGGACAACTCTCAGCTGAGTCCTCTTACCTCACCGCCAGAAAAAAATAAAATCTGAATCCGATACATCAAAGGCGCCGACTGGGAGTGAATCTACTTCAGTTTACTTATCTACGGTGCTCTCTTTCACCCAAACATAATTGTATGCGTTCAGAAGGTTTGTTTGTTCAGTTTCTCAAAAATGTGTAGTATCCAGTATAAAATTTAAATGAACCTTCAGTTCCTGTATCAATTGGTATTGGTTTACTGTTATTGAAACTGACATGAAATAATATGATATTCTGTCCCCAGAGTTGAGTGTACTATCAATTGTCTTTATGATAACTTCCAGAATTGGCAGTGACATCCTGAAACCATGGAAAATATTTTTTATTTTCCACATTTTACGTGAATGACGTTCACACAAGTATTATATACTCTTTATAACTACAATTACGTTCCTCACCTGTTTGTGGAATATGGTCCATGACGTCTTCGTTTCAATGTTCACTCAAATTATTAACATCTTCATTGTTCTTTCTTCATAGTTGAACTCCTCATATTACCGTCTATTTATTTTATAATCAAGTCAACGGGACTCCCTCACCCTACTGTTCCAGTTCATCCAGTAATGCCGGTAACAAATTTGAGCCTCAAATTGGTATAATTAGCAGTCAATATCCAGTGCTTTGAGACACAAGTACTTACTCAATTTTTTTTGTACAAATTTTCGTAAAATTTGTTTTTACGAATCACCCAGGTTTTCGGAGAAAACTCCTCGAAAGCAGAGCTTGTGCGAGCACAGGAGATCCGAGACCTACAGTTTTAATAAAAGTGGATTCCAAATCACCTAAACTCAGTGGCAGGCTGCCCGGGGGATCGAACCCGGGCGGCATATACGTATACTAGAGACGCATAAGGCATAGCTGAACGATTCGGCTTTTTGAGATATATCGGACCGATAAAAATAGCAGTAAAGTGGAGACGTAGATTGTCCTTATACGTCTGCAGTTTACTAAGGTTCGTCTACTGGTAAAGGGCAGACGTAGTTTATGCTGCTACGTCTACAGTTTATGCTGTTTATAGAAATGTAAATAAGATACAGAATTCAACCAACTTTTTTATTTGCTTTTATGTAAATTAACATCGTGACAAATTAACATTCGCAAAAATCACTATTTCCTTAATTTATTGTCACCTAGACCAATCTCCGATGAAGAACGAAAATGAACAGGCCTCTGAGGAAGCTAGCCAATCGCGCTAGCGAAACGTTAGGAAACTATTCCAAATCACGACGGCATGTAAATCCGAATGAAAATAGTGATGGTGAAAATTTCGGCCGCGAAATCCTCCGTCAATTTATCAAAAATAAGGATACCGCTAAATATCACGGGTACCTCTTACCTGAATTTAATAAAATTTTGTACCCTCGAGTATGAAATTATATTAGATTCAAAAGCGATGTTACCAACTTGACATAACGGTTGAAAACGGTACCCATGGTACCTTGTTGGTACCACCATCATCAGATAGCAGAGCTACAGAAAAGTTAGAATAAAACTGTGAAATTATTCTTTTTCGTATCTTCAATCGTTTTGTCACTGTAATGGGATAAAGTTGGTAAAATGCTGATTTTAAATTGTAGGTAACCTGAAAGCAGTTTTATACCTATCAGAAACACAGTAATTGAAACAATGCAAAATTCGCTATTAGATCTGCTATAATTTCATAATGAACTGTACAAAATTTCATTGAATACAGGTATAAGGTACTTTCGCCACTTATTTTTGTTACATGCTGTATAAGCATTTTCAATAAATCTTGAAATACTTTATGAAAACAATGATTACAAAAAAATAATAGTTTGTCACAAGTGAGAGTCGAACCTACCACCACAAAGCAAACTTCCATCTTTTTGCGTTTTCATTAGTCTTTTATAGTTCAATCAAAATATTTGTTTCAAAGGCGCCTTTTAAATGTATTTTATATTTAGATTCACTTAGAAGTTATGATAGAATGAATCGTCATGAAGATATTTAAAAAAAAAACCTTCACAATGTTAAATTTTTCTGTGCCGACCCTCACGATTTAAAATGCCTGCCATGTGTATAAACAAAACGCCTCGTCAACCGCCACATATCTATTTCTGCTATCACTAATTTTTGCAAATGAAATATTATACCCACCTTTGCTTCTTCTTTAGATTGTAGTTTGGTTGTAAAACTGCTTTGGTTCACATAATTATAACCCTCTGGCATTATTTTCCATTGAATGTATCAGTTTTGTTACATGCCTAAACACCTAATGCAAATTGCAGACATGTAAGATACAACTATGTCTCCAATTTACTCACCTGGAGCGAGCAACTAGCCCGACACTAGCCGAACATTTGCGAATTGTTTGGCCACTACTTGTGCATCTGCAGTATACGTATATGCACCCGGGCGGTGAGAGCAAAAACTCTAACACCACGACCACTTCAAATTTGAAAGTGAACTAACTACGGCACTCCACGTGTTAAATAACCATGGTAAATGAATTCGATTGCTGCAGTAGTGTTCAGTTTTATTTTTTCACTTTTATCGTTTAATAATTTGGTAAGACACTATCTTCTGGCAATCGTTTGTCTACAAAAATGATAACTACTATTTCTCTTTCTACACGGCCTGGTACTGTCTTGTTTCATTCAGAAAATATCCTTTTTGTCACCCCCTTATACCGGGTGACACCAAAGTCTTGTAATAGCCAGTGGATTTTTTATTCAAAGAGAAAAAAAATTCACTGAAGGCGCGTAGTCATGACAGCGCTTTTTTCTAACTTGTTTTTGTTAAACTACCTGTTATACCTGTAATAACCCCAATTTAATTTTTCTTAATGTCGCACCAAGTATTTTTCCGAAGCATATTATTATGTATTATAAATTGGAACGACTTTTATGGAAGCTTCGCACCAACTATAAACAAATGAAAGTGTTATCACAAGAACTGTCGTTTTACTCATCCCACATGAGGGCACTAGAACAACGCTCTTTCAAATCAACAACGGGCAAATCCTACCTTGCCGCTTACATTCAAAGGGAAAGTACCACCGTAACTACCTTTTTACAACTATCGTGCGTGATTCACCCTATTCACTCACGCAATTTTATTCAGGAAGTGTAATTTTTCCGCACGTTCAATTTGTTTTAAATAGGTAAGTGAGTTGAATTTGTCCAAGAGCGCCACATAATATTTTTTAATGAGCTTGTAGAAATATCTTAAATCATTCGGAAGATATTCTTTCCGTACTTCCTATGATAATAACTATTTTCTACAAGCGTGCGTGATTCACTCTAAAACCCCACGCAGTTTGGTTTGGGAAGAGTTATTTTTTTGCACTAAGTAGTGTGGGAATATTATATTACATTACTAGTTTGAAAAATCACTTCCGGACGAGTAATGTACACTATTTTTCCTACGACCACATAATGATTTTACCAAATAATGTATAAAAATATTTTGACGTTTCATAAAATATTTTCAAAGCCTGCTTCTTATATACAATAAATAACTTATCGATTATAGAATTGCCTGACTAAAGTAGAGATTTGATATATGAAACTATTTAACGAAAATAAACATGATTTTGAAAATTCCTTGCTTTATTTAGATGATTCAGAATTTTTTGAAATGGATATTTCGTCGGCTTAGTGCAAGACGTTACTATCAATCAATCTAATGTCCAAGAAAATTTAATGAATAGTCCGACTGAAAACCATTCCGACTTCATTTATTTTTAATGATTACTTTTAAATACAAAATATTTGAAGCAATCTATTTGAAAAGTGTAAATTTTTTCAATACTATAATAAAAAAAAAATATCCGCAGGTGAGGATCGAACCCGCGTACTCTTCGTCAGAAGTAAATAAATAAATAAATAAATAAATAAATAAAGGTTTATTGTTCCATAGTTCCCTTCCTCCACAGACATTGCTGGCTGCAGAGCAAGGGAGCGCTTGTGCCAAGAGGCACATAGGCTCCCGGTCAGGGACGCTAGTGTCCATCTCCGCTGGTGTTAGCGGTTGGCCGAGTATTCCAAACGATAGTGGTTGTAGTACGTATGATACATGCCTCCTGCAAAGCTTATGCATGTCGTCGGTCGGTAGCATTCGATGTAGATACTGCATTGTCGTCTAGTTTGGTCAGAGGCGGTTGTTTCGTGCTAACCCCGGAAAAGGCTGATGCAAAAAACCGGGTCATGGTCGTCAGAAGTCAATACGTCCCGCTGCTTCACGAACTGAGCTAACGGAGTGTGCGGATAGTTACTTTCCGCGCCTGTGTGGAAAATATTTCGCACGCTTATGATATAAGCCCCTTTCCGTGTGAGTATACCGTGCGATATACGTTACTTTCCCACACATAAGAATTTTTTCAAGTGAGTTTTCCCGTACGCAGAAGTTTCTTTAAGAGCGTTACTTTGGAATTTTTGAAGCGACTGTTGAAAAAATCTTGATGATGACTCTACTCTACTTTCCCGTACTTATACGGCATACGGAAAAGTTACCCTTTCAGTACTTCTTAGGATAATAACTATAATAATATAGGATAATGAATCATCTTGGATTCCAGAGCCTACCAAGCATCGAACTCTAATCGAATTCGGGTTACAGCCAACTTTATGTTTTTTAATAGAATGCATATCATCCAATTGACAAAATAAAACCAATTTATGATACATGCGGTGTGACAAATGAGATAGGGTAGAGAAATATTCAGAGTGAGATTTGAAAAAAAAAGTTGGGATTACTTTCGGTCAAACAGGTGTCCAAAAAAAGTGCTATTTATTGATTACGTCAGACTGGACTAAATTTGGAGAATGCTCCATTCAGGTGACCATTGTAGATGCGTGAACGCGTAAGTTTTCCTGATGAAGCAGATCTCTGATCAAACCAGTTTACTTATAGATCAATATTTTTTTCAACTCGTGCAATAGCGAAGCCCGTGGCTCACGGTCAAATAGTTTGACCAGAGTACCTCGAAGTGATGCAGTTTCTAATGATTTGTTTCACACAAGGCAGTTTTGATCACATAATTTGACAGTTAGCCACGGGCTTCATCAGTTCCAGTCATATTGATTCTCCATTTTCGGTAAATTGACTTGAATTAATTTGTTTTTATGCTTCTTGGAACCCAAAACGATTTGTATCAGATGCTGATGTTGTCAAGTTTGAAGCAGTATCATCATTCAAATACTTACATTTCATCATAATTCATAGACGTAGAAACAACTGTGGAATCAAAACGGAGCAAGCAATTTTCAGTCTTGTTGAACTGAATATCAAGTTTACAACAATAAAGTGACTGGACCTAGAGATTTCATATTGAATTTCAAGTTCAGGCCAGAAAATTTTCTACTAATACTCGTCATATCATAACAAATCAAAGCCATTTCGAATGTCAAAGAAATAATCGAACAATAACTATTTCAGTTTTCGAAATCGCCTAAGCAGAGGACATCGAGTGTGTGGTCTAGCAAGTCCTCTCTTAGTACAGGATTCCGGTACCACGGGGGACATATAGTTAATACTGTAAGTTCACCAAGTCCAGACGCTGTAAGGTCGTATCTTTTCGAAGGACTGCTAGGGAAGGAGAGATCTACTCTTTGGGATCAGATGCAGTTTTGGGAAGATGCGTTCCTAGATGCAGTGTCCCAAGAAAGAGATATGATCGGAATGGATCAGGTGAGTCGTTAACATAGACTTCATACCAACGGAATTTTTCGAATCACATTGCATCTAGTTGGAGAAAAGCAAATGAATATTCTTTGTTTCATTCTCTCGACTCATAGATTGTGTATTAACTCTCGATTCAACAAACTCAAGAAGCCGATATTCATCGACGAACATTATTTTGCGTTTTTTGAGACTCCTTATTTTTTCAGGGGCCCCGTGAAATGATGGAGCGTTACAAAAGTTTGAGTGATACGGAGCGCAAGAGATTAGAGCACGAAGAGGACAAATTATTGGCGACACAACTCTATAATCTCACTGCAATTCTAGTGATGCTAAACTGCAATAAAGAAGAAGTCAAGAGAAAAATCAGAAGGCTGCTCGGAAAAAGCCACATTGGTTTCATTTATAGTCAAGAGGTCAATCTGCTACTTGACCAGGTTCATAATTTGGTGAGTCATGAATATGTGTCCTATAGATAATCAGAATCTGATGAGTCATAAATTTAAACTATATCATCAACCATCATACACAGGGTATGGGGCCATAGTGAGTCAGAGAACGATTGTTCTATTTTTCTGATAGCTAGGAAGATTAATCAAAAACCACTGTTAACTAGAAAAAAGAGGCTGTAAAACAAGAACTGATTGCCAAATATACAGGACAAACCAAGGAAAATCTACGATCACAGTTTAGCATATTTCTTTTTTCTACTGATAAATATAGAGGAAATAGAAACTTCCAATTTACACTCAAAATATATACTTGTAAAGTCACCCTTACAATTGTTTCGACACACAGTGGCATCATCTGAGCTGAGTTATAAACTAACGATAAAATCTAACCTTCTCAAATTCTAGGACCTGTATAAAATTTCACTAATGACAGTTTTCAAAAATTAATCCATAACAATGGCAGGTACGAAATTTCATTTGAATTAGAGAGCATTTGATGAGTTGTTACTAGAGAGGGAGAATTGTACAGGTCAATTTGGTCATTAAGAATTAAATTGCTATTATGTAATTGTTTCTTGATTTCTATGGATTCTAATATGTTCAATTTTTGACCTTTAGGTTGAATATGCAAAATTTGAGGATTTTGTGTGAAGCTATGGTTATTGTCAATAAGATGGTTGGCATAGTTTAAATATTGTTTATTCAATCTGTAACTTCTCAAATCCTTACTGAATCTTTGATTGAAACTGCGGCCTGTCTGGCTTATTTATACTGCATTACAATCCTCACACTCAAGTTTGTAAACTCCAGACCTCTTGAATTTATCCCGTACAGACTTTGCGTTATTAATAAATTAATATAAGTTGTTTTTTGTTTTAAATGCAACATTTATATTCCATTTGTGAAGGAAACGAGATATTTTGTTCGCCTGGGAACCAAGATATATTAGACATGCAAAACGTTCATGGGATTTTTCTTTGATATGCGGGTATATTAAATTTAGAGTTTTCTTGTTTTGTTTTTGTTTAAGCAGTCTATCTATAATTGATGTTTCATATCTATTATTTAGGGCGATCTCTTTAATCCTATGATATGCTGCTAGTTTGTGTGATTGTGGGTGCATGTATTGTAGTGTCTGTGTGTGTGGGTTTGTAATATATAGAGAAGCTGTGTGTGTCATTTTTGCGGGAGATAGTTAGATCTAGGAAGTTTAGTGAATTGTTATCAGCTTCTTTTTCTGATGTGAATACTATGTTAGGATTGAGACCGTTCAAATAATTAAGAAACATATTTAACTGACGTACCGTTCCAACCCAGCAAACGAAACTATCATCTACATATCGATACCAATATTTGGAAACATGTTTCAATTTTGATTTGTGAATTTGTTTTTCTAAGTGATTCATAAAGATTTCGGCGAGTATTCAATCGAAAGTATATCCAAATATCTATGAATACGTATTGATAGAACTGAGTAACTTTTCAAACAAGGTGTGAAGAAAATACTTGAATTATCCTCCCCTTCAGTAATTACGATACCTACCTCTACAAACTAAATTGTCCTGTCCCAGCATTTCTGATGATAAATAAGGAAGTGCAGAGTTTTCAAATATCACTCATATAAGGTAGTTCAAGAGGGCTTTCGTATCTCAAAACACTCCAGGCTTCAAATGTCATATCCTTCCTTCCAAACTTCATTGGATTAATTCATTCGTGCCTTGTTTCATAAGCTATCTGTAGGATCTATACAGAGTTTGCAGATTCTTTTAATTGTTGGTGAGTATCATCACCGGAAAACGAATCATAACTCAGCTCAGATGATGACACTGTTTGTCGAAACAATTGTAAGCGTGACTTTACAAGTATATAGTTTTTGTGTAAATTGAAATGTCCTCTATATTTATCAGTCATGATGAATTTACACGTACTAGATGCCACCACGATAGAACATTCCTTTTCCTAATAAATTGTATTATTTGTGTTGAAAGAAAATATACAGTTTGGATTTCAAATGATGTTCTAGTTTTGAAATACTCAATGATTTTCAGAATGGTAACGATATTGATCTGAAACCTTTGGGGTCCCGTCTACTTCACAGGCAAAGTTTCACAGTTCACCAAGGAGTTGACTGCACTGGAGAGCTGAGGTAAGTCAGATTCGTTGCATTGACGGAATACTTCTGGAATATGGTTTTGAACTACTTCAACTGATTTTTTTATAATCAAATAAAACTTTTTGAGTAGACAGAAAAATACTCTAGGCTCTATAGAAGTTGGTAAAATATCAAAACAAAAAATCGAAAAGACTTGAAGAAATACAAGTATTCCTTACCGGCTTCAGAGGCTGTAATATTTTGGAATTGATTCCTAACGTGTCGCTATATACAAACAAACCATACGATTGGACATGATCTACGCTTCTTCAGTTTTTTTGCCTTCAGACCACTCAACTCTAGAGACTTGACTTGATGCAAAGAAGGTAAACGGTATTACCACTAATAGTGACAGATACATTCGCCTGGATGCGCTGCTCGACATGTCTAGAGTTCAATATCTCTAAAACAACTTCTACGATTTTTTTTTAATTCAAGATGTACCACCAAAGTAAGGGTTTCCAATAATAGTCCCCGCTTACATAGTGTTCTCATATATCAGACCCTGGATTTAGATATTTCTTAGAAGATGCAACTAACTGGCTCTTCTAGAGATCCAGTAACAAACCACAATCATATAGCTGGATGTGTTTATTACTATTAATCATTGACTGCAAAACTACATGATTTCGTGAATAGAAAAGATAAGAGAACCTTCTTACGAACGAAATGATGAGATGCCGTGAATAATAGACGTATGATATTAAGGATGCCAGCATCAAAGTTGAGGGATAAGGCGGTTTCAGGCGAATAGATTCAGTAAATTTTTCAAATCCATGGGTGGTATCCAGCGACAAAACTTACAAGATTAATTGATTTTCGGTTTCAGCGCATTTGGGGGACTCCAATCAATTATCGGACCTATAACCGAGCGGAGATTTCTGCTACTCGTCAATTCAATGCTTTATAGCTTCGAGTACTTCTGTTATCCGCTGATTCAAAGCGATAAAGCTCTGTGGGTGTTGCTATTAATTCCTTTCTAGTAAATGACTCAATTTTCTCCGAATGCGCTGACATCAAAAAATCAATAAATCTAGTGAGATTAATCTCTAGAAACTGTGATTTGAAGAGTTATTAGATCTAGTTTATTTTGTCTTATGAAACCTCTTTGCAATTCTACTCCTTCAGTCTCACTCCGACTCCCTAAATGTTCTAGTCCTGCTTCTAATGTCATCTCTATCCTCCAGGTGGATTGTGAATAGTTATGACTAAATTTTTGCTCATTACCGGAAATCCTTAGCCCTGTTCATAATATGAAATGAAGATAATTTGATTATATATAAAAAAATCAAAGTCAATAAATATTTTTTTGAAAAAACTCAAACGAAATTTGCTGTCCTACTGATGTTCATCAATATACAAATATGCAAACTTGTTAAATTTGTTATTTTTTATTCATTTTGAAATTCTTGAAACTTATTATTTATGTTTATATTCAATGTATTATCTTCCTTACACCAGAACCTGTTCTGTTTGGAAGGAGTATTTACAATAAATAAATGAATAATCTTCATTTCTCATTTAATTAACTATGATCAGTATTAAATTGCTCCATCTTGAATGAGTTTGATCATTTTCTTCGTTCTCTTCAAAGTGAATATTAATTTACATTTTTATAACGAAAGCAATGCCATCATTTTATTCGTACACTTTTTGAACTATTTATAAATGATTTCTTCATTTATACATTTTTTCACCATTTAGGTTCATGGAGGTGAGAGATGATGGTTTAGTTCTACGATCTGTAACAGGCGTGATAGTGGAAAGATGGTGGTTTGAAAGACTTGTGAACATGACGTATAGCCCGAAAAATAAAGTTTTGTGTCTATGGAGGAGAAACGGACAGCAAACGCAGTTACACAAATACTACACGAAGAAGGTAAGGATGTTATATGGATGTGTGTGCATCGAGACTGATATATTTTCATTGAATTATATACTTCAAATGAATGTATCAAACATTTTCTAACACATTTGATCTAAACAGGGTGTTTGTGATATCCCTGCCGATATTTCAACATTTGATTCCTCGTTCTTCAATTAACAAAAAAAAATAACAATGTGGGGTCATTGTTCAACTATTTTCAAAATATGGGCATCCGATTAAACAAGAAGTGATATTTGATCATAATGTTACGATATTCACTAAATAATACGCCGAGCACACTACTAAACTGTTTATTTCTTCGCTATAAACATACAACTACTTCACTGACTAATAAAATACTTAGATCTGTTCATCTAGCTAAATATTCCAAAAACTTTTTAACTTCCTTATCACTTCTTCATAAAACTTGTTATTTCCTTTTATACTCAGTTCGTCTAGGCTAGACTTTTCACGATGATTTCGAGAATACTCAAAACGGAGAACATCTACACTTTTCCAGGAATTGAGCGATGCAATAAATGCTTACGGCGTCAGCTCATTTGTTATGCAATTTGTTTTTATGTTCACTCAGGGGAATTTTATCAATCTCGTAACAATAACTGAATGAGTGAAGTAGCTAAGTTAACAAGCCAGTTCGTTTTTCATTTATGAACGTATTTTTACGAAATTCAGAGATTAACCATTGAAATTGGTTGAAGAAAAGGTTTGTATTTCGTCCAGAAATTTATTTATAAAATCATAGCAAAGCGCTTTCGACTATAAAGTCATCGTCAGTGCGTACCTGTAAGTAAGTAAATGTTCGGATACAATTATGTTTTGTTCAAGAAATTGACAATATAAATGACATGTCATTTATTTTGATAGCATGCTACTTAAGCAAACGTGTCCTATTTTTGAAGAAATTGCATACGTTCTGCCTACACTTAGGGGCATCACTCTTTCAATCCTAAATATATCTCGCTAATGCTAAAAGTTTTTTTGTTTTTTAATTGACTAAGTTTGTGTAAATAGACCAAATAAAGACTTACGTAAATAAAAATTTGATTGTAATTCAATTAAACCAAGAAATGTAAGTTTTCTTCTCAAAACGCACGCGTATGTTATGATATATCATTATGTTATTGTTAAATGTCATTTACAAGGAATGTTGACAGTGCGATTTTTGACGTTTACAGACATGGGCGTAAAAAAACATAATTATGGTTATAATCAAAGATAGCAACCTCAAGCATAGTCATTATTGAACACTGGTTTTACGCAATAAACCCAAATAAACCAATATCAGTAATCAAATATTATCAGAATACAACAAAATCTATCAAGCAAAATCGTATTTTAATGTTACACGTCTCAAATCATGTAATAATAACGGGAACGTATGAACAAAACGTGTAAATAATTCAAACCTTCATTACCAAAAGTCGAGCAATTGGAAAAAACACAATTTTATGATATATATAACATTATTACTCTTATGGTATATTGTTCCCATAGAGCTAGCAGACATGACCTTCAGTTCAATATAAATGACATTTGCACATTCATGTATTTCAAGACATACTATAATACCTAAAGACAGATCATTCGAACAATAATACAAATAATTTCATTCAGTATGTACTGACTGCCTAATGATTAGTATACAAGCCACAGCTTTCGTATCAAGATTATTTAGATGTCTTTCAAGGCGGCCTATTATCTTATCTGTTCAAATAGTACACGGATAAAAATGGTCCAAATAAAACGTTTTCCTGACTTTTTTTAGATTGTGAAGAAAATTAATACCTATATTGAATAAAAAAGCATTTTACCTCAAAAAAAAATTGTATTCTGAACGCATGAGTTTGTAGCTATAATATTGTTTATCGACAGCAAATAGTTCGATCACTAAGTAATTCACTTTGTATAATGCCAGGTCAACACTTTACAAGGCTTGAAAAGTGTATTTCCATATTTATTAACTTTGGGTTTCTGAAAAGTGTATCACTACAACAGAAACTCGTGTTACTGGTCTAATACAACAATTCATTTGCAGCAGAACTTGGTTTTCCTACAGTAATGTAATGTGTTCACTTATTTGTTTATTTTCGACCAGTTCGGGATCAATCGGGAATAACCGCCGCATCTCTTCACGTGATAAGGTGTAGTACTAACAGTTTTCCGCCAAACCGGCGTCATTTCAACAATTGAGAGCTGTGTGGATGCGTCTACTAAGCATCTTAGTCTACTTTGCCGGTGATTTTGCGGTGTTTTACTGATCACTGTTATCAGTTTACATAAAATAATTAATAATAGTTTCCAGCGGCGATGTTCCATATCAACAAATAGAGAAAAAAGATTCTCCTAAATAATGTGATCTCGATCTTCAGTTTTTCTCGAATGGTGTATTTTGATACATAGCCGCTGACACTATATAAGTGTAACACTTTTTTAGAGTGCAGGCATGATATCATTGGTCCTTGGTGCAACCGAACCATCCATTTTATTGTGAATTTGAGACAAAAATGTATGTATTGAAAATAAGGCATTAAAAAATACAAGTTATCCTTTTTTTAAGAAATAATAAATTAAACTGAGGGCAGGTGAATATTTTATTTGAGTCAGGTGCATTATGATACCAAAGATAGAATGAAAGCTATATTGAAGGTAAGACAATAAAAACCACCAAGAAGTGAGTCATTCAATAAGGCCAAGTAAACCAACATTTCTATAATGATAAAAAATGTTGCTACAGTACAATACTGTATTATAACTACTAATATCTTGTTTAGTAGATTTTGGTATATGAGTTATTTGAGAATTATTTATTCTTCAGTAATGGTAAATGTACTAGTTATTTGTAGTTATTAAACTGAGCACCCACTGCAAATAGAAGGTTCATTGAGGCCAATAAAACGAAAAGTTTGCTTCTTATAAAGCTTTTAATACCGATAGGTTACATTATGTTCCTCAAATTATATTATTAACAGCAAGTGATCAAATTCAGGAATCTAATTCTTCTTGTGGCTGATAAAGCGCATACTTGTCCCATATAGTATGCAAATTTTTTCTTGGTGGTATGTAAATTTTACTTGCTACTATTAATTTTTTTTCCGTGTACTTTGGTACTCAGGGCTAGACACCGAGGCACATATGTATTTGCGAAAAATTACACTTTAAATTCTGTCGTAATAACATAGTTGAAGATGAACCTAGCACTGGTCTGACTAGACTGAATGCCTCATTGACATTTCTATTTTTTATAAATATTAATTTCTAATTTCCCCATCAATAGGAGAATTCCGAATTAATGGAAATTGGCTGTCACATCAATCATTATCGTTTACGATTCGCTCTTGAAAATGCACAATTTATTGTCTGTTTATTGCATTATGCCATATATTATCAGCTATAATGGCATTCGGTCTACAGCTAGTTTCAGGAATCGTGATTCACACTCGAGAGTTATTTGAACTTCGCAATTATCATCTTAGCCTATATTTGCTAATAAATTACACGTCGTCGTTTGTCGACTTGAATCAGGTATGATAATGAGGCAAGGCGGCAAGGCAAGCTGACATTCAAATCGATTATTTCAATTCACTAGTAAACCTGTATCAAGTAGTATACGATGGAATTATCTCGTAGGTATATTCAATGATACTTGAAATCGAATTTATTTTTTACTTCGTCTGGGAGTATTGCCGACGGCGACGATTCATATTGCTATAATTGATAGTTTCTATACCTCATATGTTATTGTAGTAATTTTTCGATATATATCCTCTTCTAGTGCAAGCAGTTGTATTACTGCATAAAGGACGCCATGGAACGAGGAGGTGTATCTGGCACGGCGCCGGAACTGGGAGGAGAGTTTCCTGTACAAGATATGAGCACTGGAGAAGGTGGTTTGTTACAGGTCTGCATGGAAGGAGTTGGCTTGCTATTCGCTAACAGCAAGGTACACGTTTTTAGAAATTTATTTTTGGAAATTTAGAAAATTTGTAGCAAAATGTGATATTAGAATTTTGGTGTACATTGATGAGTCTTAGAAGCTAGTATAGTTGAATTATCAAGCACTTCTTGCATTTTCAATCGACTACTAATTCATTTCGTACCATAATAAAAGTAACAATCCACCAAGTTGATGAAATGGCGTACCGGAGCAAAACATTTTTTGTTCATATTTCTGAAATATTTTCATAAACCTTTTACATCCATTCATGAAAAATCAAAATATTATGAGGGGCAGGTGGCTGGGCCTTATTACGTTTCTGCTTTTCTTGAGTCAATTATAAAGAAATGTTTAAAGTTGCGGAACACCAAAGTATGTCATAAATGAAATGCCTTCCATAAAATGGGAGTTTGATGAGAAGTCTTTTGTGTCGAATTACATGGAATACTTTGGAAAAAGTTGATGCCATGTAAAAGAACCGGAAAGTTTTTCATGGATATTTCTATCATCCACATTGTTTAGATCTCAATTTACTGTTTTTCTAACACATAGCAGAGCCAGGAAAGATTTTCGTAGGACAGGTTCAGCAACTTGCCAATAAATAATCTCAATTAAATAGCATATTCATAAAATTACGTCACATTCACTATCTCAGCTGGTGTTGAGACTCATCAGAATCCGAGATATCAGGCATATCTACTTTGAGGCTTGTTCAGTTGTATTCACAGTGGGATTTTCATTTGGCGAACCTGAAAACAATGAGCTTGAAGTGAAAATTTTCTTTCACAGCTTTAGCCTTTAGAATATTCAGCAGGTTTGGATATTTTTTAGGCATCGTGTTTATAGGAATATGAATGTGATGATGTGAATTTTCGAAAGAAGTTTGAATATTACAAAACCGTAGAAGGGCCACAAATAATTAACAAATATAATTAGCCTAATTCCGATATCACAACTCGGAATTAGAATAAGTCTAACTTAACAACTCGGAATTAGTATAATTCCGACTTTACAACTCGAAATTCGTAGGTAGCTAACAAAGAAGTCGAGTGCACATAAAGAAAAATGTAATACACGTAAATCTAGTATACTCTCGTACTCTCGATCATTTGACACATGACACATGGAGTTTATGGAGTCCACGTTCAGATAGTTTTATGAAATTGCTTCAAAGTGACGCCATTTTTCTTGGTTTGCTTCTTACAGTTCGAAATGAACCAACACAAATAACGTCGCTTCATGGTAGTTTGTTGAAACAATTTGACCGTGTGCCACGGGTTTGATAGATAGATACTTCAGTCACATATTTACAGCAAAGTATCCAGAGTTGGTCAGCTGAGAGCTCATAAATAAATTTTGATTCTTGATAAAATTTCAATCACATTCTTCTACTTAGGATCTTTGAATAAAGCTTTGAATGAGAAATTATTAGAACTAGCGAATTTATGCGCCTTTGTATATCAGGATTTTGTTAATTGAATAAAATTTGTATTGTTCAGAACCATAAAATGTTTTCGTTTAACGTCTACAAATTTGAGATGAGAATTGCAGGGATATATTCCGTTAGCGCATGCACTACTATTTCAGAAGCGTCTGTCTAGAGGAAAATATAAACGGAAGATGGTCACTTGGTGACCGAAACACTTGTCGCGGTGTTAAAATAGTGGTTTTGTGTCAGGATGATACTCGAATATATTCAAATTGGTATATTGTGAAACATCAGTGAATTTCCTTCGTCAAAGTAGGTTCAATCCCTTCAGACTTCTTTTCACTTTCAGTAGAATTCCAATGCTAACTTGTAGAATCGCATTGATTACACTAATTCCAAGTTGCAAAGTCTGATTAATACTTTTTTCAACTTGCGAAAACCAAATTGGAATAATTCCGAGTTGTGAAGTCGTAGTTCTACTAACTTCGAGTTGTTAAGTCAAGTCGGAATCAGGCTCCAGCTCCGAGTTGCGAAGCTGGAATTATATTTTTTAATTATTTTTGTCCCTACTACGCTGTCGTAGAATTTACTTGGTTTGGCTATCAATCTTTCACAGCTGTTAATATTCCTTCTAAATATCAGAAATAAATAGCCAATTTCTTTATATTTGTTTTGGATATCTTCCTATAATCCAAAGTTTCCTAAGTTTTTTAATTCAATTACTTTGTCTGAAGAGTGAAGATACATGCGCCGATTCATCGATTTGGTGAAAATTTGTTACTTTTTCATATTCTTTGATAAGAGTTGTTGAAACACATTATTTGATGTGAAAGGAAGAAATAAACAAATAGAGATATTATATTACATACGAACATATGAAATGTTTCATTAGTGCTGAGATAGACGACGAAGGTTACAAAGAATCGACGTCAAATATTGTTTGAGGCTGTAACAGTGGTTTTCATCTAGTTGCGAATGACCACCTGCATCAATGCTAGGCTGTACCGGACAACATTTAGAGTCGTCCTATCCTACTGAATGAATGATAACATCCAGGCTTGATAGCCTTAACCGCGGATTACAATAAATAAGTCGCAGCGCCACTCGCGAGAAAAGTGAGAACCACTCCTCCGTAGCACAGTGAGAGTAACAAATAAATTTCATGTATAATTTAAACAAAGTCGAAATGTCCTTCACTCCACATATTCCCACAAAGTGGGAAATGTGAAGAGAATATCTCAGAAAACAACTTATCCTTTCGAACATTGAATTACATTCATTTGTGCAACGATCTTCAAGGAGGAAACTATAATGCAAGAGCTAATTGTGATCAAATATTGGATATTACCCTTCGTTTGGTTGGAAATGATCACTTGCAGACATGTTATGAGGTTCTTTCCTCTTATGGTGTCAGGGTAGGCATACAACTTTGTTACAGCCGTTATGGTAGAGCGTTCGCTTCTCAACCAAATCAACCTTAGGATCTGTATTCAAATTCCGCTGCGGTCACCGATCCCATACATGGCATAACACATTGTAAAGGGAGGGCTAACTCTCCTAGCTCGCTTAAGTCTCTCAAATACTTCTGAGGAATGTTCGTAAGGGTGCAGTTAGTCGACAGGAATGACAACAACTTCGAGGAAATTGTTCATTTCAATTAGCTATGTTAACTTCTCATCATTTGCGGGCGGGCATGAAAAGAAATACTGAGTGTTTGGATCTATCTTAGTGAAATCATGCGACAACTGACGGCAAACAATCGGGTAACTCTGATGTGTGTGTTAGGTCACAGGGGCATCAAAGGTAATGAGGAAGCAGACTGACTTGTCAAAGAAGGGGCAAACACACCACTTTCTGGCCAAGAACCCTAGAAGTGGCAGGACAAATACAAGCGAAAAGTCTAGTGAGCCTATCGCCAAGGACAGCTAAACAGCTTCTCGAGTTGGACAAAAAAGACTTAAAGGACCACGCACGGAATACATGGGATTTTGATTGATTGCGATATTCGATGAAACTCGGGTATGTTGTAGATCACGATCTGTCAGTAACACTTTAAATGGACCATAATCAAATCGTATTTTCGGATTTTGAAAGATGTTACGAAAACATAAAATAAAAGTAATTTACACAAATTGAGATTATTTCTGATTTATTCAAGTGATTTGGCTGAAATATATCATGCCTTTGAAAACGCCATACTATATTATTATGACTCAAAACAGTATTTCGCTTACCAGGGAAACTCAAAACATCCAATTTCGATGTTAATTATTCCACTTAGCATAATTGAGATATTTTTTAATTTAATTTCGAGATATGGCTGGGTAATGTTTGCAATTTGAAAAACCAATACTATTATGATACAAACACAGTATTTTTCTTTATCGGGGTATCCATGAAAGTATTTGAATATTCTATTAGGAAGTTATGTACGTCGTTCATTCGATAGAATTCTTACAGAACCCTACGTTTTCGACTTTCAACATTAATTAATATGTGAGAACCCTTACACCATGATAATTGAAAAACTACAAGCCACACTTATATAAAAAAATACAAGGGCTCTACAAATATGTTTACCAGTGGCACTATTATAATAAAAGCTGAAAAATAATTAGGTAGGTACCAGGTACCAGTCATCACACCACTCTCCTCATCAATCTAGGGCATTGATCAGACTAAAACATCATCGTGGTGCGTAGCGTATTCTGAATAAATATGTCACTTATCACCATTGATATTTTTTCTAGTTTAATTTCAAGATTTGGCTCAGTAATGTGACAGTTCGGGAAAGCAAAATTATTATATACAAACACAATAATTTATCATATCGGGGTCATCAGAAATGCACTAAAAAATATCCTATATTTACTTCATTCTTTCAATAGAAACCTTGAAGAACCATATGGCTTCAACATTTAAAACGTCAATATGTGAAAACTTGTGGTTTTTCAATTATCACGGTGTAAGGGTTTTCACAAATTAATTGTTGAAAGTCGAAAACGTATATACGGGTCTGTAAAGATTCTATTGAATGAATGACGTACATAACTTCCTAATAGAATACTTTCAAGTACTTGTCTGATAACTCCGATATAGTGAAATACTGTGTTTGTATTGCTTTTTCAAATTGTAAACATTACCCAGCCATATCTCGAAATTAATTTAGAAAATATCTCAATAGTACTAAGTGGAGTAAACAACGTCAAAATTCGATGTTTTGAGTTCCCCCGGTAAACTAAATACTGTTTTGAATCATAATAGTATGGTATTTTCAAAGGCATTCGATTTGATTATGGTCCATTTAAAGTGTTACCGACAGATCGTGATCTACAACATACCCGAGTTTCATTGAATTCCGCAATCAACCAAATTCCCATGTATTCCGTGCGGGGTCCTTTGGTAACGGTACTTACTATTCACTGGGCATTGCCCTCTGGGGTATTACTTCAAAAAGATGGGCAAGTCAGAGAGTGATAGTTGCCGCTACTATGAGAACTTCACGGAAACTGCAGAACAGCTGCTTTACGAATGCCCAGCGTTCTTCTACAAGAGGCTCAAATTGCTGGAAGGAGCATTCTTTGCAATCAGGAACTTAGCTCCGAGGAAACTGACAAACTTCGCACGAAGTCTCAGAATCCCGGGTCTTGAAGAAATATGGTCGTACAAAAGACCTTACAGGTCGAGGTGCTTGGGAGGCTACACAGCCTCTGCAATCTCGGTGAAACTGTTAAGATCACGAAAGACACTTTCAATGATTGAATGATTTTTTTATAATTAATATCGTTCAATAGATATGAAATTGAATTATTGTTAACTGCAACTTCCACCAACTATCTCAGCAATTTTTATGAAATATTATATCTCTTGATTTTTGGGGGGTAATTATTAACCTCTTACCATCTGTTCATCAACTTTGATTCATCGCAATCTTGTGTCTGATTCCTTTTTGATCATTTTATCCTAACTAAAATTATATAAAAAAAATGAAAAATCAAATCAAATATTTACAAAAAAATACCTCTTGAAGGAAATTGGTCGAATTCGATGTTTCTACTCAATGTGCACCAACCTGAGAGATTTCTTAATGATATTTTTGATTCCGAATTGGAGATTAAAATAATTGTTTCTATTTTTTCAGAACGATTCGAAACGTATTTTAATCTTCAGCGAAAACATATATTTTTTGATTGTTCCATGTCGTTGGGTGCGCTGTTGTGCATTTGTTTTGCAAGGACCACTCAAACTTTCCTATTTGCTCTCGCCACTCGCTCGGTCGCTGTATTTGTTCTGCATTTGTATATATTTTGTTTTTGACGATCTGTGAGTATCACAGGAAATTCACGTTACCATTACGTTGACATATTTTTGTTTTTTTGTGCTATCGTTCAGCAAGACACACGATATTTGAAACATAAAAATAGTTAAGGAGAAGTGACAAACAAGCGTTCTGTTACAAGTCTATGCCTTTCGAAAGTTGTGATATTACCTAGGACGGAATTGGCTGGATGAAATGTTTAATATTTTCGGTGGAGACAAAAATCAACCCTTCACATCACTTTGGATGCAGAGGTTTACGATAGAAACATTCCATTGTGCTAACTCAGTCATATGACTAGTGTCGCCTTTGACATTTAACAGACCCAATCGTAAAAACTTTCGATATAAATATGTTCCCCAATGACATTCAGAGTAATGATAATAACATTAATTCCAGTTTTATGAATGCTTTTTCGCACAAGTGTGTGAAAGTGAGAAAAAAGAAAACACAACTATTTTGATTTTTATATTCAACACCCAGTTACTTGATGTGAATGAAATGGATTATGTCGAAGTACCCTTGTCTTCTTACATTTCCACTTGGGAAAAAGGTATAGTAAGCTCGGGTAAGTGTGACCGTGATTTTCATTAGTTCGCATTGAATTTAGTCCTTCTGATGAACCTGAACTAATATAACAATGAAATTTTGCAGGTATTTACTTCGAAGGTCAGTCTTTGTAATACACCACAGAAAACTGTTGAAAAACGTAATCTATGAATTTTATTTATATATTCAGATATACATCTCCATAGGTCACACTTCCCCAGAAATTTGGGGCAAGAGTGATTCTGGCCAAATATAAAGATATTAATGGATGTAAATCTCTCTTTGGGGCAGGTGTGAGTAAACAGTAAAGGAACTTTCACCACAATTTATTTGTTTCAAGATATCTTTATTCAAAACATAGTTATATAGGAACTTTTTAATATTGAATTGAAATTGAAATTGGAAAAAAACAAAAATTAACCGTGAAAGTGAAAATTTGTTGAAAAGAAAAATTTACAGGTAGAAATCGAATGAGAATTTCATTGATCCCCATCTTCTGACGAGTGGTGATGGAAGCACAGTTGATATTTCATCCTCAGAAAGTGTATCAATGTCTTTCACATCTGGCCTCGTATATTGTTTGGCTCTCTGAGATTTCCGTATATAATTTAGTACTATAGCTGAAAAAATATTACTGTTTAGAGATTGGCCAAATGAACCAGGTTCCCACTTACCCCGACTGATAGGTCACACTATCCCCAATGAAATTTAAAAACGGGGTAAGTGTTACATGCAATGGAAAAATGTAGAAAAAACAACTTCATGAAAAAACGACATTCTATAGTCAGATTCATTGTTTAGGTAGAAGAAACGTATATAAAATGGATTCTTACCTTGGATTTTAACAATACACTCAAAGCATGAAATAAACTCGTTAGTTATACTCGTTCGGGTTGATGAACTGTAGGTTAGAAAATTGGGGAAAATATTTGGATTTCACAAGATCTCTTTGGTATTTTATATGATGGTTATGGATTCATTATGAGTGTAGGCTTTTCGTCAATAGATGGCATTGGGCTGTCGCCCGGTTTAGCGACGATAGCGAGCAAACTCACACTTGCCCCAAATTCACACTTACCCGTGCTTACTTACTTCGACATTTTGGGTTTGTTCGAGTCAGTGATCGATCTAGAAGCACTTGGAAAACTTATACAAAGTATTCAAGAGACTGTAGGATGCAAACCTGTAGTTGAATCCCGATAAATGTAAGTTTTGTCCGAACTGTTTCCGATATCCGAGACATCTAGTCACTCCGGAAGGCATTCGGACTGATACCGACAAAGTTGAGCTATCATCTAATCTCTTGGAATCGCAGGTTCACTCAGAATTTTCCTCAATTAGCGAAGTTTTTGATGAAGAATTACCGTTGTTGACGGGCAAATGCACAAATTGTATTGCTACCCAAAACATCATAATTTAGGACTTTTGGGTCAATTTTTCACACTAAGTGCAAATTTGACTGGAGAGGATTACATGGAGTTGCTTCGTAATATAATTGTCCACTCGATCCACCAATAACCGAAAGTAATGAACGTTTGAATGAAAGTGATTTATTTATTCCCTTGTATGATACACCTCCTTATTACGCTGCTTCTGTCGGGTACTTTTCGATTCTTCAATTTCCTAAGCACTGTATCTGGCAGTAGCCTGCTACTTCCCCTGATTTGAAGCCCCTTAAATTTTCTTGAAGGGCCCTTTGAAAAGCATGTTTTATGTTAGTCAACCCTTATCAATCGATGATCTGGAAGAGAAAACCGAGTCAGAGTGAAGTTAACGCAATAGATGTTGGTGAAGATATGGATTATATTATATCAAAAAGTCAATTCAAGATGAACTTATAAAGTTTTACCCTGTTGATTTCTTCGTGCAAAATTTCTGTTTTTCATACGGATTATTTCAGTAGAATCCCCATATCGTCAAGTTTATATACGTTTCATTAGTTTATTTCACATACACCTATTTTCAGAAAATCCGATAGTTGAGAAGGTAGCATTCTCAATTTTGGGGGTGCCCGCATCAACATCTCCAAGTAGATTGAGAAGATACTCAAACGATTGGTGAAAAACTTGGAGTTCACGTCATTTAAGATTCTCGAAAGGAGTGGTCCTATTACCTCAACTTGGAACTTCATGTTGAACTTCATGGGGATTGTTATTTAGCGTATATTCAATCGTAATAGTTGAAAAGAAAAATAGCTGATGTAAGAAGTCTTGAAATGATACGAATTATGAAAAATGGTTGATTACGTAATCCAATCTTCCGCAAGAAAACCTATACAATAGGTATGGTCGTAGGCAAGTATTCAACAGAAAACAACTACTGCCCCCTGCGACCGTTGAATTATATCTGTTCAATACTTGGCAAAGTTTTCTACAAGAACTACTTTGCAATGCATTTTAAATATCAAAGCCGAAATTATTGTTCGATTTAATTCGTACCGGTTTCATGGTCATTGCCAATCATCGGCAAAGGCTAGTTCGACCAAATTGAATCGAAAAGTCCTTTCACCCTAATTGGAAATCCCTGAGACAAACACTGAAGTATGAATTCAGCGCCATCTCTGGGTTCCAGATTAAAATGCACTCCGACTACGTGACGACTTTAATATAAAGCAAAAACATCATAAAGAGGGGCGACACTACTTGACGGAAGACCATTAAATGAATTATGAAAAATGGTAGATTATGTAATTCAATCTTCCCCAGAAAAGTTGTATAGGCTTTCTTGCGGAAGATTGGATTACGTAATCCACCATTTTTCATAATTCGTTTGAAGGTTTTCCGTCAAGTAGTGTCGCCCCTCTTCATGATCTTGAAATGAGGTTAAACTGAGTAGAAGAGGGGGTAACTCAATGTCAAAGCTCATGAAACTACCGTAGTTGCATTCACCTGAAGGAGAATACATAAAAATCAACTCACTGAAGAGAAGATCTCATTATATGGAGAGAGGATAAGTTGTAATTTAGACGATAATTTGACAAAACTATAACAGAACCCGATGATTCAAACCAAACGATTCATTGGCTCTATACTAAGTGGTGAACCATTCAATACAATATTCAACCACTATACGCTGGCTGAAGACTCTGCAAGTGTACGAAGTTCGACCGTTTATATATGGCATCAACTTTAAAAGAAGCACAGAAAGTCCAATCGAATTTCCTGCTTCTTGGTACTCTTGGTAGTGCTGATGATGGGATTTTACAGGTTGGAGATGCGAGGTGAACATCTTGCAAATCAAGATATATTTTTTTCGAATTTCAAACATTTGACAATAAACATAACTTTGCGGAAAAGACGAAATGTTATCAGATCTTCAAGGGTTTCATGGGGAATTCAAAAACAAAAAGTGAAGCAAGGCCTAAAACATCTGATATAATTCTGGATAGTGATATAAGATAAGGATGGGAAATAGAAATAATGATACTCCCTAATAAACACTTGTGTTAGTGTTCTCAGAATTCTGGTACATCTACTATTATGTGAACCCTAGTAGTTGCAAATTTCAAGCAAATGTTAGACGTCACGATTGGCATATTGGCACCCAAATCGCACTTTCTTACGTACAATGCATATAGGCGTGTATTGAGATCGATCCATTTGGGAAAAGTTTCAATTCCATCAGTCCAAAAGGCCGTCAGTTGATTCACAACATTGCAGTACGTATTTTGGATCACAGAAATAACCTCATTGATTTTGGAAGTGGAGATGAGATTATGATCATTTTGGAATTGGAGAAAATCGAATACTATTACCATGAGATTTCGTTATATTCGACCGAACCGCCAAGGAATTGAAAAAGTTACACAAACTGATTCCGCTTCAGTTAAAAAAGAAAGTTCGATTAGGGTACGCTAAACATCCAGCATACATTGTCAGGAAGAGATCTAATTTTTTAAATCAATTGGATTCAAACTGAAGAAATCAGTGGCACTCGAAACAAATAATGAGAAGTTGAATATATTTGATGAACCAGTACTTGATCATTCTCTCACAAGTTTACTTGAGCACACATACAAATCATATGGATCGCTATTGATTGGGAGAGTTTCATTTACATAGAAGAAAAATTCCCTCTCAAAGATGTAGCGAAACAATGTTATCCTGCTTTCCTTTTTGATGAAATTTGCTACGAAATGGGTGGTGAACAAGTGGCTGTTGTTTGAAACCAAGGGTAATATCTACAATGAAAACCATAATTTCATTGACCACTGAATGGGGTCTCTCAGAAAACAAACAGGATATCTTGGATCTGACCAGTCATATATTCAGTGGTAGATCACCACTCAAATATTTGGTGGGGTTTGCCGAACAAACGTGTCTCGAATGCCAACTAGGAAGTGAGTCTGAACATTGCTCGAACTTCCAAAAACTTGAAATGAAAGGGAAAATGAAAAACATAGTACTCAAAAATACACGCAAACTCAAACTTTTGAGTATGATCAACAAAAGTGGTCTAAATGCGAAAATCAAGTTGGCATATCGCATGTGTGATCTCTATGGAAATCCGTCACTGCCTGGAACATCTTTAGACATGTAGGCAATAAAAACAACTGATGCTCTAGTAACACTTTGTAACGTCATCATTGGATTCCAAAGCAGTTCCGCATCTGAAGAGAAAACGAAGGACATCACAAAATTCACCGCTGCCAATTTCAATAAAATTCGAGTGTATTTGAACTCTGAAAAATATCCATATGAACTTTGGAAATCAAATTTCGATAAAAAAATACTCGATATTATGTCTTAGATAACTTTCAACGAAGTTATTGTGACAAAGGTATGAGTGAATCTCTAATGGAGAGTTTCAACAGAATCTACTATTCGTCATCGATGGTTCACATCAACCAAATGCCACAAAATCATCAAACATTGATATAAAGCTCAAGTTTAGAAACAACTTTGTGAATTTCAAATCGTTCTCCTTGTAAAGTAAATACCAACCAAACCGTTTTATACATTGAAACGGTTTTTGAAAAATTAGCCTCAAATGGAACAAGGAATAAACCGGAATACAATACCAAAGCGATAATACCACGAAAGAATAGGATTGTTTATCACAGAACCATACAATAGTTATTATCCTAACAAGTACGGAAAGAGTGCATTTTCCGCATGCGACTGCAGTTACCCGAACGACGCAAAGCAGAGTTCGGGTAAGCAGTACCTTTCCGTTTGAGTTAGGATAAATATTTTTTCTACAAGCGATTTAAAAAATTAAGTAGCACTCTTGAACAAACTTTCGCGTGCGGGAAAAATTTTACCCGCACTAGTGCGGGAATAACTCACTTGAAGTGACTAAGCTTGCGGAAAAGTATTTCGCACTAGTTCGGGAAAATGACACCTCTCCAACTAAATTGCGTTCGGGTATAGGGTGAATCACGCATGCTTGTAGGAAAAAGAAGCTTCCATACTCAGACCAGAACCAGTTAGGGATTTTGCGAGGGCTGTTTCACCGAAGGAAATTTTGTAATAAAAAGGAACTAATTCAGCTTATTTCTACTGCTGACCTAATGTATTGTATTCCATAGCCGGGAAGGTAAAGTCCAGACCACTCTGATGAATTCATGAATATCTACACAGCCCAGAAAATTTTTTCTATTTACGCCAACTGTCGGTTTCCATAGTCCAGGAAAACTTGTCTACATGTACTATCAATGATTGTCTACCTTTCCTAACCAGCAAACTAATAATAATTGCTATGTGATTTTGCAAACGGGACTAATATCACCTTCCAATGTTTTTTATTTTTCAAATATCGTGTGTCTTGCTATATCGAAAGATAAGTTGAGATATACTGTGGTTATTTTATAATTTATTATATATTTCCCAGCTGTTGAAACAGTTCTAGGAAGCGGGAATATTTTGTTTTCCAACTTTCATCTGCCTTTCGAGTAGGTATAGTGAAATATATTTGAGTTTTCCCTTCCATCCACTTTTCTCATCTTTATCACATTGATGTTCTTCCTCAAGCTATTTTAAGTTTCTTCGGCCCATTTTTTAGCATTTCTTCATTATCGTGAAAATAACAATGATTGCTCGAATTTTGGAAATGTTCTCAAATAAGTGCTTCCTCATAACAACCATACTTGGAAAATTAAAGATATTGGAGGATTCAGGAAAGTTTTATCATGTCAAGGATCAGTTTATGTTGAGTTCAGTACATCTACGACTTTCCTTAGAGAAATCAACTCAAAATGAGAAATTTTAGTAAACTTCAGAACTAGGATTTGATCAAATTATTAAAACATGCTCCTCGGTGTCCATCTTCCGAACACGAATTGTAAAGACATCACGAATCTTTTTTTATTCTCTGAAACACTTGCTCACGGAAAAAAATATGTGCTTTTTTCTGGAGGAGTTAATTAATGCTGGAGTTTATTCAAAGGAAATATTTTTCATACGAATGACAGCTACTGATGAACCCTTGATGATGTTTGTGAGAACCAAGAGATAAGGCATTTTTCTTGAATCTTTAAATGTTGTCAACTAGTTCATTCGTTAAAAGAACGAGCTTTGGGAGAAACATTGGCAAGTCTCCAAAGTAACGGTGACAACTAGCATCTCTTTCCCATTTCTCGTTATTTCAAAAATGTAAATTTTTCTTATTCATTTCCTGTTTTTGTCTGGTCTCGTGAGTTTATTCTGAGGCTCTGGATGAGACGAATGTTTTCATCATCTAGAAAGCTGTTGTTTACACCAACAGCAGTTATGGGTCAGATGAAATATCAATTTATCATTCGATTCAATCAATAGTTTTTAACTGGACTAAGTTTTGCATTATCAGATCTTCATATTATAACGAAAATACCATAACGAGAAGAAGAAACAGGATAAGCAGACAGGAACTGGATTTCGACGTTGTCATAATTATTCGTTTCGTGATGATTCATACCCATTTCCAAAATATCAATGAATTTTTCCAAAGGTTTGGCTGAATCTTTTTTCCGCACAATTCATTAAGAGGAGCATAATTCCGGTATACACGGTAGCTCAGTAGTTAGCTACTGTTGAGGATCCATGTAAAAAATAATTCATTAGATTCCCAAGATCCGAATTAGAAACAACCTGCAACAATCTGTTTGATGGATGAAAAGTATTTTATATCAAATATTTCGCAAGTGGGTTGGCTTAAAAATTCCTGGCCAGACTATGATAAATTGAAAACAAAAATATTACTCTTTTTTTTTTTAATCGGAATATGAAGCCTAGAGAACTATACAATCTTTGGGTTATCTATTTTTTCATAGTATAACTATTGGGTTGACAGGTATGAATAGGTAGGTCGATACTATATAGTTATTTACAGAATGAAACTTTTATCAAAATAATCGCCATTTCATTGCAAACATGATGATATAGGGTTGTCTGCGAGCTTTTGACAGCGAAATTTTGGTGCGAATGAAAATGGGTGACAAACAGTATTTTGGGATGCACGCGATGTCATTCAAATAGATTACCTAGAGAAGGATAGAACGATCAACGGCGAATATCATTCAGAGCTTTTAGAAAGATTCGATATTGATTTGAAGCAAAACGATCACAATTAGCAGAAACAAAGTACTATTTCATCAAGACAATGCACAAGTGCACACGTGTGTTGTCACTATGGTAAAAATTTTTGAATTGGGATACGAACTGCTACCCCATCCAGCATATTTTCCAGATTTAGCCCCCTGCGACAATTTTCTTTTTCCAAACCTGAAGAAATGCCTAGGTGTTAAGAGATTTGGGTCGAATGAAGAGGTCATAACCGAAACATGCCTATTTTGAGAGCCTTGGAAGGAATAAAAAAATTGGAAAAACGTTGGAATAAATTTATTGATCTGAAAGGAGATCAGGTTGAAAATAAACTACTTATTCGCTGAAAAAAAATTTATAATTCAAAAAGTCACGGAATTACTAAAAAAGCCTCGTACTTTTAAAAAAATGTTCTTAAATTGATAAGCTATCAGAAAATATTTGATACATAATTTTAATGAAATGTTTTGAAAATATCCCAATAAATAAATTTACAGAAAGTCGCAAAAATCTTATATTTCTTAGCATTTGCTTAACAAAAATTCTTTAACGAAAAATAATATAAATACATTTTTTTTTATAATAATTTATTGATTGAAATAAATGTAATCGATGTTGAAAGATCACAATTTTTGGTGTCATTATTTCATTGTAATTAGAATATAGGAGATATATACAGGGTGTCCCGAAACTATGGTGCCAAATTGAAACAGAAGATTCCTCTTGAAACAATAAATAGGACTTTCCTAATAATTCTCTTCTCAAATGTCGTCCGTTGCAGAGATACAGGGTGTTACATATGAAAAAATAAAAGTGATTTTTATTCATAACTTCCACAGTTCTAAAAGTTTCTGAAAAAAAATTTAAAGAATATTTGTGTTCAATAGATGCTTCATTTCGAAAAAGAAAACACATTTTCAGGTATTACCAGTGGCGTACTAGAAGGGCATCATGGTCCCCTTTTTCCCCTATTTTTTACACCACTGGTGAAATCAGTAAAATTAATAAGTTTTTGCATTCCCCTTTCAATTTTGAGTAAAAGATGTATACCTGTTTCATTTCAGAAAAATCAACCGTTTTCAAGATAATTGCACTTTTATGAATACAAACATAACTAGTAATGAAAAAAAATGTTCAGCTGAAGTGAATTTTACAATCCTAATTACTGGTTAATCTTACAACTAGTTATTCTACCAAAAAAATCACATGCATTTTTTCTTGCAGAGGTACAGGGCGTTGAAACTGGAAAATAAAAAGGCAACTTTCATAGTTACAAAAAAAACAACTAAATTTGAAGGTATGCCTTTCTTCAATGGGTGCTCTATTTTTAAAAGAAATCAGTTAGATGTTATTTGGACCAGTAATCGGGATTGTAAAATTAATTTCTGCCGAACAAATTTTTCGATACTTGTAAGTTTTCATTCATAAAAGCGCAATTATCTTGAAAACGGTTAGTTTTTCCGGATTCAAACAAGTATACATTTTTACTGAAAATTGAATGGGGAATGCAAAAAATATATAATTTTCCTTTCCTGATTTTACCAGTGGCGTAAAAAATAGGGGAGAAAGGGGGCCATGATGCCCTTCTTGTACGCCACTGGTAAAAACTGAAAATGTGTTTTCTTACTCGAAATAAAGCACCTATTGAACACAAAAACTAGTTAAATTAACACCCTGTATCTCTGCAACGAACGACATTTGGGAAAAGAAATGTCAGGAAAGTCCTATTTATTTTTCAAGGGGAATCTTCTGTTTCAATTTGGAACCATAGTTTCGGGACACCCTGTATGTACTATTAATAGGTAATAATTTAGAAGAATCATATAGTTTGTAGGTATTTACTGTATTCTCCATTCTCCGTACTAAAATTATATAATTCTTTTTGTATTCATTTCCCAAAGCCGTAAGTCATTTATAACACGAGATATGATGACCAATAAAATCGAGTAACGCTTTGGTTAGGTCCATTTCATTGTACCCAAAGCTATTTTCTTTACAAAAAGCTAACTTCATTGAATAATTTTTGGAAGTTTCATCATTAAAAGTCAATTCCACAGTCGTCTGATTCATACAAAAAAAACAGTTCTTAGCTATTCTTTTACCACAATATATTATCAATAAATATAACGATACAGATCAATTAGTGGATCTTTGCCTATTTATTATGCATATGACATATAAGTCACACAGTATAGTCTGCTCACATCTCTTTGACGGACATTTTCATTCGCACCAAAATTTCGTTCTTCAAAGCTTGCTAACCGTCGTTTGGACCAGATTTTTCGCAGACAACCTTATATCATCAACAGGTGGGTGTAAATTACTAGTATCGACTTACCTGTCTACGAGTATACCTGTCAACCCGATAGTTATGCCAGGAAAAAAATAGACAACCCAACGTTTGTATATTCTCTTGGCTTCATTTTTCGATTGGTATAACATTTGTTTGTAAAACTAATGAGTGCAATTGAAAATAAAAAAATTTATTTTCAAATTTTCATTAAGGTAAGCTCGGGTAAGTGTGACCGTGATTTTCATTAGTTCGCATTGAATTTAGTCCTTCTGATGAACCTGAACTAATATAACAATGAAATTTTGCAGGTATTTACTTCGAGGCCAGTCTTTGTAATACGCCACAGAAAACTGTCGAAAAACGTATTCTATGAATTTTATTTATATATTCAGATATACATCTCCATAGGTCACACTTCCCCGGAAATTTGGGGCAAGTGTGATTCTGGCCAAATTTAAAGATATTAATCCACGTAAAAGGAACTTTCACCACAATTTATTTGTTTCGAGATATCTTTATTCAAAACATAGTTAGGAACTTTTTATATTGAATTTGAAATGCCCCATTGGAAAAAAACAAAAAATAATCGTAAAAGTGAACATTTGTTCAAAAGAAAAATTTACAGGTAGAAATCGAATGAGAATTTCATTGATCCCCATCTTCTGACGACTGGTGATGGAAGCACAGTTCTTATTTCATCCTCAGAAAGTGTATCAATGTCTTTCACATCTGGCCAGGTATATTGTTTGGCTTTCTGAGATTTCCGTATATAATTTCGTACTATAGCTGAAAAAATATTACTGTTTAGATTGGCCAAATGAACCAGGTTCCCACTTACCCCAACAAATAGGTCACACTATCCCCAATAAAATTTAATTTCGGAGTAAGTGTGACATGCAATGGAAAAATGTAAAAAAAACAACTTCATGAAAAAACGACAATCTATAGTCAGATTCATTGTTTAGGTAGAAGAAAAGTGTATAAAATGGATTCTTACCTTAGATTTTAACAATACACTCAAAGCTTGAAATAAACTCGTTATACTCGTTCGGGTTGATGAATTGTAGGTTAGAAAATTGGGGAAAATATTTGGATTTCACAAGATCTCTTTGGTATTTTATATGATGGTTATGGATTCATTATGAGTGTAGGCTTTTCGTCAATAGATGGCATTGGGCTGTCGCCGGTATAGCAAAGATAGCGAGCAAACTCACACTTGCCCCAAATTCACACTTACCCGAGCTTACCTTAAATTTGTTCCACTCGAGATAAATTTTTTAATATACTAAACTCGATATGAAATACTTTTCGTCCATCTAACAGATGGGTGAAGGTCGTTTCTGATTCTGATCATCTACTATTGTACCTGTATGCTGACCCTGAGTTTAACCCGTTGAAAATGAATATGCTCTTTGCCATTAGCTATTGAGATTGGTGGTTGGATAAAATTGAAAGTTATAGACATTCAAGCTAATCATTGGTGCCTCGTAAGCATTCAAATTCATAAGGGTGTCATTCCTTGGTAGGTTCCTTAGTGTCCTGTTGATCCATCGATAGATCGACAGGCAATAATTCTTTGAATATGGTACAATGATGTACATTCCGAACCCCTTTTCTATGAACCTCCAAGATGTTTCCAATCAATGCTCCTGAAGTTGTTCTCAATCATTCGCTTAACTCTACCCATCATTCTAACCAAATTCAAACTCATTCATAGACCAATATCTCGGAAATTCTTCTCCCATCTGTAAATGAGCAAACTATATTAACAGAAGTAGTAACTTGTAGATTATTATTTATGATTTCAGTTGAATATATACCAGTTGAGCAGCAAAATGTCTGTAGTTCTTTGAAAATGGAAATTTTTAAGTATCTAATTATATTTTAAGCATGATTCATTTATGAAGATGATGGATTCTGGTAATACCTTGACGACTAATAAATTCAATGAGATGAATTTTAGTACAAATGTTCCATAAGACCAATTTTCCAAATGATTTTCGTTATGGACGTGGATTCATATCAATTCCAAACGAAGGATCAAATATTCAGGCTAGGTCGCATGCAAGCAATTATATTATTACAGTATGGAATAGTGCGATTTTTTGTTGAATAGTGATGATCCTAATACTATTCAATAGGCAAATTGAACAAAAATTTTCCAATCGTTATGGAAAGAAATCTCAAAATTGGTTTTGTAAAAGCTATGCATGTGATCTAACAGTATAATTCAATAGTCAAGGTGTTGATTAATTGGTTATTGGTCAATGATACTGTAGAAGGTTGTGAAGAAATATTGGATTTCTATATCCGTTCGTTGATTGTTGACAATTGATAGTTGAGGGACAGAAATTATACTTTCCATGTAAATCATTAAAACTTAATTTTAATGACACAACTTTTCCAACAAGTCTTGCGATCTTTCACTTTCTCAAACCTTAGCTTTCTTCAGCTTCCAAATTTCACATCTTCAACTTTGAAGCTTAACATTGAAATATTTGTAAATGTTTCATCCCTCAATTCTCTGACATTTCCATCTTCAAAATGAAAGGACCCCGCACGAAAACACAAGTAAAATTGCCTATCGGTCAAATTGGCTGAAATTTTATTATGTTATAATGGGATGGATAGTTAGAAAAAAGTGCGAGTTTGAATGATTTTGTATGTGTCTTTTCTGAGATATAAGCAGCCAAAGTTCTAAAAAACGTCGGAGTTGGGAAGGGTTGACAAAGGAAACAACTGTTTTGTTAGTCGAAATAAGATCAATTCAGGATGAAAATGTATTTATCGGAACTCGTTATCTTGTCCAATTATAACGTTATTAATGAAAATACATTAGGGTGTATACGGGGCATAGTCAAAAAAATCGTTTTTCAGGATTTAAAATCGTTTTTCAGGATTTTTTTTCTGAACCAACAATTCATGTTTTGTTAGAATATCATAGTTTCAGTCTTATCAAGGCGATAAAGATATGTTTTGTTTCTTGATGACTCTCTCTGTTTGAAATATGAATTTTTAATATTTTGAATTATACCCTTATACTGAAAACAATTGATAGATCGTTTTTGACTACAAAAAAAGTATCTGTTACCACTGTTAATTGAAGAAAAGGTAAGGGAGTTCTCTGGTTCATTAGGTTGTTCAATATTACCTTTCATTTAGATACAGGGAGCGTTTGATTTTTTTTTAGGTAACTTACAACGTTTTTATTCAATCAGCCCTATACTGTATCACTTCCGTTAAAAATAACGTCACCGTTATTCGCCATTTCCGTAATTTTGCTATTGCTTGGTAATAGCAAAATAAAAGAAATTGCGAATAACGGTGACGTGATATAGCATAGGGCTGAATATCTCAAAAACTGTTTCGTCAATTTGGACCTAATTTTACTCTCACTATTGTGAAAGTGTTGACTATTAACTAGGAAAGTTTGGTCAATTTTTTATGTTGCGTTTCTAAGATATGCATTTTTAAAGTTTTGTTTAATCGATAGTAGGAACCCCTTATATCGTAATACCATAAATTTTAAAAATGCATATCTTAGAAATGCAACATACAAAGTTGACGAAACTTTTATATTTAATAGTCAATACTTTCATAATAGTGAGAATAGAATTAGGTCCAAATTGGCGGAAGAGTTTTTGAGATACTGAATAAAAACGCTCCCTGTATCTAAATGAAAGGTAATATTGAACAACTTAATTCACCAGAGAATTCTCTTACCTTTTGTTCAATCAACAGTGGCAAGAGATAATTTTTTGTATTTCAAAAACGATCTGTCAATTAGTTTCGGTATAAGGGTATAATCCAAAATATTAAAAATTCATATTTCAAACAGAAAGAGTCATCAAGAAAAAAAAAACATGTCTTTTTCGCCTAGAATATACTGAAACTATGATATTTTACCAAAATATGAATTGTTGGTTGAGGACTAATGTTAGAAAAAAACACTGAAAATCGATTTTTTTGACTATGCCCCGTATACATCCCAGTGTACTTTCATTAATAACGTTATAATTGGACATGTTAACGAGTTCCGATAAATACATTTTCATCTTGAATTTGCCTTATTTCGACTAAAGGCTGAAACACAATGGAAGTTTTATGTTTTTAGTTTTAATTTTCATGATTTTGGATATTTTTTAAGACGAAACTAGCATTGCCATTATAATTCTGATCACGCCTCATAAACAATCTTGTTGGTGAAATTCAAGATTCATTCTTCAATTCTGTTTTGCTCAAAACTTATTACATAAAACTTCCATTGTGTCTACGGCTTAACAAAACAGTTTTTTCCTAGGTCAACCCTACCCAACTCCGACGTTTTTTCGAACTTTGGCTGCTTATATCCCAGAAACGACACATACAAAATTATTTAAACTCGCACATTTTCCTGATTACCAATCCCACTATTACGTAATGAAATTTCAGCTAATTTTACTTGTGTTTCCGTGCGGGGTACTTTATTGTAATATTTTGTCGACGTTAACTGCCTTGAATTTTTGTAATTTTCTTACGTTTTTAAGATAGAAAAATATATTTGGTACCATTTCGTTTTTCCATCAGTCGTTAGTCAACACGTAAAAAGGTAAATGATTAATATTTTCATTCAGAGCTACATGTTAATGACAAGTGTCGAAAACTTAATGTCGCAACTCAACAAACTTCCGAAGAGTAATTGAAAGGGATTTTCTGCTCAAACTGGGACACACTGTACTATAGTAGATGATCCTTCAATTTATATCTATGCATGAACGCTCGATGTGCACATTTTCTTTGCTACTACCTTTCCTCTATGAATGCTGAATGTATCTTTATACTCTTTAACCTCTTTACCTCTATATCGATGTTCTCAAGTTCGAACTGAGTGGTCATGATTGGCAGAAAAAAGTGAGATAGGAATTGTCTTGTTTTACTTTATCGTCGAGAGAGCTCCCTGAGAGAATGCTTAATAGGAACTTTTGAGATGGTCCTTTATCAGTACAATACTAATTGTTTTTATATTTTTCTTCATATGTCCACGTCGATACGTTGCTGCTTGAAGGACTTTGAGGTATATACAAAATTGGTCTATAGAGTTATTATGGTCGTTAGTTTTAGTGAATAGTCTTTGTTTAGTTTAGCCGCTTTTCCTGTAGATTCCAGCTAATGCATTATAAGGGTGTGTTCACGATTGGCACCGCGTTTTTACCGACACACACGTTTATATCACACGTTTATAGCTCGTATGGAAGAGCCCACGGGCTCGAATGACGTCGAAAACATGTCCTATAAACGTTCAAGATTTTTCCTGTAGACGTATTTGAATATTCACCCTTGAATCTTATCACCTGCGACCGAATATCAATGACGAATGAAAACAAAAAGTGAAAATTAGTGTTGCGCATAACTGTAGCTGCTTTCTCTGCGGGTAAAACCGCATGGCAACTAACACTTGATATCCACACTAGTTTTTAACATCCAACACACCAACAGCACCTAACCATGTTCGTTTAGTTTTGCCATGTAGGTTCATTTTAACATTATCAAACCATCTCTAAAGTTGCCTAGGGCTCTCGCATGTCTGCTATAGCGCATGTATTTTTTGCTTTTTGCTTTATCGTGTACTGAATCTCATGGTTTGGAGGCGGATCGTTGCATCCGATGTCGATGAACATATTCGTTTTAGTATCGCGGAAAATAAAAATGTTACGAGCTATCTTCCTGAGATTGGTTTGGTTTCATGATTATTTTAGATATTATGGTGCTGCCCACCTAATCGGTTAAAAACTTAATCGTAATGAAGAGTATTGTATGAATCAAACACCTAGTAGGACAGGAAGAAAGCGCGAATTGGCAACAAATTCTTAGTTTCTTTCAAATGACAATATTTTAAATTTGTATTTGAATTATCGAAACGAAAAGATAGCAAAATCATTACGAAATATACAAATAAAAGTATAAGTATGAAATAGAAATATATAAAATACAAATACATTCAACCGGAGATAACGAAGTAAGCTGTATAAAAATTCGTCGAGTTATAAAACAATTAAATAGTAAAAACAACTTCAGACTTATTTTTATATTCCATGAAATTCACAAGATTTAATTATTCTAAGGCAAAAAATTGTTTTGTTAGGGCCAATTGAATGTGGGGCATACTGACTGATTTATTACCAGGAAATAGAGCAATCACAAATTTGCAACAAATTCTTTATTTTCTTCAAATGACAAATTTCTTCAATTTGTTTAGGAATAACCAAAACTTAAAAATAGCAAAAGCATTACAAAATATACAAATAAAAGTTACGTATGAAATATAAATATATAAATACGAATACATTCAACCAGAGATAATACAGTAAGCCGTATAAAAATTCTTTGAGTGTATGAAAACAATCATCTAGCAAAATTAACTTCAGACTTTTTTTTATTTCATGGAATCCTCTAAACATTTGTTTATTTAAAGACGCACGATTGTTTTGTTAGGACAAATGAAGTGTGAAGAATTCTGACTGATTAAATACCAAGAAATAAAGCAAACACAAATTGGCAACAAATTCAAATTCTTCAATTTGTTTATAAATAATCATAATGAAAAAATAGCAAATGCATTATAAAATATACAAATAAAACAAACACAAATTGGGAACAAATTCAAATTCTTTATTTCCATCAAATAACAAGTTTCTTTAATATGTATATAAATAATTAAAACTAGAAAATAGCAAAAGTATTACAAAATGTACAAATAAAAGTATAAGTGTGAAATAGAAATATATAAAACACTAGCAAAGACAAATTGGCAACAAATTCAAATTCTTTATTTCCTTCAAATGACAAATTTCTTCAATTTTTATATGAATAATCGAAACTGAAAAAAAGCAAACATATACAAATACAAGTATACGTATGAAATAAATAAAGATATAAAATAAACTCAACAGAAAATAACACATTTAGCCGTATAAAATTCGTCGAGTGTATAAAAACGATCATATAGATTTTTTTTAATTTCATGAAATCCTCTAAACATTTGATTATTTAAATACCTACGATTGTTCTGTTAAGACAAATGAAGTGTGGGGCATTCTGACTGATTAAATACCAGGAAATAAAGCAAACACAAATTGGCAACAAATTCAAATCCTTCAATTCCTTCAATTCCTTCAAATGATGAATTTCTTTAATTTGTATATGAATAATCAAAATAAAAAATACCATTATAAAATATACAAATAAAACAAACACAAATTGGCAACAAATTCAAATTCTTTATTTCCATCAAATAACAAGTTTCTTTAATATGTAAATAAATAATTAGAACTAGAAAATAGCAAAAGCATTACAAAATATACAAATAAAAGTATAAGTGTGAAATAGAAATATATAAAACACTATCAAAGACAAATTGGCAACAAATTCAAATTCTTTATTTCCTCCAAATAACAAGTTTCTTTAATTTGTATATGAATAACCAAAACTAGAAAATAGCAAAATCATTACAAAATATACAAATAAGACTATACATAGGAAATAGAAATATATAAAATACAAATCCCTATACATTCAACACTGCTAGCCGTACAAAAATTCGTTTAAAAAAAATGTACCAGAAAAAATAACATCTGACTTTTTCTTCATATCATAAAATTCTCATTAGATTTGATTATTTGAAGACAAACAATTGTTTTGTTAGGACCAATGGAGTGTGGGGCATTCTGACTGATTTGCAGAATGCAGAATTTTCAAAAAATTATTTCACCCTGCTGTAACGAAAATACCGTTTGAGTGTAATGCATGGTGGCGGTATTTTGAAAAATTTGCATTTCAAAGGAAAATATGATTAGATTATTTCAAAAATACGATTTTGCGTAATCAACTAATTACCATAGAATCAAGCAGAATATGAAATTGAGTGCATAATGCTATGTAGTGTGGGAAAAACAGGGAAACAATATAATTGTATGGGATAAAATAACTAGTAGGCCAAGTAGAAAATGAAGCAAAGGCAAATTGGACCATATGGTATACTCATCTATTTTCTTCAACAGTGTGCTACGAGGCAAACGAAGCACAAATTCATATCTAGCGAAGTGACGTCAAAACATAAATACATAATGTTTGATTGCGATATGTTCGAAAACGAGGAAAACTATAAAGTGCTAGAGCATTCTTGCCAGCAAGCTTTTCTGAAGAAAAATTTTGAGATGGCTCGCTGGAAAATGTTCACGAATACTTTTGGGGATTCTCGTGAGGAGACAGATCAGTAAGATACATGGCAGAAAGAGAACTTCAGAAACACTGTACAATCAGTTTTAAACAATCAACAAATCAATAACTACTTCACAAATCTGGTAATCAAAAAGAGAACTCCTTTTTGGGAATAACTTGTGGTTTCTTGAGCAAACACCCTTTCATTGGAATTAGTCATCTCAGACCATACTACCATAAAACCAGAGAGAATATGAAGTTGAATGTGTATAGCTGTGTGTGAAATCGAACCCTCATCATAGACACATCCGAATACCGAAAAAGATTCAACTTGTATTAGTTTCTGAACTCACTAACTTCACAATAGATCAACTTTCTGAAGTAATTTGCAAATTACTATTGATAACCACCATATAACAGCTGAAAGTGTTAGTGATAAGGCTAATTCAAATCGACTTCCTGCTCACTCAAATCGTCTAAACTTTTTAGCCAGATGCCCCAACTGAACGGGTTATCAACATCGAAACATAACAACTACCAGGAAAGGTTAAGTGGCGTCACATTTTTACCCACATGTTCATTATTTGCTACAGAAAATCTATTGCAGCGCTTGGTAATACCTTATCTATTATCAAAGAATCTTTAAACTATCAGCTATCAGACAGAAAAAGGCACTGAAATGAAGTTAAGACTAGTATGGGATTGTAAGATTGTAAGCAGTTCTAAGACAACTGACAGAAATCTTTCCAATATGGGTAATATTGGATATAGTCATTCAAACTTCTAGTTCAGTTAGATATTAGAATCTCAAGGTCTGATCTCTACAGGAATTTCAAATACATAATCTGGGCACTTCAGCCTTTGTTGAGCACCGGCTTTGAAACAGGTATAGCATCTGCCCATCTTGCCCAACAACTTTCATTTTACCAGCTGCATTCAAATACTCACACCTGAACGTCACGAGCAGATGCAATATGGAAATTGATTTCCATTGCAGGTAACTTCACTGGTCATATGCCAACTCAGAGATACTTTTTTGAAGAGGATGCGAATACAAATATTGGATATATATATATATTTATACTTTTCGATTATCTATCAGTCCTGTGAAATTCCTGGGAATATACATGTTTCCGTATGTCTTTGAAACTCGTCCAGTCTTTCATTTCCTGATTACGCTTCGTAAATAAGTATTTCACACTTTTGTCTGATAGATGATCGGCAGCCTTATTACTTCCTATTTTATCAGGCCGGGGCCTATTTTATCAGTTTTCAACGAGAATACTTTCAGTATGAACTACTGCTTGGATTATGTGTGGACTAGAAATCAGGAAAATCGAAGGTAACAAAAAAGAGACTAATACCGAAGGAAATGTAAATATCACCCCAATATTTGAAACGAAACTTGTCTTTGACTATCCAGGAGTTACGTAAAAGGAGAGGTTCTACGTCGGGAACTTCAATACCTACTAAAATACAAAATGAAAGAAGTCTAAGATATCATGTTATTGAAGAATGCTGAACAGAGAAATTAGTGGCAGGCATATCCATTGGACCTTGTGGAAACGATGAGCAAATCGAACGGTGAAAGGCATCGTTACAGCAAGAGAATCGATATATCTGCAATACACCTACTTGGCAAATATTCAAGCACTGTACTGCAAATGTCTTCTTCTTGGTTTCTTTTAACGTTGATAACAGTCCTATCAAAGTGAACAGGTTTTTTGTCTGATAAATATAGAGGAAATAAAAGCTTCCAATTCACACAAAAAATGTATACTTGTAAAGTAATGCTTACAATTGTTTCGACACACAGTGTCATCATCTGAGCTGAATTATGATTTGTTTTCCTGTGACGATACTTACCAAAAATTAAAATAATCTGCAAATTCTGTCTAGATCCTGTAGATAGTTTATGAAACAATGCACGAATGAATTAATCCAATGAAGTTTTGAAGGAAGGATATGACATCTTGAACTACCTTAGATGAGTGATATTTCAAAACTCTGCACTTCCTTATTCATCATCAGAAATGCTGGGATAGCACAATTTAGTTTGTAGAGGTAAGTATCGTAATTACCGAAGTGAAGGATTATTCAAGAATTTTGTTTAAACCTTATTTGAAAAGTTACTCAGTTCTATTAATACGTATGCATAGATATTTAGATATACTTTTGATAAAACCTTTGAATCATATTGTATTTTTATGCTGAATAAAAGCTGTTTTATTCTGTTTGGTCGAACATATTCCAATCGAACGAATTAGAAAGAGAATAAAAATACTACTCATGAGGCTAACTTCAAAATGCCGGAATGCTTCATTTGTTCACGAAACGAGTCATTGTTTTAAACATTTTCATTGATTTTAGTGATGTAATTATCTTATTTTCCATCAAGTAAAAGTTTGTGTCTTTCATGAAAGTACTTGGCTAAAATAATGACTTTATAAGATAGCTGCCCAAATACTGTATTATCTTTCAATAGTCCCCGAATGCAAGTTCACAAAATTTTGATTCATTGATACATGAATCAAAACAGCTGTGAGCGTAACTTCATTCTTTGAAGAGCAAGTCTTGTTCTATTTCTTCAATACCTCAGAGGTATCTGTAGTCCCATATACAATTTGGAAGTTGCGATTTGGAACTAAAAAAAAATTATTGATGTTTCCCTATTCCCCGTTCAAAATATCAACCTCTACTTATTTTTTAATACAAACAATCTTCAGAATGCCTCCACTGCAAATTCCCCAATTCAAATAACACAGAAAATATATCCATAGAGTCACGGATGTAGAGTGAAGATAAATTAATTCGAATGCGATTAGGAATTCCATAGTATGGCGGAAAATCAGTGAAATTTCAGTAACCGACAGAATAAGTAATATTTCTAAAAACTTACGCCACCATTCTCGAGTATATTCGATATCAAGAAATAATCGTTACATATACCCAGAATCTCTGGAAAAATAATTGCATGATGATGTTGAAGTCATAAGTATAAATCTTGAATGGGATGCTGTTCAAAATTTTTGGTCCTCCATGAGATTCAGTACTATATATTCACCAAAAATGAAAAGTAACTCTGATGATTTTTCAGTTTTTCGTCAGGATTGTTCACATAAGGAAATGCTTCACACAAAAAGGAAATATTTTTGTTATCGAGGAGTTCAGTAAGTATTCTGTTTAATCGATATTATACCTTTGAGCATAACTGAAACGATTTCAAAATAACAAATCACTCTGACTTGGGTTTTTGAATTGTCTATACATATATTTTTTGCATATTTTGGAAGGATATTGTGAAGAATGAATTAGAAGTTTAAGGATAAGAATTTATTTCTTTTGACTAATTCAAAATAGCTCTGATGGCTGAGAGTAGAATGGCATAGTATAAGTCAATATTAACCTTATATTTTTCGATTTGGATTGTTCAGTGAAAACTACGATTTATGTTATCGTTTGTTTTTTGCAGACTTTGATTATTAATTCAAGATGTTGAAGTTATTCCAAACAAATTTGTCACTGAATTTCTTGATACATATCATGAGCATCAGAGTTTAGGTACAGGAGTTAGAAATTAACAGAAATAAACTAAGTGATCAGTGATTAATTTTCCATTATATTTCACTAGTTTCAATGGGAACTTATATATTCTCGTGTGTTTTTACTGATATTTATACTTTTTCGGCTGTTTCAGATCCCAAAACTCGACAAGTGATTGAAAGGAGATATAAATCGCCAATGGTGAGTTTAGCAAAGTAAAATGCGTAAAAATGCAATGCTTTAGTCATGAAGTTCTGTGTTAGTCCTAGTGAGTTTTGTACGTATCATGAACATAGCAAATTCCCTTAAAATAATTACATTTTAATAAACATTTTATTGGATTATATTTGTAGAGTAGATCATTCAATGTGAAACGGGTCATTGGAAATTTGTTTGTTTCAGTTCTCATCTTCAAACAATTATATCGATATTATTTTAACCAAACATGCTGGATGCATGATTTGGTCAAAAACGCCATTTGATGTAAATGGCGGATGCGCCTCAATATAAAATATTCATTTCAGGTGTTGAATTAGCGGGAATTCGGTCGAAATGAATAAAATATTCAGTTTAAATCCTTTTCAGGTTACAGTTGATATTGTATCAGAATTTGCGTTTCATCCTCCGCATGAAGGATTTCTAACTCGCCATAATATTGGTTGGGAAAGCTGTTATTTTCTCTGATATATTTAAGTGACAGCCTTGGAAATTATGAAATCATATGTAAATGATCCTGTTCCTTATACTGCACAACATCGAATTTCTGGAAAATTTTCAACATACTCCGACCCAAATCTTCATCTGCATATAAGAAAATCAGAGTTACACAACACAATTTTTATTACTACGCAATGTTGGATTGAAATCATGCCCCTGAAGAATTTAATAATAGGTTTCAGGTGTTCATTCTTTGACTCTACTATCCAGCGTGCTTCAGTTGCCACCCTGGATCGGTTAGCTTCTTCGGTGGTGATTTGCTTTTCTACTCGTTTGATGGTCTCCGGCAATTCATGGTTTTAATTAATGGTCAGATCAATTACAAACTTCGAAGCATTTTGGTATACCCACGATCGATGTGCAGAGTTTATTTCCATCCTGATACAAATTGTGCATCAAAATAAATATTATTGGAAAAATAAGTTACATTCAATACACAGTGTCTTTCAAAAAGTTAGCATTGTATGGAAAACTTTCAATAAAGAGTTATTTTGAAATTTAACTAGGGCGTTACGTTTCGGTTTGCCTACTCCGGCGGGGTCACGTGACTTTCGCTACATGTAAAAAAATTTGTTTTTCGAAATATAATAATAATAATAAGTTTCTATTCACCATATTCGCTTGAAATACGTTAATTTGTTTGAATTTTTAAAAGAAAAGTTCTCGATTTCACAATTTTTCTCATTAAATTTCAAAGATATATTGTACCTTTCAGTTTATGCCACTTAATTGATATCTACAAAATTTCAAACATATTTAAGAAATGTAACTCCGACAATCTGTTTCATAATGATAACAATACTCTCCCATGAACACTCGAAGATTGTACCAAAGCAAAGCTGGTGCAAGTAGAGGACAGCGATTGTTATTATTTGCCAGGGCGCTACGAGCAATTCACTGATTTTTGGTGTCGTGTAGAATTTTCAGCTGTAGGAAAGTTTGAAAAACCTACGGCACCAAACTGGTGCAGTCCAAGCTAGCATCAGATATCGATATTGGCATCTAGACATTATTTTTTAACAAGGCATGTGTCGCTTATCGATACCGATACATTTGAGAAAAATAGTTCTCGGGAACCTTGTCTTGAACTTTGTCCAAATGCTATAATAATATTATAAAGATTCAGCGTCCGATATCTAGACCACTCAGCGAATCAATTATTGATATCACTGAAAACATGTTTTTTCTTTAATATAATGAGAAAACCTAAAAAATTCTTTACCTCTCTTAACCTACCTGAAATTTGGTCTCAAATTGTGGTCACGTGGATCTATCACTAGTAAAAAAAATCATACTTCTTAAATTCCGTGAAAAACTTTTCCAAGATGATGTCTCATTTTCATGCCGTGCTACATTTCTGTCTTTTCATTGAACCTCAATATACGCATCCAAGTCAAAAGAACCATTACACAACTCCGACTTTGTAATAAATACTTAATTACTAAAATAAATTCACTTTCAATGGTCCCATTTATAGAATCGATCCAAGGGAAATGTGTACAATATGTAACATGAATGAACTGGAAACTATCACACACATTTTATTCGAGTGTCCCATTTACAGTACAATGAAACCTCCAAACCCCGATGCCTTATCTAGTCTTAATAATCCACTTCTCTCTCTCTCTATCGACAATATTACTCCAAAAAACTGCAAAGGACATATTCAATTATATCTGGAATATCTTGAGACTCCGATCTTTTGTGATAAATGAGTAAGTTTTGTTTGATTTTTTTAGGTATACTCATTTCTGATCTATGTTAACACTGTATACCCTTGGAACCTCTTGTTATAAAACTATGATTTTTGAAGCAATAAATGTATTCTAATTCTAATGAGAAAACCTTTGGCAATATCTGATGAGTTTGATGCAGTTGATTGAGCAGTTTCGACATAAATTAATTTTAATTGGTTTTCGTCAGTACTAAAATAATAATTTCAAAAGTTTTGTTGTAACGAGTTTTCTAGTTTTTTGTAGAAAACACCTCGAAAGCAGAGCTACTTCAAGTAGCTTACCAAATTGGAAGTTTAATTTTATGTAGATATTTGTTTCTCCACATGGTTTTCTACACTTGTATAGATATATCATTGAAATAAATATAAATTCTTTTAATTTTCACACTGTGTGTGGATGGTTAAAATATGCATACCAGAAATAAATACTAGGACTTTGCATACAAATTTCAAGCGATTACTGTCTGTTTTCTTGTTTTAAGCTTACAAGAACTGGTAATTTTTTTGGGCATATGTTGATATCACTAATGGATTCTTGTAATTGTATATAGATTCCTGTATCAGCAATTTTCCAAAACTGGAATCTGAGAAGATTCAAAATGAATATTTTCTATTGCGGCGCTTCCACCATTTTTTCAGATGGCATGCCACACGTTTGGACCACTGGTAACTTTTCAATCACCTACCCATCCTTCACGACATATCAAACATTGAACAGATTTGGTAGAACTTCATACAGTGACCGGCAGAAAGTACGCATCATATGGGAAATTCTTTTGTTAATAAATTTTGACAAATACCGATACGTGCAATCGCTTCTGCATCTAAAGAAACCACAGAAGACGTTGTACAGTGCCGTTCGTCCATTCGTATGTGACGGGAAATTCAAAATAATTAAAATTTTTGTCTCAAAACTCACTTATTTGAAAAAATATCGAAAAATGTTATTCGGAAAAGTTGTTTAGAACGACATTTTATAGCTATGTACAAGTTTTGAGAGAAATCTGAGATTCACAAGCTATATCTATTGTATTCAGAGAAAATTTGAAATCTGTGAATTTGCCATGTGTTCAGCTGCTTCATAAGAGGTCACTGAAATATCATCAGGACATTATAATCCCGTTATAGAAAATTATTAATAAAGAACCATGTTTCTACACAATTTCAATTTGAATTTTTTATTAGAACAAAAAGTTTATGTAATTTTTGACAAGAACTTGAATATTTTTTACTTTTTATTTTCAAACATTTGTTATTAAAAGATAATTATAAACCAAACCATTTGATATATTCTGCAAACTTTTTAATTGTCCGTTACTCGACATGTCTACCTTGACGTTCAATACAAGTAGTTGTTCGGAATTTCATTTCCCTGGACACATTTTGCAGCATTTGTGGTGTAATATTATTGATACATTGCCTTATTACTTCTTCTAAATGGTCGATATTATGAAATGGCCGATGTTCATAAACCTCACTTTTAAGGTACCCCCATAAAAAGAAATCCAAGGGCGTCAAATCTGGGGATCTTGCAGGCCACGGATTTTCTGAATATCGTCCTATCCATTTATGAGGAAACTGTTCGTTGAACCACGCTCTGACTTCAAGGGTACTATGTATTGACGCTCCATCTTGTTGAAAAAAAATTTCAATTATTCTTTGAAGCGGTAATCCATGTAAGAAATCTAAAATCTCGTTATTTAAAAACTCTAAATAACTTCGTGAATTAAGGTTGCCCCTAAAAAAGTAAGGCCCAACGATCTGAGTATCTAATAAGCCGCACCAAACATTAGTTTTGAAGGAAAATTGACTTTTTGCCTCTATCTTCCAATTTGGATTCTCATCAGCCCACCATCTACTGTTCTGAGAACTGACAGTACCGTTTGATGTAAAAGTCGACTCATCAGTAAATAAAATTTTCGTAGGAAAATTATGGCATGATTCAATCATGCCTTGGAACCAGAATGAAAAATCTAAGCGCGCATCGACATTTCTATCGAGCAAGGTGTGGATGAATTTTGGTTTGTATGCACGAAATTTATTATTCTTAAAAATTCTTCTTATGGATTTTTCTGATATACCAGTGTTTTCTTGCCTCTCCGATAGTGCCATTTGTGGATTTTCTGTGACCGATAACAAAACATTAAAGGTACCTTCTTCATTAGTGACGGGTTTATATGTGGAATTTTGTAACGATTTTCAACACTGCCTGTAGCTTTAAATTTGTTCAAAATACGCAACACAGTAGATCCATGGATATTCTTATTTGGATGTCTAGCATTGAATATATCTGCTGCTTCTCTGGAACTATGAATATACTCGCCACATATTAAGACGAGCTCAATTTTTTCTTGAAAACTTAGCTTTTCTTGAGGCATCTCTAATTTTTGGTAAAGCGCAACAAAATTACAAAATAGATAGATAGATAAGCTTTATTGTCTAAATGAAACATTTGTCGACAAAGTCATAATTATCACATTTTGTATAGAATAAAAACAATAACATAAATGTAAATGTAAATATATACGTTAGGGGAACAGAAATTCTCATAAAGATAAAAACCTTAATTCTAATTTTGAAGAAGACAACAAAAAAATATGTAAAATTTTATATTTTTAATGTATATATACCTATATCACAGTATCACAAAATAACTAACTAAATAACTTTTACAATGGAAGAAACTATGCAAGAAAGACACTACTGAATCGTTTGACAACTCCGAATGACATATTAGCATTACAAGTCAATTGTTTCATGGTCGCTTCGATCATGAAAAAATCTGTCGATGCAGGTATCAACAATGACAATATTGTAGGTATGCCTGATTCCAACAATTTGCCAAATATCATTACCTTTTTGTTCTAAAAAAAAATTTGAATTGAAATTGTGTAGAAACATGGTTCTTTATTAATAATTTTCTATAACGGGATTATAATGTCCTGAAGATATTTCAGTGACCTCTTATGAAGAAGCTGAACACATTGCAAATTCATAGATTTCAAATTTTCTCTGAATACAATAGATATAGCTTGTGAATCTCTACAAAATATTATTTGAAATATCACTGTTGTCATTACTAATGAGCTTCTATTCCAGAAATCTATTATTTCCAAACAGAAATTTTTTTATGGCAAAAAATTAATTTTTATTTTTTTATCTCAGATTTCTCTCAAAACTTGTACATAGCTATAAAATGTCGTTCTGAACAAGTTTTCCGAATAACATTTTTCGATATTTTTTCTAATAAGTGTGTTTTGAGACAAAAAATTTAAATTTTTGGAAATTCCCGTCACATAAGACGAACGGCACTGTACAACGTCTTCTGGGGTTTCTTTAGATGCAGAAGCGATTGCACGTATCGATATTTGTCAAAATCTATTAACAAAAGAATTTCCCATATGACGCGTACTTTCTGCCGGTCACTGTATAATCCGTGTCATTTACTTTAGGAGCTCAAAAACAATGTCAAATAGTTATCCATAGTTAAATACTTCTGAAGCGAATCGTCATGTATAGAAGTTAAATAACAAACATTTTGCAGATTGGACATCGCCATGTGGTAGTAAAACAATTTCTTTGATTGCTTAAATATAGTTTTCATTAATGACACTTTCTCAGTTAGATTCATATCAACTGGTATATATTTCACCAAAAATCAAATATTACTTTTTGATAATTTATGATCTTAACGTATTCGGTAAGCAACCTGTATATCGATAGATATGAAATGGGACATTACTCCAGACTGAGTATGTAAGAAGTTCAAGTGTTGACAAAATATAGTTGAGGATCTTTATCGGAGTTCTCACTGACGAAAAGATATGAAATAAATATCTGAAGTTTCAGTGCCTGCGGAGTTACAAAATTATCGAACTATGCGAGGAAAAATTGCTCAAATAACTACCTTGATCCTTCACAAGTACGTTGTTTCTCTGTAAGATGAAATATTTCAAAATCTCACTAAATGTTCTAGCGATATTTCTGCAGCATTCATCGTAGATATTGAAAAAAATCCAAATCATCAACACTGCGTTTGATCAAATGGTTTTGAATCTAGAAAGAGGTCTGATTATTTCAGTTTTTGAACGGAAATTTGTTCTAAACCTAAGGTAGTAGGCACACTGAGCCACCATGACAGATCGTCTGCGACCGTCCAATTACGACCAAAATTTCCAAAACGTGTATTCTTATCGGATAACTCACACTGAATGATCGTCTTCAACCGGTTTTCGAAGACAATGTTTAAAATTGCAATCTACTGAAAATTTTGGTCAATCAGAGTAAGTTTGAAAGTTTTTATAGATCCCTTTCAGTTTTAGGTCGTTGCTGGATGGTCGCGGACGGTCGATGCTGGTCGGTCAGTGTGATTCCTAGCTTAAAGTACCCAGTATTAGATTAATCATAAAAAAATACTTTCTTTTCTCAATCTGACGAGCCATCAATGTAACCATTTTTGAAAAATTAGTAATACCAATTTAAATATTCAATGTTACATAAGAGATATATTTACACAGAAATTACTATTTTGTATTTTTTACATAATTTTAGAGCTGAAATTGGTGATTTGAACGTATCCATAACTCTCTAGAATAAAAAATAAATTTCAAAATTTTTAAAAACTAAAAGGTGATTGTCATATAGAGACAAAAGGAGTAAAAATATACCAGATGTTCGATTTGAAAATAGATAGTTCATACAACCTTCAGTTTGACTAGCTGTCACTTGTCAGAGAACGCAGTTTTATGCATACAGATCCACTAAAATTTCATTACATCTGCAAAAATTCAAAAGTTTCATCCCTTCCGTGGACCCCTGGGATATTTATAGAAGAAAGGAAAACATTCTCATAATCGTACGAATCTAATCTAGTGGGTGGAGTACTTATAGGAAATCATTTTATTAGGAAGGCACAATGTACCCACTGGATGAAGTCTCTTCAGAGTAGTGATGAAAAAAAAATGAATCTCACATCTCACCATAAAGCCAATTTTGTTTGATTCACATTTGAAGTACCTACCCCGATATGTCTTCAGTGTATTTTCATTTCTGCACGTTTATTTATTTTTTATTCTCTTGTAGGCTAGCAGGATCATACATTGCTTCCACAGGATCCTATCTGTTTGCATGGCACACCAATTTGTAGAGTATTATCTCATTTCCAATGCATGACAGCTTATCATAGAAGTAAGACCTTTTATCATTCATCGGATATCTACAACAGAGTTCGAACAACTTCATACTGGTTTCAGGCGGATCAGATCTGCTACTCGGTCCTCTGCGTCTTCTCCTACATGGCGGCGGGCATCGACAAAACCAGCAAGACGAAGAGACCTTCGAATATGTCGCGATTACCGATCGCTGCTTGCCTCGCACCGTATACACCGCCTCCAGAAGATCCTGGTCGCGGAACGCCGATATCTGCGATACCCCCACCTTGCAGCCCGGAACCTGGTTCGGTTACTCCTGTCGGTGGACCTCCGAAGTATCCGCCCCCAGCGCTGCCTCCGGGTGTAGCCCCACCAGCTCCTCCGCCTGGCGTGAGGACTCTCTCGACTCAGCTTTCTCTAACGGCACCTTGCTCTAGTCAGCCTCCTCCTGTGCCGAGTAGATCCATCCCTTTGAGACAGACTTCTATGCCTTCCCCTCCCCAAACGCCCCCGAGACCGAAGTGACGTAATAGAAGGTATTCGTTATCGTTCGTGTATGGCAGCGACTGTAAGGGTCCGTCATGTCTTCCGTGGGTATGAGGTGGATAGTATTAAGAATCAAGTTTGAGGGTGTGTAAGCATGCAGTCGATCATTCCCTGATCACTAAGTTGTAGATATTGATATCTTGAACAAAATTTTCAACGGGTCGGACGCCCTGAAATAAACATTTCAACATACAGGCGGCATTATTATAGTTCAATACTGCATACAACTCTTGAAAAAATTATTTTGTAACATCATAATAATAACCTCCCAATCCATAATTTGGAACCCATTGTGGAGTAATACAGACGAATATAAAGTTTTTTATCCCAACTCTAAACCATTATACGTGTTGATGCATGAAAAGTGATGGTTAAGGATTAGGACCCATCTCTAGTGTATCCAGAATAATGACCATCAAATGATGACAAAGGCGTATCAATGTAAAATTATGAAAGTATGTACAAACAAAATTGGTAGAATTTTTAACACAAGGAAAAATGTTATTGGATAGGTACAGACCATTCTTGATGAAAGTATTTATTTTTTATAAACAAGTATAGTCGTATTTTATATCTAATCAATAGGCGAGGACGCGAAAAAATATTTTTGCTCCAAATGTGTTTTAAAATACATGATACATATATAAATGTACCCAGAAAATATTTTTTGAGTCAAATTTCAATTACAGCTGGTCTAATTTCTTTCTGAAAAATAGCAAATTTTGAAAGTTCTAATATTGGCGCTCTTAGTGACGTACGTGCCCGAGCAGCCAATAGGACTAATCGGTTTGGTTCTGACGTTTAACGGCAACGTTGCCAAGTTTCTAAAACTATAGACCAGAGAAGATAATACCGTAGAGAAGTGACAGAAGACACTATTCCCAATGTCAAACGAGATGTCGAATTTGAAAGGTGTGAAAACCACCGTGAAAACATTGGATCTGTTATAAAACAATATGTTTGAATATAAACAAAGAACTGGATAGTTTTAATATAGTGAATTATTGTGGTCCATGAAAATGATGTTCGAGGGAGAAAGCTCACAGGTATTTCAGAGTTTCAATACTTTTTTCCGTTTATAGGTACTAGTTGAGTGAATGACTATAAACCATACACCTGGTTATTTACGAAAGCGGTTCCTGGAAAAAAGTCACCATTATGTCATTAGAATCACAGAAAGACAATCATCGGCAGTTTGATAACAAGTTCGGTTAACCAACTTTGGTAGCAGTGAATACTTTACCGCTAAATCGTGTCACGTCGTTTTGTGGCAACGTTGCTAAATTAATTGACGCTGTCAACTGTGGGATTGGTTGCTCGGTGTAGTACGTCACAATGGCGCTAAAAATAAGCCATTTTATGAACCAATTTATGAACTTTAAATATTTTATTCAAGTTTCAGAGAACTCGCAAAAAAACAAAAACATTGTGAATAGAGTGTTCATACGCCATAGAATCAATTACAAATATTTTAAAAATTTCGTGTCCTCGCCTATTATAAGTTTATCTTATCTTCTACTATTACACCTGATAATTGTTGGTTCCATTCCCTGAAAACAAATAAAATATACAATGGTGGGTTCTACGAGTTTTTCTACTTATCAATCACAATCAAAGTTTCTAAATAATTGAATATCATGTCTCCTTCTGTTTCAATATGGAGGAATTCAAAATTGTAGTCAAACGTATAGTTTTCCTATAATAAATGGATAGCAAAACACGAATTTGTTTTTCCGTACACAAAAATATATCTTTGAACAGTTGTTTCAATTCATGAGAATCTATACCTTCCAAAGATAATAATATTTTGAATTCTGAAATTGACTACAAAAACCAAAGTCTATAACTTTTTTATAAGCTCTAACAATTGAAAGCATCATTTTGATATTGTACATATTTCTGATCCTTTCTGATATACCTCTGATGTATCTAAGGACGATAACTGAATTCTGTGGAGTTCCTTGATCATCTTGGTCCTTTCCAGTTGTTTAGGCACTTCTCCTAGTTTCTCATTTTGGCGTAGGTCCTTCTCGATCTAGTTTATTACCTGTTTCCAGTAACAAACAGATATTCTTATGATCTACCTCTTTTTTGAATTTGGGTGATTGGAGTGGTAGTTGATATACTGTCCTGTATTGTCTTCTTTATGTTAACAAAGGTTCAGATCCCAGTGTGTGTTCTTTCAGCTTTCACTCCAAGAAACGTAGGGGTTCTATTGGTTCTCTTTTCCATCGTGGACTTGATTGAATCCCACGTGTTCATTCTCAAATCCTTCATTTCCTTGGTTTCATATGATACACATATCTTAGGCATGGCTTTGGTTTTTGTTCTGCCTGTCTGATAGCCAATTCCTGGAACCATTTCATGTATATATTGGTGTAGGCAGTACTACTGTAGTAGCTGCAATATTGCTCGTGGGTACGGGGAGGCCAGTCCTTTTACGGAGCTTATTGTCTTCTTCCAGTTCCCTCTTGGTGTTGAGGAATTCTTCTATGGGGACATTTGCACAAACACCATACATTTCAAAGATGATCAACATCTTTGATAGTACCCACGATATGCTTGGAATTCTTGACGAACGACCTGCTAGTACCCTGTAAGGGTTGTAGTATCTGTAGGAGTGAGTTCCAGGTGCTGGATTGGTTTCAGAGGCATGTCTGCTTGGTGAATTTTCTAAAGATCTTGGTGACATTATCCTTATCTGGACCGAAGATTTTGTATTCTCTCAGAGTGCTGCAGATTTTTCTGTCTATCGAGGACGTTGGATTCTTCTGTAGGGGTTTGTAGTTTCCTGTTTGGAGCACCGCTTCTATCTTGTCATCATATGTCTGGATGTTCCTGATGACTGTGAGACTGTGGCGTTTTCTTTATTTACAGGGGAAATTCTGATGGTGTGGTCAATTTTTAGGGTTTTCATGGCCTTCTTTTCTCCAGCATTAATGCTTTTTCGGGGAAATCGCTCCTTCTCAAAAACCACAACTTTCCAAAAAACAAGTCATCTCCCCATCTGAGGATTCATTAGATACTTTCCTGTGTTTTTTCTTTTCCTATTTTGTGAATTTCCATTATGTATTTTTTGAAGGTTGGTTTCAATATAACCACTGTTTCCTTAATTTTTAGCTTTTAATTTAGGTACGTACTCCTCTTCTAATAGAATCTTGTCAGTCATAATGGTTGTCTTTTTTTTTATCCTTCCTCCTTCCTTAAGTTGTGTGATTCAACCAGCTGTTTACAGAACATGTGTGGCGCCTCACAGTAAATTCTAGCAGTAAGTACAGTGAATTTTCTGCTTTAGCCTAAAAATGCGATTTCGTCTATTTCAAGTAGATGTCTCTGTGAAATATATTGTGGCAATCGACACCTGGTACAACTGATTCCGATCTTAACAACTGCTTGCTTTCATATCGTTTGTGACCTCTTTAATACGATCTGGAATAATACTATCGGGGGTAATACCACGAGTGCTCTCAATACTATCGATAGTAATTCGTCGGAAATCAACAAGATCAAATTGCTTGGTACAACCACTCATCATAGCGGACTAGTGGTGTTACCTCAAAGCAATTTGATCGAGTTTAAGATTTCTGACAGAATTAACGATAGTATTGTGAGCACGAGTTGTATTTATTGAGGTAATTTCAAGAGTCAACGAAGTTAGGAAAACGTATATTCTTGTTAATTTCAGTTCAATGAATAAAAGCTGTCAGACTGACATTTATAATGTCATCCTTGCTAGCAAGATATATCCTTCATTGTTGTTTGCATGCGTGGTTGCCCATGACGACGTGGTATTACCGGCTCAAAAGGAAGGAACTGTGTACTATCAGTGAAGCTCCGTTTATATTGGTTCTCATATCGCAGGAGATGCGAGTTTCATATAGCGAGTGAAATTATCGAATATGGTTCAACTAGGACATTAACAGCTGTAGATAAAAATACAGTCTTCTGTTGAGAAAAATATTTCCTTGATGACACCCACTCACATGACTACCAGTACTCATTAGACGCCTTGCATTCAAAGTTATGTACCTATCCAATAAAGTGATAGAATTTGAAAGTATCTGTAGGGTACAACACGTACATTTTTATTGTTAAAATGGCATTTTCCAATCATAATTTGAAAATTTCATGGCTAAAATTATGAACTCACCAAAGTTTCATCCAATTATAGGAATGCCACTTTCATACTAGAGCGAGGTACACGATAGGGGTTTTTCGGAGTTGATCGAGATATTCCATGACTCCCATAATGTTGTAAAGTAAAAACAAAAAATGGTACCAACAAATGGCCAGATTGAATTTAAATGCTTAATTTTTTCACATGCCAAATTTTGACGTTTCTGGTATCTCAACCAATAGCAGCGGATTATTCTGAACAATTACTCGGTTTTATACTGATAAAACTGCCTGGTCCTCGATAAAACGGTGTTTATCTAAATAGGGTTATTTGCGTCAATTTTATTGGGTCATATGAAACGTTATAATGAATTATTATATTATCAAAATGAATGAAAAGTTACTTAATTATTAATGGTTATTCACTTTTCAGAGTGGCGAAAAAATTATCTTTTCAAATACAACTTAAATTTCATCGATAATTTTTTATTTTCATCACTCAAACACGTTTATTTGGCAAAAACATTCAAACAAGCCGAATTTAGATAAAATCGCTCGTCCTAAAGTGTTTGTTTTCATATTTTTGCCAAACAAATAGTTTTCGTAGAAAATAAAAATGGTCGATAAAATTTTAAGCACTCGTGGTATTACCTTCGATTATTTCCCTCATCTGTTAAAATTTATGCGCTGGTAAACCCGCTTCGTTCCTTTTGCGAATAAACTGCATGGTCCTTCTTGACAGTTGCCTGAATGTATGCAACACATTTCACAAGTCGTGTGACATATTATGTTCATTAATTCAATAAAAATAATTATGTACGTCATGGACCAAATGTTATTGGTTAATTGACATATTTGGGAAATAATCTGATCAAATATAACTCGACCGTCGTTTATCAAATCGAATAAATTTTGGAATTTCCATTGAAACATTTACGTTTAAGAAAATTGATCTCGTTAAAGTTGAAGATTTATGTTTAAAGAATAAAACCCTCGAGCGTAAAAGCTCTCGGGTTTAATTCAGAATGTAAATCTCCGAATTTAACTCGGTAAATTAAAAAAAAAAATCGTTTTCGTTGAAATTGGAAACTGTATTCGCTGATGAACGAGGTCTTGTTATATTACTCTCGAATATCGTTAAAAATGACACATGCTTATCAATGTTCAATATAGTCAACATCCTCTAAACAAGCGGAAACGGCATCATGCATATCCACCCTCAATGTCACATAAAGTCAGTTCTGCAATTTTGCTGAAAATAAGAAAGATCAAGGAAATTAGTTTAAGGAAAATCACATTTCACATCCATTAGACTGGTTTCTATTGATGCCAACTCATCAAGACATAACTTGCTTACAAATATTTTTTCATCATACGTTATGGTCATTCCTAGAATGCACATTGCACAACTGTTTTGACGTTTCGTCATGTTTGAAAGATTATGGTAACTAAATGTTATGAATAGTCTTCTCGCGGACTTTTTGAAAAGTGTAGCTTTGAAGAATTGCTTTCAATGAGAACATATGCATCGCAGAGTTTTCTTCTTTACTTCAATATAAACAATAATATCAATTCCATGAAGAAAATAATTGAATCATGTTCGTTTTAAGGTTGGTAGTTTTTTTTGGCTGATAATTTCAATTACGTATATAATACCATCATTCAGGAAAACAGTTTTCATGAGTATATTATGGAACCAAATAAGTTTTAACAAAATGTAGATAGCCCACCAACCTGGAAGACATGGAAAACCTGGAAAAGTCAGGGAATTGATTTATGTGTCCTGGAAGTCAGGGAAAAACGTTAAAAAATGCCCGAAGTCAGGGAAAGTCAGGGAATTCCATTTCCGGCCATCTAGGGAAATATAAAATAAATCTTGACATCAATGTCCCAAAACTTCATCATCGATAATTAACCTACAATTCTCTTCCTAAACATACCCCTTTGGGAAATTGAAATTTCCTTCAGCAGAAGATATTTCTTTAATTTTTATCCCGTTAATTTTTTTAACGATGAGTAATTATGGTCACTTACCTCATTAAATCTATATATGATTCACTGATAATAAACCGTAATTATCCACATAATTAGGCTGAGTGTGTTTGGACAGTGAAGGTTTTTTCAACATATCCGTTACTGGTCATGGAAAATTTTAAAGTAAGACCTGGAATACCTGGATAAGTCAGGGAATTTAATTTTGATACGTGAATATGTATTTATTAACGATATTCGAAACTTCATTGCTAGTTTTACTAGTTCATAGAGTGATTGCTCCTCATCAAGAGAGAAAAGCATTTGTCCGAAAAACGGCACATTTGTTTTGTGTATTCTAAAGGAGATTGAGAGGGCATCGTAGCCCGGAAAATTATTGTTACACAATTGAACTTTGACCACTCAAGCCATTCTATTCAGAAAGGAATATTTACATGTGTCTCTCATGAAAAACTGTTCTTAAGTGAATGTTTTGAGTGGGTTTACATTTCTATTCAAAAGACATATTTCAGAAATTATTGAGAATGAAAATCATTTCATTTTAATTGAACTATATGAATGAAACAACTATTTGTTTAATGTCATGTTATTTGTTCTTGATTGTTCCTTAACTCCAAAATGAAGTTGATTGCTTGTTATGTCAAGATTTCCGTAAATGTGGCAGAACTGACAAGTGATAAACTATAGTTGAGAAGAAGAAGAAGTTATTATTTCAGGTCAAAATTGATTTGTATATCTTATCGTATTTTGTAGTAAATTGAGTGATATTCCAATTATAAATGACATGTAATGTTGCCTTAATTATACCTAATTCATCTATCCCTCATAAAGTGTTACTCGATTATGTGCTCGTCATGATCCTAGTCTGAAACTATGAATAGAAGATTACGAACATGCATAAGATACAGGGTGTTAAGAATTGGAATCCATCGTTTCATCATTTGATAGTTTGAACCCAACTGATAGCGAAATACCTATGAATTATTCATAGATGTTCTGTTTTTTTAGTTATATGTTGAAATGACTTCAGGTAATGGTGAATTTGCGTAATGTAGTTTGCCTCTCTAAACCATTATCTGAAACTAATTTTGCGGCGTTTTGTCTCTTTCTCGAAAAGGGCTCTACGAAAATTCATTAAAACAGGAGAAAATTTTCTTTCTTCGCATAAAGTATTTACTGCCTGCTGTTGAATGTCCGAATCTGCAGAAATGCCTCAGTTCAATGAAAATTAACCCTTCTAATATTGCTATAATACGCCTTTTTTCAAACAGTATCTCATAAAGTCGTCAGAAGGTGATTGTTGTAGTATAAGGAAGGTTGTATTTTTTTTGAATTGTTACGAATCCTCACAACAATTTACATTTTTTATATTTAGGGCATCAACCTACACTAGTAATGCTATATATTGAAATAAGGTAATCTCGTAATCTCAAATAAACGCCTCAACATCCTGTTGATTGGTAAAAATTAATTCAATAACAGTAATACTTTTTTCATGATGATTTGTCATGGTGCTTTGTGGTGACCTATCGTTTTTTTGGAGGCATTTTCATTTTATCAACTACAGAAAACCCGGAAAAACCTACAAATGCACCCAGGTGGATTCCAAGTGAACACTTTCACTGGGTTTGACAGCCCACTTGAAAGGCAAAATATACTCGATGAATACCGCAATTTTCCTAGTATACTCTACCGGTTTGTGATTCACAATCACGAATAGGACATGATGAGCTTGATCGGCAATTATTTGAATATGGTGTCCCTGAAACGCTGAATTCAAAATATATTTTTCATTTATAAACTAGTTGCTAGATGAGTTCAGCTCCCTCATCTTTCAGTTTAATCGAAAATATTACCAACTTTCGATTTTCAATGGGACCTGCTTTTAGATTGAATCTTTGTTGGAATCCCTCCTACTCTCATTCTTCGAATGTCCTAGAGGGAAAGCATTTCGTTACGATTTGTTCACGCTATCATGTTTACAACAACTAGACATTAAAAAATTGGTTAATGTTTCAAAATTTGTAATCGAGTGAGATATTTTAGTATAAAATATATATACAGGGTCTTGCCACAAGAGCGCGGTCTTCCTAGTCTCGATTATGTTTCTTATTATCTCCATTGTTTTTAGCCTGAGCTCTACAAAATAATGATGATGACACATGAATAAAAGTTACTTTATAAAAAAAAGGTATTACAAGAAAAACTATTGATGTCAACCTTAAGGAATATTTAATGCAATGTATTGAGCATGAGCCTTTGTTGGCTTTTCTTATGGATCGATAGTAAAATTTGAAAAAAATGGAGATTTTGCACATTTATATTGACAAAGTGTGGCAAGCTGTTTTTCGCACCCTGTATATCACTGGTCGTCTAGATATATCGTTTGAGATTGTCACCAACGTATATACAATACTTGACCTTAACTGAATTTTAATGGGACTCCACACAACTTTATTATTTTCCATTTGTTAGAGCTCCTGAAATAGTACCATTTTGTTGATAAAATCATCTATTACCCTAATGGAGAAATGGAAGGCCGCGCCCTTGTTGCAGGACCCTATATACAGTGTGTCTCGCTTTTTATGAATACACCCTTATATCTCAGTTTGTTATTAATAATGTGATTTTCTTGTGATTTTGTTGGTGATTGTATATTAAAAAATGAAGTATTTGGCATAGTGAACATTTTTATTTACCATTGGAGTGCGGTGTTGGGAAGGTTAAAAAAAGCTATTTTGGAAAAAGAATATTAGGGCTCATCTTAGACAACTTTTTCTATCAGATTGAGAATCAGCGTCCCCAAAAACCCCTCAATTCATATTTTCAAAATCTCAAGATCTGATTTTAGCAGATTTTTTTTTAAATTCAAAATCTATTTTTCTAATAGGTAGTTTATTTTTAAATTTTTATTTTGAATGTCTTAATCTAATTGCATTTCAAACACCTCCATACCGTTTCATTAAATTCAGTATTCTCGCAACTGCCCTTATACTACGATTTAGGTTTTTTCGAAATTTTGTTAAGATACGCGCCGTTGGCATGAGCTGGATTGTTTTCAAGTAAATTAATCAAAGAGTGCTTTGAAACAAAAGATTTTGTTTGACATTTATTAACTCGTACGAACTGTCAAGCAGTGTTACTCAACTGTTAATAAGATGGTACAGAACCCCGAAGAGTAGTTCTTACAATTGTAGAAAAAGTTGAAATTATCCGCTTATTTGGTAATAATGAACGATCTACGCATCAAATTGCTGGAATATCCAATGAAAGCCTCATGATCGAGCACCAATTTCTTACGATACCGTTGCCAAAATCATCAGATTGTTCGCAAGGACTGGAGCAGTTTTCAGGACAAGACCAAGGAGGTATAATTTAAATCAAAGACACTATCCACACGATGAACGTATCTTAGCAAAATGTCGAAACAACCCATATGGTACTATAAGAGCAGTTGCGAGAATAGTGAATTTAACGAAAAACAAAGTTTGGAGGTGTTTGGAACGCTATAGGATTAGGGCATTTAAACCAAAATTTCTACATACATTGTTGAATGGTGATTTTGAACGGCGGTTTGAATCTTAACAACAGACTTCTTCTAAAGAACATAATATTTACAGACGGGCAGCCAGAAATCCGAATTGGGTAATTAATTGTAAAAACCAATACAGTGAAAAAGTTAACGTGTTTATGGCATCTTCAACGAAAGAATTGTTGGCTTTTTTTTTGGATAATCTGACCGAAAAAAGTTTTCTAAATTTTTTACAAAATGATTTTTAGGAATTTCTCCGGAAATTGCCTTCAGCACAGAGACAAAACTTAATTTTACAATTGGATGGTGCCTCTGCACATAATTCTCTAAAAACACAAGAATCTAAAATAATGTTATTTGTGATTTTGTTACCACAGTTACAAATGAAGAACTTATTGAAAAAATAATTAAATTTTTCAACTCTTGAGGTTTTTAAAATATGAATTAAGAGGTTCTTGTGGATGCTCATTCTGAATCTGAAAAAAAAATCTATAATATGCCCTAATATCCTTTTCCCAAAAAACCTTTTTTTAACCCCAACACCGCACGCCAATGGCAAATGAAAATGTTCACTGGTCAAAGACTTCATTTTTTTGACATAAAATCACCTTCAAAATTTCAAGAAAACAGCATTACTATTAACTGAGATAGTAGGATGTATTCATGAAAAGGGGGACACCCTGTATACATATTACACCAATTGAATTTCAAATAGAAAATTCATGAATTTCCGGTTACAGTGGAAGTTGAAATAACCGAATAATTTTTTTTTTAAACCTCATTGCATCAATTTTATAGTGACGCCATTCACAATAGAAATATGTCATAGGCCAGTCACTTTTCAGAAATACCTGATAAATTTGAACAGTATCACAGTAAGTGAACATAATATATCAGATGGGTATGCTTAAATTTTTTTAATAAAATCTGAACTTTTCGTTGAGTTATGAACAAGGCTAGTATATCAGGTGATACAATATCTGCTCATATAGGTATCCAGACTTACTGCTGCAGTATTGATCTTAATTTTGCTAATTTTGTATACACACTATTATTAAAGTTACTTTGGCATTTGCCTTCACCCTAGTACTTAATAACAGTGGCTTTTGGACAGTCCACATGGGGGACTTCCATGTATGGAATATTTATAATGTTTGCAATTTCAGTTGTAAAACTGTTTTTGCCCTTTTTTTTTTTTAATTTCATTTTTTCAATATATCGAGACAATTGTTAGTAAAGCTGGGTAGTTCTTGTGTTACCGGATGAAGTAAGAATATTTAATAGTTTTAATTCGCATTCTGTGTATATTTGATGTGGAAGGAGGAAAAAAATCTCTCATATGAAATCAAGTATCCTTCATGTTTGTAATTAATTTATAATATGTAAATACGAAAATTACATATACTTAGGTCAGAAGATTATGACTACATAATAACTTAATAAATATTGTGCCTCTATCTTAGTCGACCTCTGTGTAATATTTTTGTAAATATTCATTTCCCGATATCACTGTTAAAATTAATCAACCATTTTAGTAAGCAATATTTAGACATTCTATTGTTGATTCATTAGCTAGGAAGGCTTGTAATGTGTTGAAATTTTACATGTTATAATAAAGTATTTGATAGATTTTGTTTTTTGATTTTTTTCACATATCATCAATTCAGTGTGAATCATCTTAAAATTATCACATAATGTGACCACTCATAAACCAAAGACAATTCGTGTTATCGCGATAACACCAGCTGTCTTTCAATTCTGATTGGAGGATCAACTTCGGTATTTTCAACGACGTAACCATGGCAACACAAAGTTTGGCAGTTCTATCAATATTAATTGTACCTGAGTCAAAATGAGTCGCTTCGGTGCAAATTCAAATGCAATTATGAAACGAAACATTATAATATTCAGCCTCATGCTGTATCACTTCCGTCAAAAATAACGTCACCGTTATTCGCCATTTCCGTTGTTTTGCTATTACCAATTTACGTATTTTCGAATATAGCTCTGTAAATCACTTACATATTGCTTGATTTGTTAAAAAATTCACTCAGTTGGGGAATGAAGCCAGGAGATATTTTAGCAATTTACGTAGGTATAACTTTCCAGATTGTTATTTTTGAAAGAACGGTACTAGTTACTTTTTATTGGCAAATTTCACCGGAAAATTTTGTTTCAGAATAATACAAATACCCTTATCCTGAAATAAAATAGTTATTATTATCATTTATTTCAATAGTTCTAAAAGTTGATATTTTTTTAATGATGTAGAACGATGATCTCATTTATTTATAAGTCCTGGAAACTTATTTTTTATTTGAATCTGTGATCTGAGATTAAAAACGAAACGTTTTGAATGGATGAGCCATTAAGGGAGATTTTGACAATATTCCATAAACATGAAAAATAACTATTAGTAGCATATGAAAAAATATTTGGTCTGATCCAAATTGTCATATCGCTAGAATACCCTTGTGGCTATATTCCTCAACTGAGTGAATTCTTGAACAAATCAAGCGACAGGTAAGTGAATCACATAGATGGACACAAAAATACGAAACACACTGTATCTATCAAGAGAGTTGAAATAATATTTACTGAAATGGGAAAATCAAGCTTTCTAACAATCCCAAAGATGAAATGGAGTTCCATTAAAAAAATGGCCCATGAAGTCAGTCCTCTACCAATAGCACAACAAAAACAAAATTAATTCACAAAAAGATGCAGAGTGAATTAGTGATAAATTTTGATAAGAACTTTTTTCAATAACTCTTATATTAACTGAGAAAAATAGTATACAGCGGCACCACCCTCTGATAAAAATAAACTGGAACACAGCTCTGAAAAACATGAAAATAAAACCATCAAATAACACCACCGTTGAACAACCACTCAACACAATGGCAACAACCCATCCGGCCAGGTAACTCAAACACCCCAAGCAAAACAAATGAAAATTATTCAAAACAAAGTAATTGGCCGGACTGTGACTATTAATTGCGAGGACCCTTCACCGCCGTATCAGCACACGTCGCTCTTTGAGAAGACAAAATCCACGCTGAAGATGCTCACCGCAGTTGTGAGCGACACGTGCCGTCCGTAAAAACCGCCTCCATGGAGACCGGAGGTCTTACTTCTTGATTATACTTCCGGCCGTGAAAGCCTTCATTGTACGCTCATAAGGTAATTCTTAATTTTTAGTTGATGTTTATAAACACTTTCCCAATTCTAGGAATGTAGGCTTTCACGGCTGGCGTCAATGTTTTTGTTGGTTTCCGGGTTTTGCCGTGGTCTTCTTTGGTTTAAATCTCCGAACGTTTCGACTGCAACTGCGGCACTCATTTTCAGTGGCGTGGTCAAAGTACTCTTCTGGACGTATCAACGTTTGGAGATTTAAACCAAAGAAGACCACGACAAAACCCGGAAACCAACAAAAACACTTTCCCAATTGTTGATTCTTAGTTGTCAATTATATATTATTGATTTAGTTAAAAATTGAGTTTATAAATTTATCAATAGAGGAAATTACGGGTTATTTTTTAAATACTCCCGAATTTCCTTTCTCGAATGAGTTGGTACATGTCACTGAGGAACAACCGAGACAGGATATAAAATATGACAACTGCATCCAACACGTTGGAAATGTTGGCTGTTGCTTTAAGGTAAGTTCTAAGGCAATTATAATAAATTGAGAGGAACGGAAATAATGGATTGTCTATCTCCAGTAGTCATATATATCGATATTTTGGTGAGATCTTGGGAGTCTTGGTTAAAAGTCCAGGAAAAGAGCCCGGGTAAAAAGCCCGGGTAAAAAGTCCTGGTAAAAAGTCCAAGTGGAAAGTCCGAGTAAAGAGTCCGGGTAAAAAGTCCGGGCAAAAAATCCAGGTAAAAAGTCTGGGTAAATAGTCCGAGTAAAGAATCTGGGTAAATAGTCCGGGTAAAAAGTTCGGGTGAAAAGTCCGGGTGAAACGTCCCGGGTAAAGTCCGGGTATTGACTGCTATTTTTTGTGAAAGGAAATTTTTTTGTGAAAATATGTTTCATTTCATGGGCATTTTGGTAAAAAATGTTTAATTGACCTTGACTTTGACCTTAAATCCAACCATGACTTTTTATTTATAATTTTTCCAGTTTTTAGTGAAATGAAACGTTTTTATAAAAATAATTTTTTCCATAAATATTGGTTAAAAAATTACCTGATATTTTGTACACTTTATGTTAAATGGAAAATCTTGTTGAGATGTACCGAAAACGAGATATTCGAAAATTGACCTTGATTTGACCCTGTTTTTTTTTAATATTTTTAGGCCTTTCATTGACCTTGATTGACTTCATCTTGTCAAATAGTATTCCCGCCAATTTTTTTTCTCATTTTTCAATTGTTTGATAAAAAATTGTGAAAATATTTTTCCCGACGATTTTTTTTTTCATTTTTTCAATTTGAAAGGAAAATTTTATTTTAATTTTTCTCTCAATATTTTTCCCACCAATTTTTTTTTCCACTTTTTGGACCTCACATTGACCCAAAAAATTTTGGGAAGCAACGAGATTTTTGAAAATTTACCTCGACTTTGACTTTGAATCAACATTTTCAAGTCAAGAAAATTGTAAAAATACTTTTCCCGCCAAAAGTATTTTTAAATTTTTTTTTCCGCCAATTTTTTTTCCATTTAAACAAAACGGTGAAAATATTTTTCCCGCCAAATTTATTTTTTCAATATTGAATAAAAATTTGGAAATATTCTTCCCGCTAATTTTTTTTTAGACCTCTATTCCCAAAAAATTTTGGGAACCAACGAGATTTTCGAAAATTGACCTCGACTTGACCTTGAATCAACTTGTTCAAGTCAATAAAATTGTGAAAATACTTTTCCCGCCAAAATTTAATTTTTATTTTTTACCTCCAATTTTTTTTTAATTTTGAATAAAAATTTGAAATATTTTTTCCGCCAAATTCTTATTAATTTTTTTGCTCCTGTCTTTGACCAGAAAAATTTTGGGAAGGCACGAGACTATTGAAAATTGATCTCGACTTGACCTTGAATCAACTTTTTCAAGTCAAGAAAATTGTGAAAATATTTCTCCCCTAATTTTTTTTTCAATTTTTTCAATTTCTAATAAGAAATTGGAAATACTCTTCCCGCCAAAATTATTTTAAAAAATTTTTACTTTTACTGCCAATTTTTTTTTCAATTGTATAAAGAAATTGTGAAAATAGTTTTGCCACCAAACTCTTTTTTTTTATTCCTTTCAATTTTGAATAAAAATATTTTTTTGCATCTATCTTTGACCCAAAAAATTTTGGGAAGCAACGAGATTTTTGAAAATTCACCTCAATTTTGACCTTGACTTGACTTTGTCAAGTCGAGAAAATTGTGAAAATACTTTTCCCGCCAATTTTTATTTGTCGCCAAGTTTTTCTCCTTGAAAGAAAAAAATGTGGAAATATTTTTTCCGCCAATTTTGCCGGCAACAATCGCCGGCGACAATAGCAGACGACAATCGCCGGCGCATTCATTTCATTCTTTCCTTCTCTATTGACAATTATTAAATTGTATTGAAAGTTGTCTCGATACTGAAATTATTCGCCGACGACGTTTGCTGACAATATTTGCCAAAGACATTTGCCGACAAAATTTGTCAAAAACATCCGCACTTATGCCGACGAAATTTGTCGAAAACATTTGCCGACGACATACGAAATTATACCGAAGAAAAAAATTATGAAAATATTTTTTCAATTTTTTCAATTTGTAATAAAAAATTGGAAATACTTTTCCCGCCAAAATTATTTTAAATTTTTTTTTCAATTGTAAAAAAAATTGTGAGAATAGTTTTCGCGCCATTTTTTTTTTAAATTTCTCTCCGGTCACTTTTGTTTCCCACCAATTTTTTTTTATTCTGAATAAAAATTTGAAATATTTTTCCCGCCAAATATTTTTTTCCTTCTTTTTGCTCCTGTCTTTGACCCCAAAACTTTTACAAGTCAATAAAATTGTGAAAATATTTTTCCCGCCAAAATTATTTTTACCCCACCAATTTTTTTTTAATTTTTCAATCTTGAATAAACATTGGAAATACTTTTCCCGCTTTTTTTTAATTTTTTTGATCAAAATTGAACAAAAATTGAAGAAAACTTTTGGCGGAAAAATATTTGACCTTGAATCAACTTTTTCAAGTCAAGAAAATTGTGAAAATATTTCACCCGCCATTTTTTTTTTATTTTTTAATTTCGAATATTTTTCCCGCCAAATTTTTTTAACATTTTTTTTGACCTTTCTGACCCAAAAAAATTTGGGAAGCAACGAGATTTTTAAAAATTTACCTCGACTTGATCTTGAATCAACTTTTTCAAGTCAATAAAATTGCAAAAATTCTCTTCCCGCCAAAATTATTTTTAAAAATTCTTTCCCGCATTTTTTTTTTCAATTGTATAAAAAAATTGTTAAAATATTTTTCCCGCCAAACTTTTTTTTTATTTCGAATAAAAATATTTTCATGCTCTCTTTGACCAAAAAAATTCACCTCTATTTTGACCTTGTCAAGTCGAGAAAATTGTGAAATATTTTTCCAGCCAATTTGTTTTTATTTTTTCCCCAAGTTTTTCAGCTTGAAAGAAAAAATTTTGGAAATATTTTTCCCGCCAATTTCGCCGGCAACTATCGCTGGCTACAATCGCTGGCGACAATCGCCGGCGACAAATGGCTAAATTTGCCGATGATATTCGCCAACGACAATCGCCGGCGAAATTCGCCGATGATATTCGCTGATAACACCTGCCAAAGACTCTTGTCGACGAAATTTGTCGAAAACATCCGCACTTATACCGACAAAATTTGTCGAAAACATTTGCCGACGACATCCGAAATTATGCCAAAGAAAAAAAATTGTATAATCAACTTTTTCAAGTCAATAAAAAGTGAAAATACTTTTCCCGCCAAAATTATTTTGAAATTTTTTTTCCAATTTTTTTTCAATTGTTAAAAAAAAATTTGCGGACGACATTGCCGAAGACTCATCCCAACGAAATTTGTCCAAGACATTGTGGAAATGTTTTTCCCGCCAATTTTTTTTTTTATTATTTGATTTGTTTGGAAAAAAGAATTGTGAAAATTATTCAAAAATTTGGTGGGAAAATATTTCCAATTTTTTATTCATAATTGAAAAAAATTTAAGAAAATTTTTGTCGGAAAAATATTTTCACACCTTTCTTGACTTGAAAAAGTTGATTCAAGGTCAAGTCGAGGTCAATTTTCAAAAATCTCGTTTCTTCCAAAAATTTTTTGGGTCAGACAGGTCCAAAAAACAAAAAAAAAATTGGCATGAAAAATATTTCCAATTTTTTATTCAATGATGAATAAATAATATTATCTTATCTTATCTTATCATACAGTCAATGCGAAGCCAGGTCAGTCACGAGCAGGTTGCTTAGAGGACAAACACCCATAAGCAATATGCACGGAAGAGACTACAACAAGCTATGCGAAGAGTTCGAAAACAACCCTGTTATAGGAATGCCATGAGATGGCATACTTTCCAGATATAGCTTTAACAAAACCTTTGAAACGAGTATAACGGTCAGGAGTTCAAGATTGAAATTGTTGTCGACACAGATGGCTGAAAAACTGATGAAGCCGGCAATTATGGAACCAAACCGAAGATGAAAATCTTATTGAGCTTAGGAATATACGGGACCATGTTTCAAGCGGAAATCGTCGCAATACATCATTGCGCTCAAGAAAAAACCATTGTCATCTACTCAGACAGCTAAGCTGAAAGCAGTCAACTCAATGCAAGTTACCTCCAAACTTGTTTGGGACTGCACTGAAGCTCTAAAACAGCTAGGCAGTCAGAAAAGACTGACCCTAGCCTGGGTACCAGCACACACAGGTTATAGAGACACTGAAGAGGCCGATTCACTAGCCTGTGAAGGGGCAAGTAAGGACTGGAATGGCAAAAGTTGTACTAAAAACAATCACCAAATCATGGATCCAACAGAAATCTCAGGAATGGTGGAATAATTCACCAGAAATGAGACAAGCCAAAGAGTTTATCAAACAACCGCAGGCAAAATTCACAGAAAATCTACTGAGCCACAAGAGGAATATTGGTAGGACTCCTCACAGGGGATTGTAGGCTCAACAAACATATGAGTACAATCGGTCTGCCAGGAGAAATGCTATGAAGATTCTGTCTGGAAGGAGAGGAAACATCAGTACACACTGGCTAAGATTTTGAGGCGGGGAGAAGAAAAACCAAGAGCTCCCACTTTTTTATTGTTGCACCATTCAATAAAACTCGTGTATTGCTTCTCATACCTTTGTTTAGATTTCGTTGGCAATAACTCTAAGTTCGCATCTGTAGCTGCTTGCACGATTTCTTGTGGAAGTTCTTCATCAGATGAATAATCCATTGTGGCAATTTCACTGAATCGAAAATTTTATATAAGTAACGCTTTGTCTATCACCCTGACAATTACAAACAAATTTGTGTATTGATCGGCATGACAACATCAATTGTTACCTACTCGTTATCAGATCAATCAAAGCCTATATATAGGGTGATTTTTATAACAATACATTTTTATTTATCAATATTTGTTCATTTTTTCAATAAATAGTTCAAAATGATGGATGATTTTAAACAAACTCACTTAGTATTGCAACAAAAAAGCTTGAACTTTCATATTTTGTCACCCACCACTTATATTTTACGAGGATATCATATAAATGTTTTTCCCGCACTAGTGTGGGAAAAAATTTCCCGCGCTAGTGTGGGAAAACTTTTCCCGCACAACTGTGGGAAAATGACACTTTCCAAACTGAATTGCGTGCGGGTAGAGGGTGAATCACGCACGCTTGTAGGAAAAATACTTTCCCGTATCGTAAACGATCCGGGAAAATTTTTGACGGCTTGTATACATTTTAGACAGTAAATGAATGCACACAAACAATAAGTATAATTCCTTAATTTATGATAATGCTGATTGCGATTTCAGAAGAAATAGTATGTGTACCTCGTAGTAAAAGCAAATTCCCAGACTTCAATGCTTGTTGGCCTCGGCTTATCGCTTCCGCCAACAATTTACATTGTCGTCCGGGAATGTATTGCTTTTACTACTAGATACACAATATACTATTTATACTTAGCATCCAAATATATACCGATGTCAGACGAACGAAAATCAGAGTTCCAATCAGAAACTCAAAAGGATAATATTTTAAGAAAGGTTTTTGAATTCATCGAAAGTGGTTGTCCACGGAAAAAGTAAGATGATGAGCTAGAAAATTTCAGAAAAATTAGTCATGATATTTCTATAGGCGAAAAAATACTTTTTGTGAATGACAAGTTTATTCTTCCTACTTCAATGAGACAAAAAAAATCTGTCTTTACTCCATGAAAATCATTTTGGAGAAAATAAAACAAAAGCTAGAGCAAGAAGTCTTTTTCATTGGCCTAAAACCTAAAATGTCAAGTGAAATTGGTTTATTGTTAAGAAATTGTAGCATCTGCGAGAAATATGCCAAAAATAATGCAAATGAACCTCTATTACAACCCAAGGTTCCAACAAGACCATGGGAAAGAATTGCGAGGGATATAATGTTTTATGGAAACAATGACTATTTGGTTGTAATAGATGCCTATAGTAAATGGCTCGAAATTCGTAAATTGAAGTCGAAAAGATCATCGGATATAATTTCAGTACTAAAATACATTTTTAGTTTAGTTCAGGGTATTCCAGATATTTTCTGTTCTGATAATATGCCCTTTAGTAGTGTCGAATTTTTGAGTTTCGTGAGTGAGTGGCAATTTAAAACAATCACTTCAAATCCAACATACCCTCAATCAAATGGCTTGGCTTAAAAAGCTGTTGGTATAGCCAAATCAATTTTGAGGAAAAGCAAAGACCTTTTTGCGGGAGTGCTGGAATATAGGAAGTCACCAATTGCTTAGTATCGTAATGAAGACAGGGCTAGAGAGAACTCTAAACGATTTTGAGGACACACACAATATATTTAAAAAGGTCGCGGTGTAGAGGCTTGTAGCACGAAATCCCCAAACCAGTCTAATATGATTCGCCAGATATCAACCTCTTCTGTAATCTACCAGATCCTCTGGGCCAGTTGTTGTGGCGTGAGGAGATTCGGTAGATGAAGCACTCAACTCGTGACTGAACCTTAGAAATATATTATATACTTTTCTCTAGAATAACAATACAACTTTGCGTCACTGCGAAAAGCATGTCCCATTTGCATCCTGTTTTTGATGTGTGCATGCTCGACATCAGTATAATTCAGGTAGAACGTTGCCAAGTTCGAAATTATTTGTCATTCCAATTGAAAGATTTGTGTAAAGAGAGAGATATTTTTCAACGCATTCAAGACTAGGAATCGCACGTTAAAAAGTAAGACCTCGTTAATCCTTAGCTCGCACAAGTTTCGACTTCTGAGGGCTGTCGTTCATAGGAGGTGACAGCTGGTTAACGGTAAAAACATTTTTTTAGTCGTGAGTTAAATTAATTCTATACAACAATGTATCCTATGTTACCGTAATGTAAGTGATCGTGCAAACGTGCTTTGTCCTCAACACGAAGTCCACTGTATTTTTTGTTTTTTCTTCTATTAGTAAAATCGATTTATTTTGAAGTTTTTCTGAAAGTGCAAATTTGTAAATTTGTCCTTTTGCATGTCTTCGTTTAGATTTACCAACGTGTTCATGTCATTCAAACTAAAATCTAATCATTTCCATTTACACGGATTAACAAACCTAGAAATACTGGAAACTGAACCAAATTTGTAATTGTTATAAATTTAATTCATTAAAAGACTGTCATGAATGCGCTTAAAAGTATGAAACTTCTTAGATTATGAATCAAAACATTTAACATCAAATTATTTAGATAAATAAATAAATAAATAAATAAATAAATAAATAGAGTTTTATTTTACAAAGTATTCTTTCGTTTCTACACCAGGAATGATAAGTTCAAAACTCCCGCACACAGCAGCTCAATCTTCGCCCAGAGGGCTCAGGAGAGGAGAGGTTCGGGAGGACGCACTGAGAGCCGCCTCCCTTACTCCGCAGACATTGCTGGCTGCGAAGCGAGGGAGCGCTTGTGCCAAGGGGTACACAGGGTCCCGACAAAGGGGCGCTGGTAGCCTCCCCCGCTGGTGTTAGCGGAGGGTCGAGCTTTCCAGTCCATGGTGGTGATGGTGCGTATAATACATGCCTCCTGCAACGCTCATGCATGTCGTTCATGTTGAATTCAATGTAGATAATTCGCTTTGTCTGAGTTTACTCGGAGGTGGTTGTTTGCGTGCTGTCCCGGAAAAGGCTGATGCAAAAAACCGGGTAAATTATTTAGATGGGACACTATAGAATTCCAACGTTTTCCGTAAAAATACTGATCCATTAATCATTATCAACGCAAGTATATGAAGATCTATATTCTGTAAAGTATAAATGACTTAATTTTGTTTACTTTACTTCTGCGACTGTTATCCGTGGCATAGCTTTTGTGTGGGAAAGCAGCATGCTCTGGGTGATTTTCGCACCCTACGGCATGTAGAATGCCAGGAGAGTTGTGAAATCACTTCGTCAGTAAAAACCGTAAGATGAAACCATGGTACTGAATGCCTGAACAGATAATATAACCACGCACGAAAAAAGGGTGTACCCTGTCGTGAAAATAAGCCGCCTTAAGACATCTGCGCATATGAGCATTATGGTAAAATTAGGAACGGAACCTTTTAACCCTGATACAAAAGCTATGGCTCATATACTCGTTAGTGAAAGTGGAATTATTATATTATTTTCACCTGTCGAGTATATAATATGTTCGGTTATTGTAAGAGCTGCCCCTTATTTAGGTAAATGTGTATACCGGGAACCATGAATGGGTAAAGCTGTCGTTTATATTGTAGTAAAGGTTTATGTCTACTAGTGTAGAACAATATACCTTGGATTTTGATGTATCATTATAGGTATAATGTAATATGGTTTTGTGTAATTGCTTGATTTGCATTTATCAAGGTTTGAACTAATTAACCGTTTTGTTTATGTCTTATATGTCAGATTAATGTTTCATTGATTTATTTGCCTGATTTTATCGCATGTTACCTGTATAATGTATTAAAACATGTACTGTTGTGCACGTTTTGCTTGATATATTTTGTGTATTCTGATATTTGATTACCAGGTGTGTTATTGGTATATAATGATTTATTGCGAAAAACAAAGGTATTTAGTAATGACTGAGGTTGCTATCATTGAAAGTATGTTTTTATGTATGTGAACTATTATCCAGAAACATTCATGTGCTTATTACCTTTATTTATTTAACTGTTTTTAATATACCTCCGTCAGTAGCAAAAGTTGACTTGCGGGATATCAAGTAGATCTAGAATGGAAATACTTGTATTTAATTCGAAACTATTCTATGTTTATTTAATATACTTATCAAATTAATCTGTCTTGTTTTCTTTCTATACTCGAATTTCACTTATAACAGGTCGTCACGTACTTTCTAGGACCATCAGGGGTATAACGTAGCCGCTCACGTTATATTCCTGATTGTTGTGGGGTTTCCTGACGTTTCAATACGCCTCGTCCATCATCAGACCAAGCGCTGATGGCGAATGAGACTTTGCGTTAGAAACTCTAGGATATTCTAAACGGAGTAGAGACTAAGGTCGATACCGCGTTATCACAGGCTAATAAACTATTCAAACCGAATAAATATCCTGAATATTGTAGAGTTTTTTTCCATAGTTGATGCATCTCTCGAGACTCAAAATGAACCGCACTATACACCATTCGGAGCTTAAGATATCATGATCTTCAGAAACTAATTTGAAAAATATCGCCTTTTCTGTATTTCTTTCTACTCCAGCATGAATATGTAAATTCACATGCAAATTTCCCGCGCCCCAGTGTATTAGTATGCAAAGCCTCTCTGGCTTTTAGAATAGAACGTTTAGATGCAGCGATAACTGTCATTTTCTCCTCGGAGTAGCAAAAATTAACATTTACGTACAAATGACTAGATATAATTATTCGACGAACAAAATTTTGAGTGTGATGGGCTTAATTTGGAGAGGCAATTAGTTGAGAAGATTATTAAGCAGGTATTTTATATTCACCTTGTTCATTGGTCTTACGTTTTTTAATCTACTGATTCTCACGAAAATAAAAGTCCTTTAATGTTTGCAAAAAATTTTGAGAACCAAATGAAACTAGGCAGGAATTGGCGTTTTTTTTTATTTCTGGATATACAATTTCTGGGGAAACACTCACTTGGGCAATGTGTCTTGATTGACAACAAAGGGATGTGAGACACAATTCGTTGTGTTAATCTCGATAACACTACAAATGATGAAACGATTGAATATAAGTCAAAAGACCAAGACTATGGAAACATCTATGCGATATGCCTGAGAAGTGAGCAAGTTTGAGAGCACGGCATCATTGACGAGTCGTATTCCATATTTTTTGACAGAATTTGAAATCTTCATCAGAAGGTGCAGTTTGTCAGTTTGCCATCTTGAGTATTTTCATTTTCGAAGTGCAAGATTTCATTTTACTGTATATATGGAATTCTACTGCTCGATGGTATAGAAAAAGAACAAGTTGGTGAGATATCATCTGAGTTTTCGAATGGAGCAACAATTTTAGTTCTCTATGGATTCAAATTTGTGGTCAGAAAAGTGTTTAGGTCGCTGACATCAGAAATGCGTTTGGAAAGCTCCAACACCTGTTCTAGAACATAAATGAAAGCGAAGCAGCGTTATGTACATTGAAATGCTCTTTAATGTTGATTATGACAAAGTTCAATTTTGTGAAAGGAATTTACCAAAAGAGATCTGTGTGAGTGGCTCTGGTTTGTATAAAAGTCAGCTAAAACTACATCACGAAGAAAATGTTCTGATTTGAACTAGCTCACATGTAAGGTGAAAAGACATCATTATATCATTATAATCATAATTGATACATGAATTAAAGGGAAAAGTGGGAAAAAGGAAGAAAGTATCTGATAGGTGCAAACCAAATAGTGAAACATGGAATAACCTATTTGAAAGTACATTAAGCATGCCCAAGATAAGGATATACACCATGAGGATCTCGTCAACCGTAACAATTATAAAGTGGGTAATGGGTTTATTTTTTTCTGAAGTTATTTGGAGAGTTTTGGAAAGACTTAGGGCTCTTTCTCATTGCGACTGATCACACAATCTCAGTATAACGTTGCGTTTCGAAGAACCATTATAAACTTATTTTTGGTATGGCATGAAAAAAAGTATAACTTGTATGGAAGCATCTTTCATTAAAAATGTAGCGACGTACGACACATTTCAGAAAAAATGATTTCTTATTAATAGCTTATCAACATAATCTAATATTAATTTTTCTCAAACATTTTAAATAGTAGGCTAGGTTAGGTTTGAAATTGAGTGGGCACATACCTGCTTAACATATTTCCGGTTCTGGCCCCGTGAACGTTATTTCGGCCCCCCTTTTGCTAGGGCGTCCGCTATTTCGATCCCTTCTAGGCTCGTGTGACATGGTATCCAGACTAGGTTGACATTGTTGCGTTGTGTCAGTCGGTTTAAGGTTTCTCTGCAGTTCCATACTGCTCTGGATTCAAGCGCTTTCAGTGCTGCTTCTGAAAATCTGAAAATATTTATATTATTTTTCGTGTGTGGTGTCGATTTTACAGCTCCCTTGCACACATTTCAATGGCATATACCTCTGCCTGGAATACCGTAGTTAATTTGTCCATACTGAATGAGCGTTTCACTACTGGGTTCATCCCGTATATTCCGGCTCCGACGCCTTCCAGAGTTTTGGATTCATCGGTAAACCCAAGTTCATTTGCCCTGCATAGGTCAGTTTCATTCCGAACCCAGTCTTCTCTTTCAGGGAAGACCACAGTGTAGAGCGTGTGAAGGTTGATAGTTTTGGGCATGATGTCTGTGGGCATTCCTAGAATGTTTTGAGCTATTATGCCCTTCAGCATGCTGCTGCTTCTCATGACCACTGCCTGCGGTAGATTAATGGCAGCTTGGTGGAGTCTGTATGTTGCCTCTTTCTCCAGAAATATGTGAAGAGGAAGTAATCCGAGAAGAGCTTCCATAGCTGCCATTGGCGTGGAGCAAATTTCCCCAGTAATCACCAGACACGCTTGTCTCTGTAGTCCGTTCAGTTTAGCCTTGGCCATTTTTGTTGACCCTTGCTCCACCAGACTACAGAGCCATACATGATTATTGGTGTATGACGATCACGTACAGCCAGTATACTTGTTTTGTTGACATGCCCCATGTTTTGCCACATATTCTGCGGCATGTCCATAATGATAGGCTAGCCCTTCGGATAGTCTTTTTCAGATGCGACTTCCAATGTAGCATTTTATCTAGGGTTATTCCCATAAATTTTGCTTCACTCGCAAAAGGAATTGTTACACCATTGATGGAAAAAGGTATTAAATGTTCTAGCTTCCTTTTTCTGGTGAACGGTACTATGACAATTTTGTGAGGGTTAATGGACACTTCCTCCCTCTCACACCATTTATATATGGTGTCGAATATATCCTGAAGGGCATAGGAGATCGTCTCTTCTGATTTATCGCTTATTACTATGACCAGATCGTCAGCATATGCTTGCAGATCGACCTCCCGTAGCGAGAGAATGGCCAGCAGATCATCCACCAGCAGTGACCATAGCAGAGGGGAGAGAACCCCCCCCCCCCGAGGGCAGCCTCTGGCTGGTTTGAAGCTGACACTTTCCCCCTGTAGAGAGGTCGTTATAAATCTGTTATGAAGCATAGTTCTTATCCAATCACGTAGTATTGGTTCAATTCTTCTAGAGACAGTGGCCTCATATAGGGAGTGAGGTAGTGCATTATTTATTGCCCCTTCTACGTCAAGGAATGCGGCGACTGCTACTTCCTGGTGTTCCAGGGCGTCGCTTATTCCAGAGACAAGGTTGTTGAGGGCAAGTTCTGTTAATTTTCCAGCCTGGTAGGTATACTGGTGAACAATAAGTGGGTGCTTTGTTAATACACCCCATCTCATGTGCCCGTCCAGTACTTTCTCCATGCTTTTCAACAGAAAGAATGTCAGACTAATAGGTCTGAGAGATTTTGGGTGTGGGTCAGTCCGACCCACCTTAGAAATATAGATCATCCTAGTCGCGGTCCAGTTAGATGGAATATGGTTCCAAACTAGACTGGATCTGAATAGTCTTATAAGGATAGGTACAATATGTTCCATTCCTTTTTGTAACAAAACTGGAGCTATGCCATCCTCTCCTGGCGAGTTAACCGCCCATGTTATCGCCTGTGGTGTGATTATTTTGTTGGTAACCACCCAGTCATCTCTGCCAGGTCGTTTTATCCGGCCTATATTTGTGACTGGAAGTCGATTGTCCAGAATCAGGCTGCCTGGGAAGTGGTTATTATCCAATAGCTCTAGTGTTTCTTTCCTGGAGGCCGTAAAGAAGCCGTTTGGACGTTTAAGCGGTCCCAGCTCCTGTGTCGGCTCTCTGGATAGAATTTTGTGGATACGGGCTCTGCTTGATGTGTTGGACACATTTTCGCAGAATCGTTTCCGTGATTCTCGTTTTGCTTTCCGGATAACTTTTTTATATGTGGTTAGAGCGAACCTACAGCAAATGTTCGAACAGATTACATCTAGTGTTGTAGACACAAGTATACCCGTCTTACGGTGGAATTTAAAACTTTTTTCAACATTTCAGATGTGTTAGATGTGAAAAAAGTCTAAAGGTGGCCAGGGTGTATCACTATGAGTGCCAATCCATTTTCTTGGAATTCGTTCAACAGCTATGGCATTATGAGCTGGTGCACCATCGTGTTGAAACTAATTATGCATCTTCCAGATCTTTTCGTAATAGACAAAGGTCACGTTGAGCAGAAAGACGTCTGGTAGATAAATGGAGCTATAACTTTAGCTCCAAAAATTCTACATTAAATATTGAATCCGAATCGATTAGTATCTGGATGATCTCTTTTCGAGTGAATTTTATTGCGACCAATAATAGTGCGTGTTGTGCCTGTTGAAAGTACCGTTATTGGTGACCATACTTTCTATACCACCCGCAAAAATGTCTACGCCGTTCGTCATCATTTGGTCTTAAGCCTTGACGAATTCGAAATTTATATAGCTGGAAAATTTATTTTTCACTTATAATTGCACGAGACGTCTGTATTTTATAGGGTTAATTTGGGTTGTTCAATGAGAAACTATTGCCTAGCAGCAATTAGACGAGAAATAATATCAACTCTTAAAAACGCGACACCGCAATTGCGCATTTTTTTGCATTTTCAACGTACTTTGTAACTCTTACCACAAGGATTTTCTGAAATCGTTGATGTTCATATCATAACGTATGGGTGTATCATATTGAGTCAATGCAGAGCAATGGAAAAAAGTGTAATCGGACTTGCAAAAATATTTTTTATAATGCTTGTGTCAGTCAGTGTATTTTGTACGTCGCTGCGATGAACTAACATGATTCAAAACTGACACATTTTCGAAAGGAGATGAAGAGGGTCAGAGAAGGCCAACTTCTGTGTCGGCCTTTATAAAAATATTGTTGCAGTTCATGACATGTTATCAGACTATGGAATTGAGCTAAAACGAATATTTTATGCACTGAAGGGTACGAGGAAGAGACAAGAAAGAAGTAGAATATTTTATATGAATGTGTGTCGATTTAAATATAAACTGCAAAAAGGATCCCAAATTCCAGAAAGTTTATTGAAATCGAGCTGGGATGATAAATATTGCTTTCCTGATCTGTGCTCCATTTTCAGAAAGTTATCAAGGCGTATTGTGACTATATATCAAGAAGACAGCTGTAGCAAATGAGTCGGGTACTGTCGATGTCGATAATTGAATGCCAGAAGGCTTGAGTCGACCAACGCAAACGGTAAAACTCTCTGGTATAACAGCCGGTTAACGGAAAAAACAATTTTAAATAATTTTAAATATTCGACCAATAACAAGGTAGTGATTGTGCCCTCCGAAGAACCAACACCTTATTCCTGGAATAGATTCACCCCAACCATAATTGATCTGGTAGTTAACAGGAATGTCACGGATCTGAGCGACCTCCATGGGATGACTTCGGATCATGACTCAGTCCTATTCCAACTTAAGTAGGAGCAGAATATTCCCCTGACGTTAAATTACGATTACAGGAATACTGAGTTCAGAAAGGCATGACATCAATGAAATCAAACATCTGTGATGATGACATTGAGGAGAAAACGCTCGCTCTGATAAGTAACAAACAAAAAGCAAGACAGCTACCACTACCAGAAAATTTGAGGTAAAGGGAAACCGAAATAATCTTCCAGTCGCTGTTAAGAAAATGTTTAGTATGAAGAACTCCACAAGAAAGAGATGGCAAGCCACTCGAGATCCAGAACTCAGGCACAGAGATCTCCGAGCTGATCAATGAAAACAACAAAAAGAGCTGGATGAATGAACTGGAGAAGCTGGATGTTTGTGACAATTCTCTGTGGCATATAGTCATGCGTATCTACAAACGCTTCGAGCCAGTGCCCGCCATGGAAAAGGGTGACGAACGTGCTATGACGGACCCTTAGAAGACCAAGTTAATAATAATAAACACTCGTTGAGTGTACCCAAAGGCATTGCCTGTGCGGGTAGTAGACGGCTATTACTATTATTTGCCGTGGCGCTCCAGGGTGACTTACTGATTTTTGGTGGCGTATTCACTTTTCAGCTGTAGGAAAACCCGGAAAACCGATAGCGCTGACTCGGGTAGTCAGTGTGCACTCCAAGCTAGCACCAGCCGTTATTGGCATCCAGACAACTCACAATACACTTGCTTTTCATCAAGGACTGCGGTCGCCTATCGATATGATATAAAGTAGATGAGAAAAATTCTCTTGTACCTACCGACTATCGCTATGCTGGAGTTTCGAATGGCCTTTGCATTATACCACTGATCCACCGAAAGAATACTTCGCAGGAGTCCCCAAAAAGACACCTGCCGTTAATGAGGAGCAGAAATAATTTTCCAGACAAACGGATAACTTCTGTGAAACTCTCCCCATGCCTATTGGCCCTCAAAGATTGGCCAATATCTTAAATACCTATAAGGAGCTAACGAAAGTCGAAGACTTCCCACTAATGAGGCGCCTGGGTCAGATGGGCTGGACACGAGTTTCCTCAAAAGGCTTTCCAGGAAGGTCCTCCTCCAGCCAATCCACATGCCAGAAGGATGTAATAATTTCCATCTCGAAAACTGGTAAGGATAGCCATATGCTGGACTTATCATGCTACTGAGTGTAGTGGCCAAGATATTGGATACGATATCATCAATTCCATGAGGAAGTAAAAGTTTAGCTGAATATTTCGGAACTTGAAGATCTCAGACGAAGTTAACGTGAGATACCTGGGGGTACAATTGAACAGGCGTCTAACAATGAATGCCTACATAACTCTGGCAATTCAAGGGCTGTTGCGGCACTGAGCCTGGATAATAAAATTTTATAGGCCTGCTCGGTGTTCTGCAACCTGTATAAAAATCAATTCCAGAGATTTGACAAGATGCAGATCAAGGTACTTCGTATCATCACCAAGAGTGATAGATACATTCGTTTGTATGCGCTGCGAGAGCATCGACTCTACCCCGGCATAAGTGAAACAACTGTACAAACAAGTTTTACAAACACTTTGTCTGAAATTATTTGGAAATTATCTGAACAATAGATTCCAATCTGTGAGAGTAGACAATGAAAAGAGCGACAAGAAGAAAATAGAGTATGGCGTGCCTCAAGGGACCGTATTAGGCCCTATCCTCTTTAGTATCTATGTTAATGGCATGTTTTCTTTAAAGAGTCGGGGGGAGATATTGGGATTTGCTGACGATACTGCCGTCATCTATAAAGCAAATACCTGGCAAGAGTTGAAGGACATTTTAGAATCAGATTTTCCTTTGTTGAAAAACTGGCTAGATCATAAATTATTAACTGTAAATTTAGAAAAAACATACTATATGCCATTTAGTTGCAATAAATCGAACACTCCACCTTTCGAAAGTCTAACGATAAACACCACTGGACAACATCACACTATTCTGCCAGAGGAAAAAGTGAAATATCTAGGCGTTATAATGGATACAAACCTCAAATGGGATGCACATATAAAATATACATGCAACAAACTTAGATTCATTATACACAAATTCAAGTACTTGAAAGATATTCTACCTTTTTACCAATTAAAAGTCTTGTACCATGCTTTGGTTGAAAGTCACCTGAGATATAGTATAGTATGCTGGGGAGGCGCATTAAAAACACACCTTCGTCCCCTAGAAAATCTGCAAAAGAGGTTTCTTAAAATTATTATGTCCAAAGAGTTCAGATATCCTTCAGACGCACTATTCCACGAAGCCAAAGTGTTTGACATTCGCCAACTATTTTATTATAACATAAATATGAGATATCACCAAAACAAACGTTTCAACCTGCCTAGTCATTCTTACCCTACAAGGAAAAAACATCATCATGTGGTTCCACAAATGCAGAAAGCTATAGGACAGCGAAGTTATCAATATATAGCACCAAAATTATACAATAGTGTTCCACAACACATACAAAAAATCAATAATTCACAAACGTTCAAAAAAGTACTGAAACAATTCATTTTGTGTCAACCACGACGAAATATTTCGGACATGATATAAATTTATTAACACATGCACATATAATCACAAAAATAATAGCAATGTATTTATTATCTCAGCTTCCATGTACACATGTTTATCAAGCTGGTCTTCTTTAATTAATAAGGTTTTGGTCCACTAAATTTGAGTGTATATTTTAGATAATATGTTATCTTGAAAATTTTTTCATTATAAAAAAGATATGTTTTAAAAGTTTACTAGTAATATAGGTTTCTGCGTAACATTGTGATTCTCATTTTTTAATTCTGTTAATGATATTGTTGTCTGCTGTATTATATTTATATTTTTATATTTTTACATTATTGTTAGTGTTTATTTTATTATATAATTGCGAAACAAGTGTTCTTACACTTATCGCCTGTAGCGATATTTATATTAATCAACATTTTGTTGCTCATGTATATTGTATTTGCCTAATAAATATCTTTATTATTATTATTATTATTATTAATAGCTCTCTAACCGGAGACCTGGCAAGGCTTAGGAAATATGATAATAAACCTCGCAAACACGGCGGGCTAAGTATACGTTTCTACGGCATCAAGATGATGTACCATGCTTTTGTCTATGAGCTGTACGTTCTCTTCGTATCCCTCACATCAAATTTTGAGATGAACCGTGGTCATTTGTCGTTCCCAAACTTCATTCCGATAGTATGCCACCACCACCCTTAAGAACTGATGTAGATGTGTTCACCTTGAGGCATATAGTTTGAAATAGGGCTGATCAGTCTTGATCTTGGTCTCGAAAAAATAAATGAAGTCTTAGTCTTGATAGTCTTGGTCTTGATAGTCTTGGTCTTGGATCAAAATTTGTCTTGAAATTCGAATTATTCAATTCAATTATCCACCAGTTTATATGCATATAATATGTATTTCGTATTTCTTAGTCTTTAACAATTGTCACTTTGATCTGACAATTGTCACTTCGATCTGGCAATTGACACTTCAAACTGGCACATTTTTCGTCTACTCTATGCAAAAATATTGTTTTTCAGTCAAATTCAAAGTGACAATTGCCAGTTCGAAGTGACAGTTGTCAGATCGAAGTGACAATTGTCAGTTCAAAATGACAATTGTTAGATCAAAGTGACAATTGTCATATCAAAGTAACTATTGTCAGATGAAATTGGCAATTGTCAGTTTGATAAAAGTGACAATTGTCAGTTCAAAGTGAAAATTGTCAGATCAAAGTGACAATTTTCGGTTCAAAGTGACAATTGTCAGCTCCAAGTAACAATTGTCAGATGCAAGTGACACTTGTCACTTCGATCTGGCAATTGCCACTTCAAACTGGCACATTTTTTGTCAACTCCATGCAGAAATATTGTTTTTAAGTCAAATTCAAAGTGACAATTGCCAGTTTGAAGTGACAATTGTCAGTTCAAGGTAACAATTGTCATATCAAAGTAACAATTATTGTCAGATGAAAGTGGCAATTGTCAGTTCAAAGTGACCATTCATTTCGAAGTGGGAGTTGTCAGTTCGAAGTAGGAATGGTCAGATCGAAGTAGGAATGGTCAGTTCAAAGTGACAATTGTCAGCTCATAGTAATAATTGTCAGATGCAAGTGACAATTGTCACTTTGAACTGGTAATTTTCACTTTAAACTGACAATTGTCACTTTGATCTGACAATTGTCACATCGAACTGGCAATTGCCACTTCAAACTGGCACATTTTTTGTCTACTCCATGCAAAAATATTGTTTTTTAGTCAAATTCAAAGTGACAATTGCCAGTTCGAAGTGAAAATTGTCAGATCAAAGTGACAATTGTCAGTTTAAAGTTTGTCGGTTCAAAGTGACAAATGTCAGATGCAAGTGACAATTTTCACTTCGAAGAGGCAATTCCAAATGTATTGAAATATATTTTGGCCCTTCTACGCCTTCTTAATGACTTAAATCGCTGCTGTAAAAAACAATCATCAACAGAAAATTCGACAGATTCGATGGTATGGCTCTGTATGTTTATAGTTACATTATTCTCTGCTCTAATCTCAGAATGTAGATTTCGGTAGCAGTGAGGATTTACCGCTTTTTTGGAATCTACTACTTTAAAAGCAGGGCTTTTTCAGGGCTTAAACTGCGAAGACAACTTTGAAAATAACATGAGAACATCATCTGTTTGTGTTAGCTAATAATAATTCAAGACTTATCAGAGTGACTGATTTTATACTATCGTTTGACAAAGCACATCAAAAATTTTGCCCCGAAGAATTCATAAAGATTTCCCAGTTTGCATCATAAATCTTTTTCAGAATTCCGAACAATATTAGGCTATGGAATATAACAAGTTTTTTTATTGAGCTATTTATTCAAGAATGGCCCGAGGAGTCTTATTTATCTTTACTGCATAAGTATTGGGTTACTTCAAGTGCTTTCTGAAAAGATCGTTACTTCTCAGTGTTTTTAGAGTTTTAAAAAATATGATGACGAGATATCGATATCGGCCACGATTTAATTCGAAACATCAAGAGTGCGATGATAAAAAATTTGTGGAAGATATACAGCCTCTATAAAACGAAAAAGATGAAGCTAACGAATCATCAAATGATACATGATTCAAATATTTTGACATCTTGTCCTTTATTTAATCGATTGAAAAAATAGTGTTTCTTTTACAAAATATAAATATCAATACCTGGGGCTTTTATTTCTCATACACTATTTTATGCAATTAGAGCAGCATAGCGCTGAGCGAGATAGTGAGATACTGATAGAATATTAAAAATTCACCAATGCGTCGCTGACTTTTTTTCATGTATTCAGAATGATATTTCCTAATTTATTTTTAATAATGCGAAACGGATTAATCAATCCAACCCAATCATCCTGCTTGGGATCAAATGTTGAAACGCAAGACTCTCATCATTTCTAGTTCGCACAAGTCTCCTGAAGACTTCTGACAGTTGTTTGTAAGGATGCAGCCGGATGACGGAGAAGAACAAATATTTTGCCTAAACCTACAAAAAAAACAATAGAAAATAACTACTGTCCTCTATGCTCGGTAGCGAGGCGGTTAGATGCCGGCCTTCTAAACTTCCGCTTGCATTTGGCCAGGTTCGAATCCTGGAGAACGAAATAAATTTTCTCAATTTCATAGGAATCGATAGTTGTCTAGATGCCAATTCTGGCGTCTGGTGCTTGTTTGGAGTTCTCGCCGACCACCCGGATTGGTGCTGGAAGATTTCCGGATTTTCCTACAGCTGAAAAATGAATACGCCACCAAAAATCAGTAAGTCGCCCTGGAGCGTCACGGCAAATAATAATAATAATAATAGCTGTCCTGTACCCGCACAGGCAATGCCTTTGGGTACACTCTACGAGTGTTTATGATTGAATATTATTATTAATATTATATAATAGGTTTTATCCTAGGTCACACATACGTGGAAAGCACACTGGGCCAGAATGAAAGATGTTGATAGTAAAAGCAATAGAGAACGAGAACTTGCAAGAAAAAAGCGGAACTATTTCAATGATAAGTAGAAGATGCAATTTCCCAAAAAATGGCAAAAAGATACAACCAGATCTGATGGACACAAAAACTCCAAGTAAAGAGAAAGAAGACGAATATAGCCAAAAGACAGTGGAAAAAAGACAGAGATAACCAACAAAAAAGATTGAGATATGAAACAAGCAGAAAAAAGTACAAGACGATAATAAAGGAAACCGAAACACAGCTCAATGAGAGTGTCCATCACCAACAAAATCATGAAGACTTATGTAAACTCGCATACAGAACACTAAAACGCAAAAATAAGAAAAATACTCAACTGATATATTTTCAGTGATGAAACAGATCCTGGACAAATAACACTAAGGGTAACACTTTCCAAAGAGAGGACCAAACACAAACGAACAACTCACTGCAGCTGACAATCACACAAATGCCAAATGAAGTTGATTGATTGGCAATTTCAAGTAGAGGTCCAGCAGGGTACTTGAAGCACAACAAGGCAGCGGCCACAGATAAAACGTCAAATGAAGCGGCTAGATACATAATTGAAGCGCAAGAGATATGCCTTATTGGAATCTAAAACCAACCCCTCAGATGAGGTGAATTTCCGAAAATCTGGAAGAAGTCGAACGTTATTTGGATTCCAAAGAAAGAGAACAAGCAAAGACTTGTCTCACTGAAATACTGCAATAAGATAAACAACAGTGGGTTCAGTACGGTAGACGCAATACAAAGCTCAACACAGACGGTTAGGACAAATGAGAGAAGGAAGATATACTCAGTAATCAAGTAGGAAATAAAAAAATTATTCTACTCAGCATGAATACCGACTTTAGAGGATATGTTTAGAGAAAAGACGGTACCAAAGAATACTGCAAGACTGAGGTAGAATTCCTAAAAGCAAGGATAATTTCTATTGGACTTGTGACAAGTATAACTGATTGGGGATGTCCACAAGGTTCAACTCTTGGAGCAGTGGGTACGGAGACAAACAAGGAATTTAAATTCCAGGCATTTGTGGACGACCACGTAGTGGTGATCGTAGGTAGAACAAACAAATCGAAGAAAGGTGGAAGAAAGTGTGGAACGAATGTAAAATCTCGGTGGCAAGAAATGAATTGCAGTATAACGAAGAAAGGGCAGAATCAATGTTTGTAACCGCGAATACACAGACCAACAATAGAAATGGACGCATACACACTAGAGATCAGAGAAAACAAAGTATTTTAGCATTATCACATAGCTTATGGAGCAACTAAAACCCAGGACCACATGCTAAGGATGGACAAGAAAAAAAAAGGAATAGACTGCAATGATATACATGTGGAAAACAAATAAGTTTCAAAATAGGAATGGAATAATAATATCAATAATAATCCTTTATTGCCCAACAGGTAACACCCAATTACAGGACCTAATACAAATTATCAATACTATCAATCAGTACATTATGAACAAGGTATAAATTGGAACATAATACATCATATAATACATAATGCAGATATTTATTTGAACGAGTGAAACTAAAATGATTATATGAGCTTACTTATGATAAAAGATGATATCATGAATATGAACATGAAACTGATAAAATGTTGATCGAGTGTAGTCATTTCCATATTTTCATTGGTACTTTTTTATGTGCTTCACAGATTAGGTATTTATATCGCAAAAACTAATTTTGAGTTATAGTTATCGCAAATACCTATATTTAATTGGAGATTGCAAAATCAAATTTGCTCGTGCCGTAGTAGAATGTGAGACTCAACCGTGACTGAACTCTTGGCACGCTGTTCAAATCAGATAGGAGCAAACTGCAGTCAATCTGGCTGTGCAGCAGTTGGTGAAGAAAAATTACTGTAGTACATTTTCTCTTTTTTCCAAGGAATCGAATTGAAAATGGTTCAGAAGATTATTGTGGTCAGAACTCCTAGTTGGATGTACACCACAATTTTTGAAAAACATGAATTTTAAAAACTTTTTTTGTACTTTTTCAATTGTGTACTCATGACAGTCATAGTATGGGCTCTAAATTATTGAACAATATTTAAGTTTGGATCGGATATATGAGAAGTACAGTATTTTTAGAGCATTTAAGTTACCGACCTTTTGACAGTTTCTTATAATAAATCCTAACATTCTTTTAGCTACAGCAGATTTTTTATTCATGTGATTGGCAAAAGTCATTTTAGAGTCAAAGAAAACACCTAAATCTTTTGTCTCTTCATGATTTACTAAATTGCCTTATATACTTTAGGGGTGCTCAATGTGTGCATGTTTTCTAGTATAAGATATAACCTTACATTTAGAGATATTCAAACGTAGGTTATTACCTTCATACCAAGCCTGCACATTGTCTATGTCTTCCTGAAGGGTTTCGCTATATCCCACATTGTTCATAGAATTCAGAATTTTCAGATCATCAGCAAAAATGAGCTTCATTGAATTAATTTGAGTGCTTAAATCATTAATAAATAGTCCCAAATAATGGTCCCAAGTTAGATCCTTGAGGAACACCAGATGTGGAAATAATTTCATTTGACTTGTATCCATTGTAATGAACTATTTGATTTCGGGTAAAAAGGTACGATTCGAAAAAACCTAGAAGCTTTCGACTGAAGTCAGTTTTATCCAGTTTAGACAGTAAAATGCAATGATCAATTTCATCAATAATGAACATGAGATGAAAACAAAGACGTGACGATACACACAGAATCAATAAACGCAAACAACTTGATTATTAACAAGAACAGAACAGACACAATTGTAAATAACATACAAAAATATATGCAGTTTAAGCTAGACAATGACCAAAGGAGAAAAGTATCCTATATGTGCACAAACGACAAGGGAATCAAGAGAGCCGAGAGGAAAGTACAAAAGCAAAAAGGATTGAAACAAGAACAAATTAACAGTGCAAAAAAGGAGGAAAACGCTCAACATATTCCCAAAACTGGGTAGGAAAAAGATCAAACGCACACAGAAGACACTCAACTGATTACGGAACATAATGGAAACTTCCAGGAATATTATAAACGTTTCAGATAAAGTACAAACGGACTATACAACTGTGGAAATGGCACGGAAGACTAGTAACACAATAACAGAAAAAGAAAATGCAAGAGAGGAATTAAGGCAATACTTAGCAACGAAAAACAATAGATACCAGCCTTAGATAAGAGTCAGAAAGGGTAAATATAAAGAGTTACTGGACAAAATGAATAAATGGGGAGAGGAAATGATAGACGACATATTAAATGAAAGCTGAAATACCAGATAAATAGAGACAAACTGAAAAATTAATGAAAAGAAATAATTTATACAACGGTCGAAAACAAGCGTCTCTAGAAAATGAAGAAATACGGGCATTGAATTACATTTTTTATCCATTTATGCAATGTTCCTCAAGGAGAACACTATTGCAAGTGCTGATTGTAATGAAGACCTTGAATATTATGCTTCATTTGATTGAAAGTGATCACCTGCGTACAAGCATGTTTTGAGGTTTCTTCCACTCATCAGTGCTAGGATGGGTCAGACAATAATGGAGTCGTCTTGTTCCTCAAAGAGGAAGATAACATCCAAATGTTTTATAGTAGTTCCCTAGGAATGGAGTCGCGACTTATAATAAGTACAATAAAAACCATATAGTATTCCTTGGTATCGCATACTCCAGGAAGAGTAATTGTAATTATTCGTTCCTCTAATTTTTGGATGCAAGAATGATGGGATGAGTTGCAGGAGATTTCACCAGATAGAAGAATAGCAATATGGCGTCATGCCGCAAGGTGGACAGACCTTCCACAACTGAATGGCGGAGAACACGTGATGCTATGTCCTCTACGACCATTGAATTTTATCAGTACGGTTCTTGAGAAAGTTTTTTAAAAGGAAGGCGTAGCAAAAATCTCTAAAACTTTAAACTTTGAAATAAATTTGTTTATTCAAACGAGTTATTACGCACATACCGGTTTGATGGTTATTGCCAATTATCATGACGTCAAACCTTTCCATATGGATAGAAAAGTCCTTTCAGTTTATGATTGGAGTTTCAGAGGTAAACATTGAAGTATGTATGCAGTGCCATCTTTAGGTTCCAAAAAGCACTACAATATGAACGTCATCTTCGATAACAATCGGGAACACCACCCATAAATTAATCAATTTTGTAAACTTCGAGACGAATATAATCCAAGTGTGTTTACAAAAAACTGATCCCTCATTTTTCACAATGAGTTACATTACTATATATTGAAAATATCACACAATATATAGACAAATAATGAAGTGTTCTTAGTCACAACAATATAATTGCTATTTACTTAGTTCAAGATCCCAATACATAAACTCCCACAAGGTGTGTTTTCCGAACAATTCTGTGTTCACTACAAACCAGTTACTTTTCGATCATGATCTGATTCGATATGTCAGAAACATTCATCACTTTCGAGCAAGTTCCAAAATCTCATCAAAATCACCGAAGAGCCAAGAATTCTCTTATAAAACAATGGAACATTGATCAAATTTCCAGATGTGATCGAGGGAAAACGTCGAGAAGAGAAAACAAAGTTCAGCTAACTCCACGATGGAGTGTTTGGGAAATCAAAACGAACGAACGCTAAAATGAAAAGCGTAGCGATCGTCGATTGGAAAATAAAGAAAGTATATTAACAGCAGGTATCGATGATATACGATATCGAAGAATACAAGTTGTTACCTGTTATGACATGAATGTCAGTCTGAGAGATTTTAATTCTGATCTATAGAAACCTCTCTATTTCGAATATCATTGAAAAAAATTAACTAACTCAGCTAGAAATCACACAACAAAAATTGAAAGGTATCAATAAAAACTTTAAAATTCACACTGATCGACCAAAATTTTCAGTACATTGGAATTTTAAGCATGGTTTTTGAAAACCGGTCGAAGACGATCATTCAGTGTGAGTTATCCGATAAGAATACACGAGTTGGAAATTTTGATCGTAGTTGGATGGTCGCAGACGGTCGGTCATGGTTGCTCAGTGTGCTGGCTGCATTACTGGTTTCTCTTTATGTAACCATACTCAAACCAAACACCAAACCAGAAGAACTTGAGAAATTCTTATAACCATCTCTGCCTGGTTTCGAATGTGAAGCACACCCTTCAAAACGACCAGATCTATATGCATCAGCCAAGATGACAATCAAACTTGATCTTATGAAACAGATTAGATGCTGATAATAATAATATAAAAATAATACTCCTTCATAAACACTCGTTGAGTGTACCCAAAGACATAGCCTGTGCGGGTAAAGGGCGGCTTTTATTATTATTTTCCGTAGCGCTCCGGGGCGACTTTTTTGGTGGCGTATTCACTTTTCAGCTGTAGGAAAACCCGGAAAACCTACAAGCACCACCTCGGGTGGTCGGTGTGCACTCCAAGCTAGCACCAGACGAGATTGGCATCTAGACAACTCACAATACACTTGCTTTTCAACAAGGCATGCGGTCGCCTATCGATCGGATATAAAGTAGATGAGAAAAATTCTCTTGTACCTACATCGGGCTCGAACCGACTCTCACTATTCTGATGGAGTTTCGAATAGGAAAACAATTTCAGAAAATTCCCTTCCTCCGTTGAGACCTTTTTTTAGAACCTGTTTGTAAGTATGAAGTTCATAGCGCTATAACAAAACTGAGTAATTCTAGTTCTAGAGATATTCATGACCTAAACAGCCACTTAATGAAATAAATAATAGAACAAATCATCATTCCAATAACTAATTTAATATATCAGATTTTCAGCAAAGGACTCTAGAGTTATACCTATCTTTAGGTTGACAAATCATCCTTAGATAACTACCTCCTGATTAGTATTCTTTCTAATATTGGAAAAATTGTGGAAATGACTCTGAAGTATCGTCTTTATTCTTATTTGGATAACAGGTTTCACTTCAGGCAGCTTTCCGTATAGTGACTGATCAGGGCAGACTATGTGACCTTGAGTGTGTATCACTTGATATACTTATAAACAAATGGAGTCATTTTAGACTTCATCAGTCCATACTTCAACAATAGATATCAGTGTGTTGATTTGAATAACAGGAAGTCAGATCTCAAACAATTTGAATATGGTGTACCTAAAGGCTCCGTACCCGTACCATTTCTGCGTACATAAATGACTTATGTCAGTCTATTGAACTGATTAAATGAGTCTTATTCACTGACTAAACCACCCCAATATGCTCTATGCAACATGCAATATGTAAGGCACATGATGTTCTACCTAAAGTTACCGAACATGATAAAAACGTGGCAAAACGCTTGTTCACGAGAAATAATCTAAAACTAAATGAAAACAAAACACAAAATTGTATTGTCTTCTCAAATTCTCTTCTTCAAAAAGGACAGAATATTTCACTATTAGCTATTAAATTTGTCTATAGCCATATAAAATATGTGCTTGGTAAGTTGTCTAGTGTCCTATTTATTTTGAGGTAACTCAAACTTGTTACTAACATGAATGTACTCAAAATCACATACTTCTCTCTATTTCACTCTGTCATGTAGTACGACATTCTTCTTTGCAATACGGGTTTTGAGATCACAGAAAAGGGTACTATGAATTTTGGCAAATCTTGGCTATAGAGACCATTGTCAACAACATTTCATCAAACTAGGTATAATGCCATTCCCATCACAATATATTCATAATCCTGCTGGAAATATATAACAACAGGAGCAAACTTTTTAAGCACTCTGATATACACAAATACAATTCTAGATATGCAGACATGTTTAATCTTCAACGACTCATAACTTGTAAGCCAACAAAACTGTTTGAATCTCAATTTATAGAGTACTTAAGAATTGTTTTTACAGTGTGTTGGAATACTTCCAAAAGGCCAACTGTCTTAGAGCCTAGACTTATATAAATATGCAGAGATTTTGTGTTCGCTACTGTTTTTGTGTCTATCGTGTTATAATAGTTATTTGTTTTACTAGGCATAAAAGCACAAGATTTAATGCCGCGGCTGGTGTTTCATAGCCGAGCGTAGCGAGGCTATGAAACCAGCCAAGGCATTAAATCTGCTTTTCTGCCGTGTGAAACATATAATTTTTTCTTCAAATTTGTTCCAATTCCACGCAAAATCGACTTTTTCATATTTAAATTGCGTTTCATTATCAATATCCAAATAACTAAATTATTTCATCAAAGGTAACTGGGCCCTGCGTTACTATGTTTACCGCTGATGACGTTTGTTGAATTTGTTTGTTTACTGTTTACTTTGTCATTGTCAATTTTAATAACTAGTTTGATTTAAATTCTTACTTGGTAGGTTGCCTAGCAACGAACTTTTTCTGCCTAGGCAGTAAAAGTGGACTTTTTCTGCCTAGGCATTGAAAGTACAACTTCTAAGCCTGCCAAGTGCCATTAAAAGGCCGCTTTTAATGTCATTTGGAGAAAAATGATTTTATACATATCATTCATTATTTTAGTGATTGTTTTGTGAATAACCATCAAGGTAATCTCACAATTTTATTATTGATATTTGTCTTTTGTCTGACTCACCATAAACATACTTGTAATAAACTAGATGTATCTATCTTTAGAATTTTTGTGAAAACCTCATTTACCCCACTACTCATTTTATTTTTGAAGTTCCTCTCCAAACGTTTTTGTCTGAAATGTATTATTTACCGAAATCCTTTGTTGTCCCCAGCTGCTCTACCAAGTTGAACAGATATTTATTGTATCCATTTGCATTTTGGATTCATTCAAGTTCTATTCTGTTTTATTTTTCATTGAATATTGTTTGTTACCCCTCCCCCATACTGCCTTGGATTCGTTATCTGAATTTATTATTTGTAAGCAGTATGTATTTGATCTTAGATGTTCAAGTTTGTTAGTTTGGCTAGAATTTGTTTCACTGTGCACAGAATATTCAGTTGATTTTTGCATTCTCTAGTATCATTACTTTAGCTCGAGTTTTCATATTTGTTACCCTTTCTTGGAATTTTCATTAGGAAAAGATTCATCAAACAATTTCAGAAATATATTCATTAAAACTTCTTTCTTATTGCTCATTAACTTTACTTCGTTTGATTCGTGGTGTTGATTGAGGAAGCGTTTTGGTGGAAGTTTATCATCCAGACTGATATTTCCTTTTATATATTATTCAATATGCTGACACAAAATTGTTGACGAACATCTATCACAGCAGCTTCATTATACAGGAAGGCCCATTAGTGTGAGGAAGTACAGTATCTCGCCTATCTTGAGTAGTATGAAAAAATGTTTCAGATCGAAGTTATATTTTTATATTTACTTTGATCTCCACATTCTTACGTTTCACTATTTGTGAAAAATGTTGGCCACTGGTAGAACGTACGCGTGAACAAGTTCCTTAAACATTATTTATTTATTTAAAAAATCAGTGGCGTATTTGATTAAAAACTTAAACACCCTGTCTATTGGAAATAAAGCAGTATGTTCCAAGCCAACGCAGATATATCACTAAGATATCGTTATGTCCCACAGACGTCCCAGCGACTCACTTTTGTCACACTCATGATGGATGCTGGCGACGTCTAAGCGATGTAGTTCTGAGACGACGCAAAGATGCCTCCTAATAACGTATCAGGGATGTAACAGAGCGACATAACAGCGATTTCTTCACTGTTATATTCAAGAGATTTCAACGTCTATGCGATATTCCAGACAGAAACAACAAATAGAAAAAGAAAATATATTTTCAATTTGAAAAAAATAAATATAACAAAAATATAAATAAAAAAATTATTCAAAAAATTTAAACATTCTGGCATATCATTAACAAAGTACACAATTAAAAATTACCAAAGTAAAAAATAAAAATGAATTAATTAAAAACTAAAAGTCAATTGTTTTAGTTCCTTTTCCTGTCGAGCCTTTGTTTGACATGCCTGAACCAATTGGAAAACGCTGTTCTCTCATTTTTTTACGTTCTCTCCGTGAGGGCTTATCACCATATCTGGAAATCAATATAACAATATGAGACCACTGAATGCCAGATAGTAGTGCGATATGAAATAATCCAGACAGTAGTGAGATATGAAATAATCCAGACAGTAATGGAATACTCAGTATCATTTGGCACTACTGAACAGCTCTGAATTTTCTTATTTCAAATATACAGGTCGTAGGTATTTTTTAGGTCATGCCGCTATGGGCATCTCGATAACGGTAAATGATACCGAGTTGGTTAATCTCATGAGCCATTTTCAAAATATTGTAGTTTAAAGGTAATGCTGTGTTTGAAATAGACGGATCAACAGCAATATCTATTCCCATTTCCACAATTACATGTCACGATTGTGCTCCGAGAGTGGTAGTGAAAATTCGTCAGATGTTCTCACATCGGATTCAGAATTAATGATATCTTGATCGCTATCCAGAACACAGTCAAAAATACCAGAAGCGTTCTTTATCAAACGCCTTTTGTGTCGGAATGAAGATCTCGAAAAAGAACGCTTGGACACAATTATTTTTAAGCAAAATAGAAATAATGTAATCTCACTTTGTTGATACTCAACAACCATACTCACTTTTCACTTTCTGTTTATGAACACTAAAATTCGCAAATGTGATCAGCTCCTGTTGGAAATATCAGAATAAACGGTATACAAAGCATTCAAAACAACAAAGCTTCGATATTCGATCAATGCGATGCAAAGAACAAAGAACTAGAACTAAAAACTAAATATGGTTATACGATACGGTAACAGCTGGTCACGCGGTCGCCTTCCGCTTTCAGGTTGGCCAACATTACCTACAATCTGTGTTGCCAACTTCTTGCCCACTTACCGCGTTACTTCAAAATAAACATTAAACACAAATTTGCCTTTCGAACGTGGTGGAGGACAGATGGCGTCCTTGTGGTCGGCAGTCAAGTGAATGTGTGTGAAAGTCCTATTATCACCAGATCTGGAGAAAACTCAATAAAATTATAGTAGCAGAAATATTTAAGTATAGACTTTGATGTCAAAATGATATCGCCGTATCAAGTCTATGGTAAGTAACAATTTGACATCGCACCGACATATAAATCCAGCTATCACTAATTTAGATATCACAGGGATGTCACAGTGTGATATCGCGGTAATGGCAACTATATGACAACGCAAAGACATCTATATCCGGCTATTATTGATTTTGATATCTAAAGGGTGTCGCGGTGTAATATCGCAGGAATGTCAACGATATGATATCACAAAGACATCTAAATCTCAGTTTTGACGATATTGACATGCCTGAGTTGTGGATGTTTGCCCAGTGTTGACTGGTCAAACTGGGGGATTGGGGACCTGTATGAAGAATTTTTCTTAGAATCATCCAAGGATTATCGTCTTTTAGGATCATTATTCAATTATACAACACCTAAAATGTATTATATTGTTTACTTCACTCTTTCTTTCCTTAACTTACCATTATTTTTTTCACTATTCTATTACTCCCAGATAATAGTTATTTCGTGTCGAACTTTCCGAAAAGTTCCATTCCACGGTGACCCGCCTCCGGTGGAAGTTATCCCGTCCCTTGTAAGACTTGTCACATTCACGGACGGGTCCACGTTAGAAAACATTACGATTCGGGCCACCGCCGAACGAGTTAGCGTTCTGAAATAAAATGTTCCGTTCACCACGTGCCCTGGGCCGGAACTTCACCCAGGGGAGTTGCCACCTCGAGGGCGGTTGTGTCGTGGACGTCCCGAGTCCGCCGAGGAACGTATGGCCCAGAATTCATCAACAGCTGCAACGTTAAGTGATTGGAGTTTCGCAGATAGAGCTGACGCTGGGCTACATGCATCGGCGCCGGTTATATCAGGATACGTGGCTCAATTCGCAATGAGTAGTCTCGATTTTCAGACGCCGGAGATTGGTAAACAGATTGGCGAGTATGACTGATGACTTCGGAAAGGACAAAGAGAAAGAAGTGAGCGAACAGAAAGGCTACCTTTGGAGCTGTTGACGTCGATTCGCATTAATTTGAGGGATCGTTCAGAGAAGAAAGAATTATCGAGATGTTTATTTGTTTCTTTAGAAAGGAAAACTTATCTGTAAACCACATACATACATACATTGAAGCAAAAACAAGGGGAAAATAAAGAACAACTAGGTATTCATTTCAAGAGGTGGTTGGTGGATCAGCGGTCTAATGCACAGGCCGTTCGAAACTCCAGCATAGCGAAAATCGATTCGAATCCGATGTAGGTACGAGAATTTTCTCAACTACTTTATATCGGATTCGATAGGCGGCCGCATGCCTTGTTAAAAAGCAAGTGTATTGTGAGTTGTCTAGATGCCAATCTCGTCTAGTGCTAGCTTGGAGTGCACACCGACCACCCGAGGTGGTTCTGTAGGTTTTCCGGGTTTTCCTACAGCTGAAAAGTGAATACATCACCTAAAACATCAGTAAGTCGCCCCGGAGCGCCACGGCAAATAATAATAATAGCCGTCCTCTACCCGCACATGGTCATCGGTCTTGTGGTTGGCATCACACGTTAAAAGGTAAGAGCTGCATCTTCCCTAGTTCGGACAAGTCTGTTGAAGACTTTTGAGGGTTGTACTTTTAAGGGTGTGCAGCTGGTTGACGGAAAAACAATTTTAACAATTTCTCAATGTCTGGAAAATTGCAGTCTGATTTCCTTTTGCGCTGGTGTCAACCTTGGCAGCATTTTTAGCTTGTTTGGGCGAAATATGTATTTTTCAAGTCACTGCTTGGGCTGATCCAATACACACTGGCAATTCTCTAACTATAGCGTTTGATGAATTTTGAGGAATGGCTCTAAGATAAGTATGCTAGAATATTAATGTTTGCTTTGTCTGTCAAAACCGATTTTGGCCAAACTGTTTTTTTTTTAATTTTGGCTACCAGTTTCGAATAACTTCTACTTGAGTCTACAAAACATTTTTTTCAGATGGAGCTCTTCTACCTGGAAATGGCACACTGTATCTTCCAAGAGCATTTGTAACACTCCCACTTTGTCGATAAATATTAAACATAAAACTTTTTTTTTCTATGGAATATCTCATTTTGATTTTTGACCAACAACGTATTTTTCATTTCACATTCAATAATTCGTGCAAAACCATGACAATTCTTGGAAACAAAACAATAAACGCGGTTATCTTGATGTTCTAGAAAAATTACAATTTCATGGTATATTTACGAAATGAGAAAAAAAGAAATATTTCTGAATACTCAATGTACCTTTAAAAAAAAATTAGTTGTGTAAATAATTTTGACATTTGACAATTTATAACGAAAAACACTATTATTCATTTTTTTAAATCTTTTTCTTCGAAGAATAGATATTCTAAGCTTTCCAAAAGTGGAATAAATTAAAATTAAAGCACTGTAATGTTACTTTTGGAAAAGAATTGCCATCAACTAGAAACTCTGGATTTACCAGGGTACATAATTAAATAAATAAACAAGTCTTCAATCAAAGAAGTACAGAATTTTACAGTATTCTATGAATAATGTATTGTAGAAAAATGTAATGTTCTTCAACGAAGGCGGCTTTGGATATGAGAAAGCTGAACAAAAAGCTGTTTTATATGCTGATTTCACCTAACAGTTTTTTTTTAATTCAGGCTCCTAGTTTCGAATAACTTCTTCTTGTGTCTCACCATCTCTCTTTGACGAATTGATCAAGAATAACCAGTTGGACGAGAATCAGCTCAAAAAAATTCTTTGAAAAATAAGGCTTACCACGTTAATATCAGATATACCAGCACCTTTACGAAAATTATTTGGAGAGACGAGTTCTGTATTGCAATTGCCTAGTTGAGAACCTCTCAAGAAACCCTATAATCATGAGAAATATTCAGTTTTCAGATGAAGCAAGATTTACTAATCTTGGAATGCGATTTTTTATTTTATATGGTCGATGTTGTCAAATGTACTGTTTCTGGGATACACAAACATGTTTTTTTTATGGAACAAAAATTTTCTGTTAATTTTTTTGCCGATGCAGCATACAAACTGTCAATAGCCAATTAACCTAAATATTAAGAAGTAAAAAAAAATCATATTGCAGTTTAAAAAAATCTTGAAAAATATTTTTTTTTGTAATTGTCTCTTACGGGGTTTCAACGATATCTTCAAGTTTTCATACTTTATACGTGCGCACTGTGTAATGGAGAACAATTCGTACAAATTGTAATGAACAGTTTTTTTAAGTTTTGAATTTTTTGTTGGTGGTGACTAGCACCAACACACAATCAATTCCTCAATTTTTTTTGTGTATAGAGATTAGTTTTCTCCAATTTCAAAATTTTAATAAATTCCTTATACATTTTTTTCATCCGAATATTCTTAGTTACGATTAATAACAATTAATGAGATATTTAATTATTTCTCAAGATGAAATATTTATAAAAAGCTTGTGAATTTCAAAAACTAATTCGCATTATCGTATTGGAATGTTTTTCAGCAACTTGCATTGCTCCAGTATTCGATATGTACAGCAAACTCTCGCTTTTTTGATGAAATATGATTTTATATTTAGCATTTGAATGTTCAAAGCTGAAGAATATCCAATATTGAGGACATTCATACTTGTATCCCTGGTTTCTTTAGGAATTCACAAAAACTCTTGATACGAGTAATTAGACAATTTCAAGTGAAAAGAGCATGTTTCTATTTGAGAAATGGTAATTCAATTTAGGAAAATTATTGGTGAATTTTGGGAAATATAGGAAATGCAATTCCACGAGAACCCCATTTTTCAATTACTTATATCTTACCTCGAAGCTTCTTCTGGCAACGCTGTTTGTCACTTGTGATGATTCATGTTTGATTGTCATGATCAACCTTGTTCGACTGAACATCAACTGTATATCCGTCATTTTTCAATACATTTTCAATTTTGAAAAATGATTCTGTCACAAATATGAAGCTTTTTCGGAAAATCAGAAAAAAATGTAGTGTCGTTTGAAAAAAAAATATGGTGTCCGCAAACTTCAGAACCATAGAAACATAAGGGCGGAACCTCACTTCGTGTTCACCCAGTATATTTAGCGATTAGATCCTATGAGAAATGAATCTTCCATAACATTAAATAAATACCGTATTCTGTCATAACAATTGAAATGGCTGCAGCAGCCGCAGCAGAAGGAAGATGCGAATTTCATCCGATCCGCAATATTTCAGAATGTATCTTGTTGACTGAGAGATCGCCAGAACGAATACATCACTGTTATGCGCCGTCAGACACAGCAGTAGAAAACCCGTAAAACGCCTTCTATGCGTTGCCTATATCCAAATCCCACCACCGACACCCCGGGGTGGTGCTGGGTGTGGTTTTTCCAAGTCTTCCCACATTTCGAAAGTGAATTCGCGACCAAAAAATCAGTGAGCCGCCTCAAAGCGCTACGGCGAATGATAGTAATGACCGCCCTCTACACACACACGCTATGCATTTGATGGGTAGACTGTACGAGTATTTATGAGAGAATATCAGCTTTATTATATCGTGTAAAAACATTTAGAAAAATTTTAACGACCCCAACACCAAACCTACGTCAGTTTCACTCTCCTGAAGATGCTAACTACATTGGCGAAACGCGCGTGTGGTGGAACTGACGCAAATTTGTTGTTTGACTAGTTTCGAGTCATGTTGTTCGGGTGCTACGTATTCATCGGCAATAGAAAGAGCACTATTCCTCCCAAATTCTCAGTTAAAAATGAGTCAAAATAATTTTAAAATCTTGTTAAGGTCAAAAAAGATATGAATCAATTTCGACCTATCGCAAACCTTGACCAAACATATGTTTGTCTTGATGAAAAGCTCCATAAATGTTGATTTATCTTGTATTTTCGATTCAATTTTCCAACACCCATCAATGAAGGAAAGAACGGATCCCGCCATCATCGTTGAAATAACGCTGCTAATAATTAATAGCGTGTTTCTACAACTGTAGCTAAATGAGTTAACAACGACTCAACGTTGTAATTTCAAGCAATTAGCCCTGTAATTAGAAGTTACGATCACGTCATGTTTTATTCTCGTAGCTGACCGGACAAGGCCCATTTCCTGACCTCCTACCTCTACATGAACATTTCGAACGCGTTCTGAGTAAAGTTCGTGGTTACGATCAGCAAAAATTAACCGTTTGTTCTTTGGAGCGGTACGTAGTACTGAGATTTTGACATGACATTATTATAGTCTAGTATCAATAGATAAAGCCTTAAGGGATGAACAGATAGAGTAAGAAGAAGAAGAAGAAAAGGAGAAAGAAATATATAGAATAGAAAGAGTAGCAACATGTGGGAATAATAAATTATCAGTAAAAGATAGGTTATGGATGGCATAAGTTGAAAGAGAGTATACTTATATTAATTGAGAACTTGAGTGAGGAAAAAATGCCAGAAGAATGGGAGACAGGGCAAACAATAACTATTTTTAAAAAAGTAGACCACTGAATCTGTAAGAATCAACAAGAAATAACTTGATACAGCTTGAAAATGATTACATCAATAATACAAAGGAAGCTAACAAAAAACATCAAAGGTTCATATCAAAAGGAATTTACAAAACGAGCATCAACCATAGACGCGATTCGTTAACTAAAACAGGTAATGGAAAAAAGCCTACAAACATTTTGAAATGTTTTTTATATATTTACAAAAAGCATTCCACTCAATAAAAAGAAACTAACTTATATAATAGCACTGAAAGAGTAAAACATCCAACAGAAATTGAGAAAGCTGACATCACTGAAAATGTGAAAACAATTAAAATCACGATACGACTACAAAAAAAAACAGTAAAACTCACTTCCAACGACGTTATTTGACTCTACTTCAGAACATGTGATGAGGAAACTCAACAAACGGAATCTTAGGTAAGAAGGAGAAGGACTATAACTTGCGAACATGATAAAATAGCCATAATTACCAAGACCAGAGAAGTAATGAAAGAAGTGCTGAAAAAAATTATAGAACAGGGAAAAAAAATGGGACTTCGAATAAGCCAAGGGAGATTAGGAAAAAGATATGGAAATATTAAAACGTGAAAAAAATATTTGAAGAAGTCAAAGAGAGATCTAAGAATGAGAATAACTGAAACGGGTGAGAGAAAATCAGAAAAACAATTAAAAATAATAGTTGCAAATACAGCATACTTCGACAATATTTTTTTAATGTAAAGTAAAAAAAAGAACTTAAAATATATATCGATGAAACGATAATTTGACTAACAATACTATAGGGAGCAAAAACGATGACAATGAATAAACGATGAGGGAATTATGATTATTATTATAATGATATTCGACCTACCCTGTCACTGATGAGAGGCAAAACTTCGAAACATGCATGTCAGCAGATGGTCATTCCCAGCCAAATGAAGGAAAATCTTCTGTTTAATTACAAGACAAGCACTTGCAATTGGGTCTTCTTGGAAGAACGTTGCACAAATATCTGTCAGATGTAGTACAATGTCCGTCGTGGTATTATCCAGGGAAGTAGTTGTTTTCTGACAGATGTTTGCCTTTATTTTTTCACATGGTGGAAACGCTTGGAGAGAAGGGTACTTCATTTCACAAATCAATCATGGAAATACTAATGAATCGAATTCAAAATAAACCACATGAAATAATGGTAGCAGTGATGTACAGATCACCAAAGAATAAATTGATTGAGATTAAAGACAGAACGGAAGATGTATGTGATACGTTTAAAATTTTTATTCCGGATATCAGTTTTGGAAATAAAACGAGATGCTAAACAGAATTGAAGAATAAAGCTTGAATTTTACCAACAAGTTTATTTGAGGGTCGTGACCAGAATAATAATGGCAATGACAGATTCGTGCTGAGAAGAAATCTAAAATTAAAAAAATTCAGCAATAGAAATCCAATAATTTTGTAGGACAAAACCCTAGCATGTATTTTCTTCAAAAAAGCTGATCTTACAATTAATTTCCAGCATAACTATTTCTCGAGTTACTATAGCAGTGAAGTAAATTCTATGCTGAGTGTTACCCTTAGCAATAACCTCTATTGGTAAATTCACATTAGATGGAATAAAAAAATTAAATCAGCTGATTGATTGATTGATGTTAGTTTTTTTTGTTGTGTGATTATAGCTGCATGACAGTACTCGTCAGTGTTATACTTCGTTCGTTTGAATTCTGTTAACTACACAAATCAAAAACATGCTTTGTCTAAAAGAAACAATAAAATATCAGTTCTTCAGATGATTGGTTACGGAGCTAACACACGAACACAGATCGAAGTTGCTCGTTTATTTCACCAAATATTTTGAGATTTGTTCTCGTATCCCGAAATGGTATACATATTTTATGGAATTTAAAAACCACACAAACTCAGTATACCTACTGGCTATCCTGTAAGTACTTCTTCAATCTTATTCTCTGAGAAAGCGGCTGTTAGAGGAATAAATCTTTTCTGTGTCTTAAATATATCCAGTTAAATTTCGAATGGCCTCCTACAGAAGGTACGATTCAGTATGGGATTATTTTCAGAGCAACTCGATGCAGTATTGAAAAAGCATACGTTCATTATAAAATGTATATCAAACTTCATGTGAATTTTCCACTGTTCATGCTTCACTCGTTATATCGTGGCACTATTTGGTCGACAACTGTCTAATTTCAACATGTATAATTATGGAGAGGTGCATTTCCACCTCCTTTGTGTGGTTTTCAGGAAGAAAATGGGCTTCCGTCCAGCAGCAGTCGCCTAGTCAGCGCTATTGCCACCCAGCCAAATGTTATTATAAGGGGATTACCCACAATATGTAATTACTCCAACTCTGGCACGGCTACGGGTCTGCTATGATGCTTCACTCCGGAGAATGGATTCATTTTTTATAAGAAATGGTTCATGAGCTGAATTCGAAGCAGTGTTACGGAGTTTATATCGCTTACCACGAGTGCAGTCTGAACGTAGGTGGGGTAACGCATATTAATTTACATTTCGAAAGAGAATGGAAAGAGAATGGAAAATTACAACAGTCACATATTAAATAATAAGAGAATTCGAGTAGATGTGGATTCATTCAAATACCAAGCGCGAATGAAGTCTAGTTGTATCCAGTTCTGATTTAGTTGATCAACTTCAAAAAACTATCTGTATTAATAATTTCAGATCGAACTCAGGATCGGGAAGATAACGATTTGGAAAAAGGACTGAAATAACAATTCTATTCGTAAAAAACCGAAAACAGCATTTTCAGTTTTCCCTGTATAAGTTGGGAAGCGCGAGAATCCCCGTAAATTTTCTATGACCAATTTACTGCTCACCACAATAGTTACCTTTTTTCCCATTTAATCGTCTTTGATTCTATTACGGTTTAGAATATAGCAATGTTACCACATGATAAAAGAAACGGCCTGTATAGTTTTCAGCCCTTCGGGTGTTTCGTTCAAGGCATTCCTGGGCACAAATCTCTATATCATGTGCTCAAGGGGTTTTCAGAGACTGAAATTCGACCATGGAACGATCCCTCCAACTCCTTCGTCCATCTTGGAACCACCTGTGTACCACACTGAGACAGCCATTGCCAATTGAGGACGCAATTATCTGACAGAAAATAACTACTTTTCCATATGAACATTATATTACATCTGCCAGCCATTTGTGCAAGGTTTCTCTTGAAGGACCATATTGATAATAATTTAATAATGATACCCCCTCATAAACACTCGTTGTGTGTACCCAAAGTATAGCCTGTGCAGGTAGAGGACAGCTATTATTATAATTTGCCGTTGCACTTCGGGGTGACTAGTTTTTGGTGGTGTATTCACTTCTCAGCTGTGAGAAAACCCAGAAAACGTACAGCACCACCCTGGGTGGTCGGTCTGCATTTCAAGCAAGCATCAGACGTCGAGATTGGCATCTAGACAATTCACATTTGACTTGTATTTTCAAACAAGGCATGTGTCGCATTCTCATACCCAGGATTCAAACCTGGCCAAGTGTTTCAACGGCCGACATCTAACCGTTTAGCTACCGACCACCTTATTGCTAAAAATAACGTCACCGTTATTCGCCATTTCCGTCATTTTGCTATTGCTTGTTAGTAGCAAAATAACGGAAATGGCGAATAACGGTGACGTTATTTTTGACGAAAGTGATACAGCATAGAGCTGTATATTTCGAAAAAGATGAAGGACCCCGTTTAGACGTCCATAACCGTCCAAATATTTTTACTATAAATGAGACGAAGAATCAGCTTCAGTAAAAGTTTTGCTTCATTTTCAAATCAAACCACATTCCAAGAATGACCCCAATGTATGATCAAATTTAGTTAATTTCCTCATTTGGTATGCTTTTGCATTGAATATTTTATAGCACAAATATTCCCACATCAGAAGAGAACACACAGAGAAGAAATTAATTCGCGTTATGAAAAAAAAACACAAAGATCGTTCGTATTTCTTCTCATTCTATGGACTTGAAGTAGTATTAGGAGGAATGTGCAATTAAATTGATAATGACTGATTGATACGAGCTATTTTATTCAAATAATGAAATTGCCCTCGTACGATTTTATGGGCACTGAATGAATGCATGTAAGCTCCAGAATGTGAGACTAGGTTGTCCGAAATATATACAGGAAGGTTGCATTTTTGACAGCTTTTAGATGTCGACTGAATGAATACAATTCGTCTGTAACTTCTGCAAATGGTTCTAAATATATTCCAAAAGTACGTTTTCTTATTAAGCTGGGGAGAGTCGTTAGTGCTATTATAAAGGAAACTTGTATATGAAGAAAACGTTTTTCATTTTCGTCTTTCAGTTTTCATGACTGAAATGCCACCAGCTTTTTTTTCTGACTGATACTCACTAGCAAACATGTCTTACTTGTGGGTGGATAAGGATAAAATAGTAAAACTTTATTCGATAACTACAATATTCATTTAACGACCTCCAGACCAACAACTCAATTCGTCCCTCAAAATATGTAGTGGCGTATCTCATATTTCATACTTTTTCAGGAGAAGCATTTAAAGTTTTTCGAGAACTATGAAGGATATTTGTGATAGTAATTGAGGCTATGATCTCAATTTGAATCTCGCAGGTAGGTACCGTTGGATAAGTAGTTACATGTACGTTTGTGCTTGCAAGGTTAAATCCTTCCAGTTCGTGAAAAATTAATAACAAATAAGATACTCCACTATGTGAAATAATATTTTTCATTTCAGAATACAGTATGGTCACTTACGCCACTCAGGTTCTTTTTCAATTCAGCGAAATGAAGCTCATACCCTTTTTTTATTTATTCAAACAGAATATGAAGTTATAATACATGGTTTATACTTTTCACATTTCCACCTCAATTGTCGGTGTGTGGAAGGGACGCGTAAAAGTCTCTGTATTCGGCGATTTTAACTCCATGACAAAGAGACATCAGATCTTGATACTTGGCCTTCCCTATCTTATTAGGCTCCTCATTGAGAGGACGTAGAATAACAGTTTTCAAATTTATATTCTGTCGTTTCAAAGTTATCTTACTGTATTCCTGTTGATTGTGGCTTGATTTGAAGAACAATGTGTCTGGATGTAGTTTAGAAACTTTAACTTCCATAATGTCATTCCATTTGATAGAATCCGTCTCCCTATTTTTTAATATTCGAAGATCCAAAGATAACTTTTTGAAGTCAATGAAATCTTCGAATCCTAAAGGAAAAACATCGTATGGCCTTTGACGTCTAGCCAATTTAAGGCAGGTACAAACAGGTCTCCTGCATGTGATACAGCGTTCGATATGCAGCTATGTACAAAATCGCCTTCATTTTGTCCGTGGTATGATTCAAAATAACGCAGAGTTATGGACTCTATATTCCTACTGTGTACTACTGCAAAAAGCAGCAAAGCTGCAACAACAGAATTTTTATTTTGTCCGCCACATCCGTCTGAATATAGCGAAACGAACATTATTATTATCATAAGATTGTAGAACTCTGTAGATACATGACCCTCGTTCGCTAATACTTTCATGCCAAGTAAAACATTTGCATGCTTTGGTCACTATGTCGTAATAGGTTAAATTATAGTTAGATAAGCGCCTTTTATTAAATATAGCACTTTCGTTGGACACTGGTAAGTATAGAACTTGTAGATCAAAACTTCTACATAAGAATTTTTTGTCAATAGTAGCTCTTGTCTTTGAAAATATTATCAGCAACAATATTTTAGCAGTTACCTCTGAGACAGACTTCTTCAGACTGAGCCAAAACAGAACAATTGCTTGCAGCAGATACGTTTCAACATGTCATAACAGACAAAATGGAGATACGCCACTATGTGTTTGGACATATTACACAGGAAAAAAAATCACAAAGTGGCGTAAGTCGACTTACGTCTATTCGTGATGGAGAAAACTCATTTAAATTTAGATATGCCGAGGGAACGATAGCACAATACTCGGAAACTATCCTCTATGGAGGTACGCCACTACGTGCAATCGAAAGAGCATGCAAAGTTTAGTATCTATGCGTCGTATCTCAAGTTTGGATATTTGTGAGATACGTCACTACGTGTTTTGAGGGACGAATTGTCCTTCAAATACCTTGCTCAAATTCGGCTTACTTCCTGGAAAGTAGTATTTCACTTGTTCCAAGAATTATGCATCCCATATATTGCGTGCGATTAGAAAGAGAAAAGTAATGACAAAAAATTTTGGACCAAAAACGAATGTGTGCGATGAGTTCTGTTCGGTATTTTTCTAAGTGGTGCGCCTATGTAATTCAGAGAGGAACAAGATTGCGGAAGTTTGAAAAGCTCTCTACGTACTGTCCAATATATGAGCGGAAAAATCAAACTTTTCGCATATACTACCGACCATATAACTGCAAAGTTTAATGTGGGATACTACATAAATATGTTCGGAATATGTTGGGTAAGTTTCGAGCTTGTTAACAAATATTCACTGTGTTCGTGAGGCGGAAGTTTCAACAAAAGATCTCCACAGTATGTTCGGCTTAAATTACGAAGTCATAAAATTACTTTTGAAATGGTTTATTTGGATGAGCTTTCACATGAGATGCGGAGCGCGTATACGACGAACAGCATTATTTTAGTAAACGTATTATGTAGTGTAGAAAAATCAAATGGATAAGCTGATGATTTGAACTCATTTTGGATGATGGAAAATGAGTATTCCTACAATCAAGTAAGTATTGAATATTACCAAATACAAATTGATTGCACAGGTGCAGAAATTTGAAATAGCACCACTCGTGACTAATTTCGATAATGGTGAAATACGGTACCTACTGGGGGAGAATATAATGAAAAGAGTTTTGCCAAAAACACTTGCTCCAAAATGAATTTATAATTATATATATTTGTATAAGAAACTGGTATACCAGCCCTATGCTGTATCACTTCCGTTTAAAATAACGTCAACGTTATTCGCCATTTCCGCTATTTTGCTATGATTAGTATTAGCAAAATAACGGAAATGGCGAATAACGGTGACGTTATTTTTAACGGAAGTGATACAGCATAGGGCTGATTATCATGCAATTTTTTCCCTGTCATTACCAGATATTTTCGGAACCACGTTGAAAATGTAATTGAAAAAATTAATTGTCTCCAGGTCTCAATAGTAAATATCTGTTACTTATCACCTCCAGTCTCATGGACGATTTCATGCATGAACTAAATTATCATTTCAATTTTTTTTGAACCGGTGTAGATACAGTGAATCCAAGATGAGGTTTTCTAAAACGGTAATATCTGAAATGAGAATAGATACAGTTTTGGTAAAATTTGGCCATCTATAAATATGGAGTTATAAAATTTTCAAAAACACTTTTGATTTCAAAATCATTTTGGAAGACTGTATTTTTCGATATCTTATTTTACTCAAACAACAAGATAAAAATACTTCTTCATAAAAATTATCTATGAACTTTCTTGAAATGATATCAGAGTTTGTATGGTCCTACATTTCGTTATCGAACATCCATCTTCAATTTGATTTTTATAAATCGAATCCTAATTAAAAAAATAATTTTTCAAAATTAAATTTTTTATTCTGAATTGAATCATCAAAAAATTGTGTGCGTCACATGCTCTAAAACTGTTTTGCAAGTACTCGTAAGTGATGGCTTTGACCTACGGCCTTTGCGTACGAACATCGGTCTCAGTTGGAAAATACATTCAGTTTTCTGCCTTGTGATACAAATAATTACTGGATATTGTTGTTATTATTTCTATACCTCCCGATGCTGGTGAAAATTGAACTGCTTGATATGATGATTTTTTTATCATTATGCTAATAGAGGACCCCAATAGGGAATTTTGGGTTTTACCTTGCACACTGTTGAGTACCTCCACCATATATACAGTCTTAATATAGGATCGATCGTCTAGGGCAGCGGATCAGATTAGTAAAAAATAGATCGTTAAAAATACTCGAGCGCGTCTTATTGAGGTTGAGTCACATACTGAAAAGTGTGGATTTCAATAAACTGACGATTTGAGCGTGACGTGAGGAAGTGGAAGAATGAAAAACTTGCAAAAAAAACGTCACCTTGACATTCTTGAGCGCAGTCGATAAATTTTTATCTTGAAGGAAATAATTCAAGAATAACGGAAAGAATATGATCTGCCAATTTTCGAAGGCCGAAGTAGCACAAATCATCAATGGAGTTTAGTTCGTGTAGCTGCAGTGACTTTTTTCTTTCTCTCACTCTGTCACCATGACACCTTCACAGCTGATCACATGATATCGTGGCATTAAACAGATTGTTTATTGAGTACTTCGAAGGTCAAATCTTTGACTAATTTCAAGATAAAAAGTTCCTATGAATATGCGTCCGTAAATAAATATTAAAAAATCTCAGAAGTTCACTGTCAAAAAATGAGGGCAAATTAAAATAAAGGATGATAGCGTAAGCAGCAGCATCTAACTTTATCTCTCAACTCGAAAAAACTTTGATCACTAAATTTTGTTCAAAAAATTTAATTAATTGAAAAATATCAGAGAATAAGAAGTGAATCGATGACATGTTGTCATTTTTCAATTATAGCTGTATTGGAATCAAAAACATTTTGAATAGTAATATAGTTCAATACTTCGAAAACACTCTGTTCTGTTTGGACTCTGACTCGACCAGATGTTGTGGTGAAGCGAGTCCTCCAGAGCGGCATCAGCTGTTCAATGCATCTCACTATTTGATCGGGTACCGCAAGGCATCTGAGCATATGCCTGATTAGCTCATCGATCCAGGCCATTGAAAGGTTACGCTTATACTGCAGAGATTCCTGCGTGATACATCTGTCGATCAGCAGGTTCTCCTTGCAGCCAGCGATCCCCTTTTTTGAGCCTCTTCTCTCAATAATCTGTTCATACACCGGATCAACTGCGGAGAGTATTTGCATGTACAAGATACGGCTAAACATTTTATAACACTCATTCAAGCATGCTATCGGTCTGTTGTTCCCCATTTAACCATGAGTTGAAAACTCTTGCCAGATGGGAGATTTTTTTAACCAATAGGTATTCAGCCCATCAGAGCCTGGAGTAGCGGAGTTTTTCGAGCCCTTGAGGACCCGTCAAATTTCTTCTGCGAGTTATCCGATTTCGTAGTTTATTGAGCTCAGGCTAACGAAGCCTCCTACAGAAAGCTTCGAACTGCGCTAGGGCTGCAGTATCTACGTAGAGTGGGTGCGCAAACTTATATATGTTTTCGAGAAGGTATCCACGCGATCAGCCGCTGGTGGGTTATCCACAACATGTGGAGGCTCTTGGAATGAGCAAGAAGGTTTGTCGTCCGCCTCACTAGTGACTCCTTTGCAGCCACCAGCATTCGTATCCTATTGGGACAGTGCTGTTTGATGAAAAACGGTACGACTTGATTTAGTGTGTGGTGGGCTCGTCTTGATTTTGCAGCCGTGAAGGGCCCATTGGCCGCCACGTAGTCCACCACACCCTGGATACGAGACGCGTGTTGTCTCGCCGACTCGATCTTAGCTTCCATACTGTGATGCCTCTTAATCAGAGAGATGCTATCCCTCCTCTATATTTGAGACAGAGTCTGAGCGGCATCATACACGGCACAGCATCTTCTGAAAGAATATCGTGAATTTCCGCATCCACCCGTGCCAGTTGTTGTGGCTTCAGAGGCTTGGTGGAAGCATCAGAACCCGCAGGGGTGGTATAATGTGGGCTCCCTTTACAGCTTGATCAACATATGGCATATCTGTCAATTCTGCCACGTCTTTTACCCTCTGAGAAGGGGCTTTGACATAGCCTTGGCTCCAGAGATGGGATTCATAATTTATCAGATTTTGGACGGTATCTCACACCACAGAGCATGCATTCTCGCTATGTATCCTCTTCGGGCAGGCTCACTGCTCTCATAGCAATGCAGAAGACCGTCCCTCAGTTCGTCCGTCTACTCAAGGCATCCGTTGTCGTTGCGATCGTCATAACGTGGCAATCCACCGTCCTTTTCTTTGACCCCTATTCCGAGGGGGTCGGTTGTGGGGGCCTCTTCCCGGTCTGTTTAGAAACGACTAGTTGGGTATACTTGGGAGATAGCCTAGTTTGAGCAGTCCTTCCTGTTGTAATATATATTCAATTTATATAAAGAATAACTTTCTTTATAACTTTAAGACCTTTTTTGAATAATTCAAAAACTCATGTCAATACTTGACTTTATTTATTATACTTTTTTTACTAGACTACTACTAGATATAAATATTAAAGAAGGCTTTCATTAAATTTGCTCGCAACACTTCCAAGGTGCGCCTTGGCTGCCGGTCCGGTTTTGCACTTTTTGCTGAAGAAAATGGTGCCGCAAATCACCAAGGCCTCTGTTTGGATGGTAGTTGGCCCCCTTGCTTATTTATTATTATTATTATTATCAACATGCTATTTTTTGAGTTTTTAATTTGTCAAATTTGTTACTATAAAAAAAGTTATATATATTTTATTTATTTTTTTTTATGAATTTTTTTCATTTCATAGTGCTTGGAAAATCTCTTCAAATGATTGTCAGATAATGGGACAGCACGACTAAAAACATCAAGAGACTCCCTTGTATGATAATTTGACGCGCTCGGGTATTTCAAAATTGCAATTATTTTTTCACGATCTTGCGTCATGTCAGTCAGTCTTTTGGATAGAAGCTCAAACATCCCTTCTGAACATCTGACGCGCTCAAATATATTTTAATTTTTCCGTTTTCACCTCTTCCGCACAGTCACTCCCTCCGTGCAAACTGGCAGATTAACATTCCACCGATATCATAGACACGTGTAGCACACACACTGTTAATATCTGATGCGCTCGAGTATTTACATGTGACTATTTTTATTTCACAATTTTCCACCGGTGGAAGGGTGTGTAACAAATAAACTTTTTTGCTTTAGAATAAAATAGGCCCCTACGACGCTTGAGTGGGCTCCTCTATTATAAAAATGTCCAGTTTGGGATTGAATGGCTCTGATATTCCTGAAAATTATTATATTACAGTCTATCCAATCAAATAACCTCGATGAGTTCTGAATAAGAAACCGTGGAATCGAGCCGAAGGCAGTCTTGACAGGAGGTGTTTACCGCAAAGTTTCCTGCCCGCAGTTTAGCATTCACGACTTCCTTCAAACTCGCAGGAATACGCCTTCAGAACCGAAAGCGTAATCAGATTCGGAAGCCGTACGATGTCGGTATCCGTACGATGTCGGTATCTTAATTGGCTCTATTACTCTACATTCATGTGAAATCTCATAATCAGGACAGAAATGAGGATTGTCTCGCGAGAAGACTCCACGGAAACAACTCCTATCACTTTGCCAGGCAGGGAAACTCGGCTTGAATTTTGACGAGTTGCGTTTGTGCGATCACAATCGGACAGTGACAGTCCGCGAGGATCCTGATCTCCGATTCTCTGAGCGTTTTTCTGCGTACATGGCATTTAACAAGTTTGGGTTATTTTAGTTGCATGCTATATTCAAAAAAATATCCGGTCATAAGTTTAGTATGTGGTTATTGTAGTACGCATGTGCGGCATGTGCATTTCAGTAGTTTCGTAAAACTCATCTCAGCTTACAAATATTGCATCATTTCAGACTCTGCATTCAATTAGTGCGTGTTGTAGAAGTTTAAAGGCTCTTGGATTTGCCACACCCCATCTCAGTATTCATGTAATTAGTTTGTAGAGGGTAAGTAATTAATTGAAATTATTAATTTAAATGATAATTTGATTTGACTTCAGAATAATGTCATATTACGGAAAAGAACAGGAACAGCTTTTAATTCTGTGGAAAGACGTGAAGACAGATGATGAAGAATGTATTGGGTCAGAAAGTGGAAATGAGGCAGATTCGCTGAACGAAAGTGATCATAATACAAATACAGAACAAGAGGAAGATGAGGAAGACGAGAAAGATGAGAAAGACGAGGAAGACGAGCAAGACTAGCAAGACGAGGAAGACGAGCAAGACGAGAAAAACGAGGAAGACGATGAAGACGAGGAAGACGAGGAAGACGAGGAAGACGAGGAAGACGAGGAAGACGAGGAAGACGAGGAAGACGAGGAAGACGAGGAAGACGAGGAACAGGATGAAAATAAGGACCATAGGACTGACCAATTTGATAATAAACCAGGAACCTCAACGCAGAAGATGTAATTCTGGAAGATACAAATACTAGTTGGCGAAAGGCTATATAAGATGAATGAAATGAGTGCCCAGTAAGCAAATTCGAACTCAGGCAGAAAATATTACGAAATGTAAAATATGATGATGAATACAAAGACACCAGTCGAGTGTTGGCAACTATTTTTCGATGATATCACGTTGGTAGAACTTGTGAAATACGCAAACAAAAAATTACAAGAAAAGCTGCCGGATACAAAGAATAGTTATTTGCCTAACAAGTGTGGAAAGTTATACTTTCCTGCACGCGACTACCGTTGATCAGTCAAAGGCGGGGAAGACACTCTACGCATATATTAGGATCATAATTTTTTCTACAACCTTATAGAAATTCAAAAACGCATTGAAAATATAATTTCATTTCAACATACAAAACTTTCAACGAAAATCCACTAATTACTATTATTAATGTCAAAAATACAATTTGTTGCATGAGAGTAGTTAGTTGGTGATAGCTGGCTGTTAAGAGTAACACTTGTAGAATGCAAAGTGCATGATGATGACGGGGACGGCATCGGTTGCAAGTTGTCAGTACATGAAATTTTTTCATTCGAAATGGCTTTCTTCAGTTCTACGGAAAAAGTAGAAGCAGATTCTATTACAATATTCATATCTTATTGAAATGGGCATGAATGAAATAGTTATTTAGGCACGGAAACCTAAAGACGTCTATTGCCACTCATGCTTCACGGATGATTTTCTCATTGTGTCGAGTTTTAAAGATTCTAGTGTCTCAATTGACATACCATTACGCCAAAGTCCAATAACCAATGGTTTCGGAGATATTGTCCAATTAAAAGTGAAAATCGTTGGTGTTTCACGAGATCTGTTTAAACGATGAAATGGGCTACTGTCCTAGTCAAGTTCTTCTATGTGAACAGTAACCCCTGTTTGCGTACAATTTCAATATTCTGAATTATTGTGGTATTGTAGTTCGTCACTTTTAAGCATTAGAAAATACATCCTTCCAAATTATCATTGGCCGATATTTCCGAATTTATTGGTTACTGGAATTTCGTGCAATGATAACTTTCAATCACGTAAAATTCCTCTAAACAATATAAAAAATTCAGGAAATTCCCATATAGATCACTTTTTCAAATCTTTTGAGCAGGGCCCCTTCCTATCTTGTAATTTTCTGGAATGGAGTTTGTTTTGAAATTAGTAACAAGTTTCATTATCTTGCGTTAAAATAATTACATAAGTATGTTTCAATAATCGACTTCAAAAATTGATAAATGCATCACATATAACTTTCATGAGTTGGTTATTTCAGAATTAATGAAGATATAGAACTTGTTTCCACTCATACATATGAAAATGATAATTTTTCAACCGGATACCCTACATGAAAGTAATAGTTTTTCACCCTAGAGATGAAAATGAAGGAAATGAATATTAGCATGAGACCCGATGGGAATTTAATAATAGTATTTAGTGTATCTAGTAGTAAAAGCAATACATTCCCGGACGACAATGTAAAATGGTTGTTGGCCTCGGCTTATCGCCTCGGCCAACAACCATTGAAGTCTGGGAATGTGCTTTTACTACGAGGTACACATACTATTTTTACTGAAATCGCAATCAGCATTATCGTAAATTAAGGAATTATACTTATTGTTTGCGTGCATTCATTTACTGTCTAAAATGTATACAAGCCGTCAAAAATTTTCCCGGATCGTTTGCGATACGGGAATAGTATATTGTGCAACAAGTGCAGAAAAGTGCTAATTTCTCACGAGTTTGAAAAAGTTCAATTCAAACAAGTGAGAAATTGCATTTCTGCTCGTGTTACACACTATACTTTTTCTACAACACCCTTTTTGCTAAAAATAATACTATACTATAAGATGGAATGAAATGTCAGTGACTCATTCTTAGCTTTATGATGCCCAAGAGAAGCAAGGGAAGAGGGAGAGGATTTTAAGCCACTCTCATTCTTGTTTTTTCTGAACTGAACGTCGCTGACTATCAATTCCGTTTTATAGTATAATTAGGTTTATTTCCAAACAAATATTTATTATAATAATTAATTACATATATTTAAGTTAATTATTAACTATTAGTTGTTAATGGTAATAACTGAGAAACAAATTCCAAAAAATCACTCAAAAATTAATTCTTGGTATGATTAAAAAAAGTATTTATTTGTTGTTATAATTTACTGTAAAATTGGAACAATTTTGAATTAAAATTCTGGGAGAGTTAGTTTTGGAAACATTTTCTGTAATATTCAAATTAGATATAGACATTGAATGCATTACTCGCGAAATTTTCTACAATTTTAACAGAAGTTGAAGGCGAAAATGATGATGATAATGAAGGGTGTGATATCTGGTTCATATTTGTTGACACTATATTTGACATTTGTGGGTTAACTGAATGCATTATTTTATTTGAAATGTTCATTTTGGAGTGCAAAGAGTCAACATAACCTTCGGCTACGCTATTTGACCGCCAGCCACCATGGCGTTTCAGTGTTAACAGATCAGCTCCTGCGTCTGCTAACATGGTTGCCGATGTCCGCCGGAATGTGTGCCCTGTATACAAGTTTGGGTTCGGTTACTTTAAAAATGTTGCTATTTCTTGGCGCATTTTACCAAATTAGTTTATTCCTACCACTTGACGTGTACATCTTCCTTTTTGATAATTTAAAAAGAAACGATTTTCAGAAAGATAAGAAGGACGCAAAAAAATATATTTTTTGCAAAGGTAATAAAAGGGTCCGGTAATTATGAAACTTCACGGAACTTTTGTTTTTGTGTCCTGTAATTTTATTATTAGAGTTGAATGTAGGTCTTCTATGTCACTCATTTTTAGCTTCCATAATTTTCCTCTTCGACATGCACCACTAATTGCGTTAACCATTGCAACCTACGATAATAAATATTAACGTTTTATTGTCAAATATGTAAATTTTTCTCTTAACATTACCTTTGTTAACAGGTATATATTGTCCGGGGCTTCTTTTATAAATATATTTATTTCCTCGGATGTCAGAGTCTGTGCTTTCTTCGCGAAATATCCGTCAGACTTTCTCTTTAAAAAAGCTCGTAATTTTGCATACGTTGATATGTCAATTCCGTGATTAATATTAATAGTCGATTTTAGCATTGAATATATTGACCAGAGAGTAGAGACTTTTCTTGATTTGGATAGTTCTTCAAAATATGCCAACATTATATTTTCAGAAACACTTTTAGTTTTGTATTTTTCCTTCCAATCCATAAACTGTTTGTATGCATTTTCATATTTTCCTCTTGAAGTTGAAGGTAGTAAATTCAATGACAATGAATTAACTTGTTCTCTTAGTTCTGGCGGAGTATTTTCAATTTCAGAACTGTCGCTATCCATTTTAGTTCAATCTCATTAAAAAATGACGGGACAAGAATATTTTACGAATATTTTATGCTTGACGTTTGTTGACATTCAAATGATTCGATAGATGTTGCTCCGTTGCCTAGCAATGGATAGTGTGTATGTGGGTATTTGAGACAGCAGTAGTGATGTCTATAATTTTTGTTCAAAATATTATGAATTTGTACTACAATTTCCCTCATATTATATAAACCAATAGACTTTGTCTATTCATTCTTGAAGTTGCCTGATCGAAATATCCCTTCGAAATGCAGAATTTTCAAAATATACTTTCACCTTGCTGTCACGAAAACTGTATTGCTTAGAAATTAGGTACTGAAAAATTTTGGCACAGAAATGTCACTTTGTGGCACAGAAATGTCACTTTGCGGCACACTAATGTCAAATTTCAATTATTGTGAGAAATAATCATGTTTGCGAACGTAAAACTATGCAGAAAAGCATGTTTTGGAGTGTGGTTGTAGAAAAAGTAGGTACTTTCCCGTACAGTTTAGTGCCGAAAACGGTCCGGGAAAGTTCGTTGTTTAGCAACGGACTAAAATACTAGATTAGCGTATTTTGAGGCCTGAAGTTGCTCCGAGAAAGTGGGCATTCTTGAACGGTTTCAGAAAAAAGCAATTTGATGGATTTTTGATACTAATGACAGTTATTCTCACTGCTTGGTACTTGAATAGGCAAACGAACGTCACTTCGTTTGACAGTTTATAAACATTTTACGATTATATTTGAACTTCTCTCTATAACTATAATTAATATAGACTCTGATAGCGGAATTCAAGTATTTTATAAATATCTATCGTAGAAAAAAAAGCATTTCATATTCGAGAGTATTTTCATCTCTTGTTCAAAAATATAATATTTCCATCGACAGGCTTAGTGCAAGCTGACTTTTCGTAATTCCTTCTGACTGACCTGAGTGAAAGTTACTAATGGTTAACACAATTCGAATATAGGTGATGCTTTCGATATACGATCAGTTACTGATTATTAATTTTTGATAACCAATGTTTTGTTTTGCAGAACGGTATCATCGTCTATACATTCAGATGGGTGCTAATTTATTTATTCTGTCATTTCCAACTGATACATCCCAACAAATGCATGTTAAAATCTCTTCCGTATGTATGTATCTAATTAAATTTTGAGAAACACCCTGTAGCCCTAAAAGAAGTCGTATTCTGTTCGAATTTCACTTACTAATACTGAGTTTCTACTATGATACGCCGCACAAAGCTTTATTCTCGAAATAGAAAGTTAATCCACTTGATATATCACTATAGTTATTCAAAACTGGACTGTTTCATCGTCTCAGTCCAAGTTATGTGGTCTGATTTGTGAAGGACATTCGGAAACAATTTGGTGACTCGAGGAAAGTATGTCTTTGAGAATGAGAAATTAACTCGAGTTCTTTGAAAAGAATTCCGTTACGCCACAAACAACCCGGAGCCTTTAATGTAATAAAATACTTCTCGTCTTTATAGTCAAATTACTTCAGGAAAAACACCAGGAATTCAATTTAGACGGGACAAAGGGAACTTCGTTTTGCCTTAAAAAAATGCTGAAATACAAGGATCAAATTTTAAAGCATCTATTCGTTCGAGTATTATTATGGTCGGATAGGAATTTAGGTTAATCGGAATAATTCATAAAACAATTCAATCTTCATTAGAAGAGATAGGGGGATACAGAATGGTGAACTGTGAACGAATTGGGCGGATTTTTTCGTAGTTGGAGTCGATTGATGAACATCCTACAGGTAACTTAATTTTTGAAGGGACAAGGGAGCATCTGCAAATAATCATTTCACCCCTTTGCACCGATGACTATTAAGATTTTAACATAATTTTCGAGAATTTTCTCTCTGTGAAGCAATGAAATAGTCATAACGATAATAATAATAATACATACAATGTCTTTCAAAAGTATCGGAACGGTCTCATATTTCAGAAACGGCCCAGAGAAAATTACTACAGGGTGATTTTTGCTGATGCCCAATTCAATGGTGATATTGGCAATGTTGCCAAATCAACAGTTATTCAGATACTGAGGGTAACTCAATTTTTTCAAATGAAATACCCTATTTGTTTTCTTGGCATTCGATTCAGCGACGCCTCATTACTTATGTCTCCAAATATAATATTTAATATTAGTGTAGTTTTTGAAATATGACAACATGGCTTTTTCGTTGAAAAGTCTGGGAACGTCCCAATATTTTCAATACGGTTCAAGAAAAATTCGAGAAATTTTATACAAAATGGTTTTTGATTATGCCTGATTCAATGGTGGTATCGGCAATGTTGCCAAATCAACAGTTTTTCAGATATTGAGGTCAACTCAATTATTTCAAATGGAACACCCACCCTATTTGTTTTCATTGCAATAAATTCAGCGCCCCGTCATCACTAATGTCTCTAAATATCAGAATTTGAACGGATGTAGTTAGAGCAACCAGCAAATTTAGAAATCTTAAAAAATTAAATATGTTAGGCAGCTCTTTTAATCACGCCTCAAATGCTAACTAATACCTTGAGGAAATGTTATGACCGCTTGGGCTATTGTTCAGCAAATGATGCAAACCATTTGAGCACTTGGACAGATAGTTTTCAATTTCTGTTATTTGATTCAAAACTCTTTTGGAAAATAATTCAATTATTAAAAAGTTATTTTAACAAAAACCATTTTGTATTTCATGATATTTTCTGGGGCCCTTTTGAAAATATTGGACAGTTCGCAGACATTTCAACGAACCATGTTGTCATATTTCAAAAACCACATCAATTCAATATCTGATATTTGGAGACATAAGTAACGGCGGGGCGCTGAATTGATTGCAATGAAAATAAATAGGGTTTTCCATTTGGAAAAATTGAGTTACCCTCAATATCTGAAAAACTTTTGATTTGGCAACATTGCCGATGTCACCATTGAATCGGGCATCATCAAAAACCATTTTGTATGAAATTTCACGAATTTTTCTTGAATCGTATTGGAAATATTGGAACGTTCAGAGACATTTGAACGAAAAAGCCATGTTGTCATATTTCGAGAACTGCACCAATTTAAAATTTGATATTTGGAGACATAAGTAATGAGGCGTTGCTGAATTGATTGCAATGAAAACAAATAGGGTATTCTATTTAAAAAAATTAAGTTACCTCCATTATCTGAGAAACTGTTGATTTGGCAACATTGCCGATATCACAGTTGAATCGGGTATCATCAAAAACCACCCTGTCGAAATTTTAGTAATTTTTCTCAGTGCCGTTTCTGAAATATGAGATCGTTTCGATACTTTTGAAAGACACTGTATATAAAAGTGTTTACTGGGGTTAATGACACACCAGCGCGCCCTCCGGTTGTATCGGAGCTCTGGAGACAGGGCCTGACTGGGATATTAAAAAGAATCTGTAAATGAATAGCAATTACTTCGATAAGTCTAAAACAATTTACGTTTGTTATACAGTGTGTCCCAGCTAAAACTTGTCACCCCCCTAATATCCGAACTCATGAAAAAAATTGAAAATCGCTCAGACCCGTCGATTTTTATTTCAAGGGGGAACACTTTCACCAAATACACCATCATTGTGTTGTCAACCCACTCAACCCCAGCACCTCCTACTTCAGAATTTTCAATGGGACTACTATACTTGTGATACATCATTTTGAAGGGAATTCAATCCCAAATACATTGGTTTACTGAAATTGAGGATCGATCAAGTGTTGTTGAAGTTTTCATGAAAACTAATTTTTTCCAGATATATTTATTTTTCATCACCTAACATGTTATCATCGTATGAAAGGTTCAAAATGTGAACCATTCAGTTCCATACAGAAGTATAAGCGATCTTCGAAATTTCTTCGCACATTGCTCAACATTTCTGGAGTCACTGCACTACACTCCACAACAATTCTCCTGCGTAGATCATCAAGAGAAGTTGGCTGGGTAATATAAACTTTGGATTTCAAATGACCCCATAAAAAGAAGTCTAATGGTGATAAATCAGGAGATCTAGCCGGCCATTCTATAGGTCCTCGCCTTCCAATCCATCGCCCTGTGAAATTGTCATCTAAAAATTGACGTACAGGTGCAACAAAATGAGGAGGAGCTCCATCTTGTTGAAAGGTGAGCTGACCGTCAAGTAACCTATCATCGTCTTCAAGTAACTGAGTGATTCTGGGGTTCACAGTTGTATCAAGAAGTTCAAGATACGTTTGTCCGTTGAGGTTACCATCAATAAAATATGGACTTACAATATGGTCTCCCAGAATACCAGCCCAAACATTCAATTTCTGGGGAGTTTGTGAATGAGTTTCCCTGTACCAATGGGGATTTACGCCACTCCAGTATCTGCAGTTGTGCCTGTTCACATGTCCATTTAAATAAAAAGAAGATTCGTCAGAAAAGCACACATTGTAGAGGTAATTATTATCACCAATCAATAATTGACTCATGATTTCACAAAACTCTGTACGTCTGTCAGGATCATCTTCATTTAATTCTTGTACATTCTGCATTTTATAAGGATGGAATTTTGCGTCTTTCAGAATTCGATGTACGCTGCTTTTCGAAACTCCAGAAATAGTCTCAAGTTGTCTTAACGATTGAATGTTGTCCATCACTGCATGTCCTAAAACTGCAACAGCGACCCCTTCATTTCTCATAGGCTTCTCTCGTTCATGTTTTTTATTCAGCACTGATCCCGACTCCAAGAACTTATTCATCAATTGAAGCACGTACTGATATGATGTGCTGTTTTCTGGATGACTTTCATTGAAACTTCGAGCCGTAGCTCTAGCACATCGTCCATTTTCAAAATACGCAGCTACAATGGATATTCTCTCTTGTACAGTATAAACCATTTTCGAATGTTTTCAAATTGTTGAATGCAGTGACTCGAATGCATCAATTACCAAGGCGTAAACAAAGATATGCGTATACAAAAACACATTTTTTTTTTCATTTAAACGTCTGTCTCACCTTCGAAACTATTATTTCTGACAGCATATTATTTTTCAATACAGTGGCGTACCCACAGTGAACCTTTCTTACGACGCTAACATTTGAGGTGATGAAAAATTAAAATATCTGGATAAAACTTAGTTTTCATTAAAACTTCAACAACACTTGATCGATCCTCAATTTCAGTACACCGATGTATTTGGGATTGAATTCCCTTCAAAATGATGTATCACAAGTATAGTAGTCCCATTGAAAATTCCGAAGTAGGGGGTGCTGGGGTTGACAACACAATGATGGTGTATTTGGTGAAAGTGTTCCCCCTTGAAATAAAAATCGACGGGTCTGAGCGATTTTCAATTTTTTTCATGAGTTCGGATATTAGGGGGGTGACAAGTTTTAGCTGGGACACACTGTATGTACACTTTAACACAAACCACCTCTTTTCGCATGAGAAGTACGCAATGGTATAATTAATATTTCAATGTTCATAGAAGTGAGAACAATCAAAAGTATTTAAGAGCAGTATTGAATGATCTGTGTTCCTAGAATTGAGATATGGTACTGTAACAGAACCAGAATCTGGAAGAATAAAGCCCATAGCTGCATTGAATCGACTTGTTAGTTTTCTTGAACTCAACGGCTTCATGAAATACGGGTGGTTGAAAAAAAACCCATCCGCTTCAGTACATTAGTGAACTGATTAAGTTACACTGATAAAAATAATAGTGTGAAATCACATAATTTTACGTTGGCCTTTTTGTTGGTTATAAATTCGTAAGATTACATTATAAATACTGTGAAAACGTCATGACAAATAACTGAATTCATCATGGAAAATCAATATTATGGTTATGAAAAATAACACGATTTATTATGGAGAACAACTGAATTTGATATGGAAAATTATTTGACCTGCTGTGTAAATCTACTATTTTGTTTCTCTAATTTGGAGTAATTTTTGTGATTTCTAGGAGCAGAATCACATGAATAATGATGGAAGTTCACATGATGTGTACTGTAGATTTTACACAGTAATGAATGCAGAATTGACATGTACTTTGTGATTTCTCGGTGGAATATCACATTGAATTTCAGAATGGAATATAAAACACTGTGATGTAAAACCTCTTGGAATGTGACTTATTGTATTGATAAAACTCCATCCAGATTCATATACACGTTCATTGGGAATGAAATCAGTTTCCTCAAAAAGGATATATATTTTCAATTGGATCGTTGATGAATTATTTCACTCAGAAAGGGAAGAAACCAGAAACCATATAAAACACATTTTACTGGCTAAAAATAAAAAACGCGCATCCTTCAACTGAAAAGTATTCGATACTTATTCAAATTTTACAATGTTATCAAAGGTACCCACTCATTCAAAAAATACTCGTAAAATATATTAACTTGAACTGTATCAAATATAATGGAATATAACCATTGGTTTTTGAGTATCAAAATTTTAATTTTAATGCATGTTGCAGGCAATTTGATGAACAATTTCCTATCAAAATCATGAATCTCTACTACAGTAGAGTTATGAAATGTTTGATATATTCAGACATCAATCAGCGATGGCAGTATTTGGGCGAGAAAAGTTAAACCAATAGCCGTCCTCTACCCGCACAGGCTATGCCTTTGGGTACACTCTATGAATGTTTATGAGAGAGTATTATTATTATAGTAGCTCTGCATATTGGTTGAAAAAATTATTATCATCATCAAGAAAAAACAGGATGAGTAGAGTGAAATACATTTTGACATGTGTTTGAAAAAAAAGTTGGGAACGTATTCGACGAGAGGTAACAATAGCTTTTATATTCCTCTAAAGTAATTTTCTGCAGTGGTTGTCTGTAAGTGGATACTGGATTTTAAATATTTATCTTTCATCTTGAATATTTCGAAATCGAATCCATAGAATATGGATTTATTATTATTATAAATACCAAGACGTTACGAAAGATTCAAATATTAATTATATAATATAGAGTTACATATGAGTGATATACTACTGTTCCGTCAGGTGTATACATGTATCACGCATAAGTAGAGAGTCATCTACGATATGGTGTTAGCCTGGAAAAGTGTAATGAAAACACTTATCACTTCTCTAGAAAATATACGAAAGAATCCTCAAACTTATCATAATTAACAGCCGAAATAAAGGAAGGCGTGCAGAAAGCATCCCGTGCAGTGGTGTTGCCAAAATGTTTTGAATTTTGAAATCTACTAGAGTTAGTTTGAGTAGTTTTTTATTATGATGCTTTCATTCAAAGGTCGTAGCATGCTGATTCGAAAATGTTCAGCTTGTTTAATTGTGAAAATCTATTTTCCACTTAGACAGTAAAATGTACGAAATAAGCGCTCTGTGATTGGTCAATCACTGTAATGGAGAGGAGTTTAAATGACAAGGCAAACTGAGTTGAGAATGCATAAATTATTAGTCAATCTCACCTGATCTGACTAACCTTCCTCGGAATATCCGACTGACGCACTTTATACCGAGGCAAATATATTTGACATTCGACAGCTCTCCTACTACATTATTCATATAAAAAATTATCAAACTAAATGTTTCAACTTTAATAAATAGTTTCATGGAACTCGACGTTGGTTAATTGATTTGTGTGCTTGTAGAATCAGATCTGGATGTCTTTGTAGAGTTTCACAAGAATGTTCAGAAAAGCGGAAACATTTAGTTTGATGATATTTTATATTGGTGTAATAAGAGAGCTGTCGAATGTCAAATATATTGGCGACGGAAAAGAGCACGTCAGTTGGATATTTTGGATGTTAATCATGATAATTTGAAATTTCCGGAAATTTCTTTTCTATATTTTCTAGAGAAGTGATATGTGTTTTCAGTGCACAGCACCCCCATACTATTACCATATCGCAGATAACTCTACATTTTCATCTGACGGAACGGTAGTTTATCACTCTTATGCGTAACTCAACATATGTGAGTCCTGTATCTAAGATTTGAATCTATCGTAACGCCTAGGTAATAATAATGAATCCAAATTCTATGGATTCATTTTGGAGATATCCAAGATGAAAGATCAATATCTGAAATCCGGTATGTGTTTGATTTCGAAAATGAATATGACATGAGATTTACCTCGACAAGACGGGAGTGGATTAATAGAAAAGTTATGAAGCTCGGTAAGTGCCGTCAAATATTGATGCATAGATATTTGAGGAATTTCCTCGGTTTATTTTCCAGGATGGTTTTATAACCGATAATACGCGACCCAGACTACTGATGCATATTCCATGTTCGATCGGCGTGTAGCATAAAAGCAATGGTGTCCTCTCATTTCTTTGGAAGTTGACGTTCTTGTGATGGATTCCAAGAATAGATCGATGAGTCTTTCTGATAACTCGTTCAATGTTATTCCTGAATGACAGTTCTCCGACAGATATTACAAAATCACAAAATGCATCAGGTTGGTTCGAATTGTTTTAATCAACTTGCAATAGAAGTACACCAGGTGCCCATTTTGCGAGCTGGACCATGGGGATCAAAGTTATTTTAAGAGATGTGAGATCGGTTAAATTAGGATAAAGTTGAGCGTTTTCTGCTGAACAATTATCTGAAATTAAATTTGATGTGTCCGTTTTAGTTTTTGAAGTATTGAAAAAAAAAGTATATTTGTAATTTTTGTTTTCAATTTTTTAAATGAACTAGACGTTTTCAACTGTGGCTTTCTTAAGGCACCTCTTTACAAGGAATCTGAATCTGCCATCATATTTTCCAAGGCTTTCTTGATACTAGAGATACATTGGTATTGGTATTGGTATTGGTGAGTATGGATGGTGATTGATGCGCTGCGACCTGATTAGATCTATTGTGCCCCATCTTCTTCTGCTGTCACAAGATGTTCTTGTTTACAGCAGCCCTTCAAGTCCCAATTCCTTCAGGAATTTTAGGATTTTGAGGGGGTCTGCTCGTGGTATTTCTCCCACGGTCAGCTGGTGTGATCCCAGTATATTCAATCTTTTGCGATGTACAGCGTAACACTCCATCAATATATGGTGGGGTGTTTCTGGGTGTTCCCCACATAATCTGCAGGTGCTGTCCTCCTCTAAGCCTAGCTTCCTCAGGTGTTCTTTGAGTCTGCAATGCCCCGTTAGAAATCCCGTGATTGTCTTTAGACTAATTTTGCTGAGGTTAATCAGTGTCTTTGATCTTGCTCGGTTGAAATTTCCGAGGAGATCTTTGGCCTGCCTCAGCCCTGGAAGTCTTAGCCAGTATGTTGCTCTCATTGCTTCTTCAGCTTTATTGAGTTCTTCTCGGAAGTAATATTTTCCAAGTCCGCAGAATGGTTCTGGCCCGATCAGTGGCGTTGCTGCGCCTTTCCGTGCCAGGGTATCTGCTTGTTCGTTGCCCTCTACTCCGGCGTGCCCTGGCACCCAGAGGAGGGTCACCTTATTGTTCCTGCCCAGATCATTAAGTTTGTCTAGGCATTCCCAAACCATCTTCGAGTTGATGTTGCAGGAGCTCAACGCTTTGATGGCTGCTTGACTATCGGAGAGGATCACGATTTCCTGGTTCCGGTATTTCCTATTGAGGTTGAACTGAATGCACCTTTCTATGGCGTGAATTTCCGCTTGGAAAATGCTGGGGAACTGGCCCATGGGTTCAGAGTATTTGGTGCGAGGCCCAAAGACCCCTGCTCCAGTTCCTTCGGGAGTTTTGGACCCGTCCGTATACCATGTTAAGGTATTCTTCCCCAGTGCTCGAATCGATTCTATGTTCCATTCTCGCTTGGTGTTTAGTTCCGTTCGAAAAAGTTTCTCGAAACTAAATTTCTTGGTAATTTCGTCAGTTGGGAGGTCGGCAAGGTGTGCACAGTTGGTAGGGGTTAAGCCCCTCGCGCCGTGTGCTGTCCCTATGAGTCCGACTTTAGCCAACCTGAGGTTTGCCTCCCAAGCAGTTCTCTTCACCATTATGTGGAGAGGAGTGAGGTCCAGAATGACCTCTATTGCTGCTGTTGGAGTCGACCTCATTGCTCCTGTTATACAAAGACATGCTAGTCTTTGCACTTTACATACATACATTACTCAACTTTGTTTTTATCATAGCCGCCATATTGGATTCATACATTTTTGAAAAGTATTTTTTTTCTGACTACAACGATCACACGATATGATCGAATTTTAAATGAAGATTAAAATTGAGAAGAATTTTTTTCACGAGGAACGCGTTGGAAAAATTTACAATAATTTTGTTCAAGAAACTGAGTGCTATCACGGTTTTGGTCAAAGTTCAGTGTTGTGTCTTTATAGCAGCTTGCTGGTCAGTCATCATTCATACATTCAACAATGAGGAAGCAAGCAATAAAATCGAAAAACACCATAAAGGTATCCAGTAGCTCCAATCAAGAGCCGAACTATCAAATCGAAAACATGATGTTTTCATTTAGTAACACAAAATTGTTTACATACCAATCAAGAAACTCATATTTCAGCACAGGTGGAATGATCAGCGGAAGAAATTTGAACCTACTATTTTTTAACTGAATTGTTATTTTCATCATAGCAGAGCCTGAATCGAGAAATTTATTTATCCTGGATTCAGTCATTGAATTCGTGAAACTACTGTAGTTTTACTTGTTTTACTACACTTTTTTCAGTTGGAACTCAAAAAGTGTTATATATTTCAGAAAGTATAATTTGTAGATAACTCAGAATAGTGAATTGTAATTCAGAAAACATTAAATAAAAATCATATTGATGTCATCAAATTCAGAAACTGTAACTTGTGTTTCAGATAAGTGAATTGTATTTCATAATGTGTAATTTGTAATTCAGATTAGTGAATTGTTAATCAGAAAGTGTAAGTTATTGTTCAAAGAGTATCAGCTGTAATTCAGAAACCAAGAACATGAACTATAAATAATTTATATTTATCATATTCCCTATTCTTACTTATCGAGTCTTTGACGGTTTCTGAATTGAGAATATTACAACTGATGCTTCCTAAATAAAAATACTCTAATCTGAAATTTAAGTTACACTTTCTGAATCAGAATTACTAATTCTGAATTACAAGTCATATTTTCTGAATAACATTTTGCTAATATGAATTTCAAGTTACACTTTCAGAACTACATTTGAAAAAGGTGTAGGTAGTTGAATAGTTTAATGGAAACGTCAAAGAAATGTCATTCGGCAAAAATACAAACTCATTTCAGTAGTGTTAGCCGTAGATACAATGGAAGTTTTATGTAATAAGTTATGAGTTTTGGGATTTAGGATATCAATTTTACGAATAAAACAAGATGTCAGTTTCGTGTTAAAAGGAAATGCACAGTTACGAAAATTAATTTAATTGAAATAAAGAAATATTTTATATAATTTCTGTGAAATGTTTTATTTCTACAAAATGGGAAGTATTTTTCGATCAAGCTGACGAAAACCTAGGATATGTGTCATACAATCAAGAAATGAATGGTGAAGGTATTATACACCATATACATTAGGTATTGCATTTTAGGAATATGTACCGCACTAATATACTTTGAATATTATTCATTAAAATCTGTATATTTTAAAGTATCTAGCCGACAAACAAATCCGAAAAAAACCTAAGCTGATATTGATGATTATTTCTTTCGTTTATTGAATATCAGTCATCAACCAATCATACGTTTGTTTACTATTTGACAGGACCAATCAATACGCTTTATTACCGACTACTTGCATGGTACACAATAGTCACCAAATATTCAGCGTGATACCTATATATCAAGGAACCTGTACATCTGATAGTACTCTAAATAAATACATCTTAAACGTCAAATAGAATCAATCGTGTTGAAGCCGTATCTGAAAATGAATCTGGAGAGACCAAAAACGAAGAGATAGATAGGGTAATCGAGGCTACAATCCCTGACAATACATTGTCATTCATATGACTGAAATTGGAAACGAATTGGATTCAAGAAATAATCTCCATAAATATAACACGACCTTGATTGATTCTCGATTATTTTATTGCTGCTAAATTTCTCTTGTATTTATTAATTTTACTCGACATTATTTTTTTATCAGATATGAAAGTCCTTGAGCTTCGCTCTCGGGTTTTCATCAGATTATTAATGCCAAAATAATGTCTCGTTGAGTTATTATAAAATACAGTCGAAATTTAGATGCAATCAAAATAGTCGACCATTTATCAAGGTCTTGTTATATTACCCTTGATAATATATCGAACTCCTCAAACAGTACATTGAATTAAAAATTCATGAAAATTAACCGATTCTTTTTCGAAGAACAGCGTATGTATTGAAAAGAAACCGCACTTTTCTACGAAACATAGACTATTTCTTTTCACTTGCCTATACAGTGCGGCTTTTAGTACTTGCCCATGTTAACTTTCAAGAAGTTTGACGTACAAACTTATAAAAAAACGTTTGGAGGGTATGAAACATCATACTACGTTTTGAAATGAAACACATTGTAATTACTTCATAGATGGCGCGAGGGGGCACATCAATTTAAAAATTAAAAAAATCTCAAATGTCACGGAATTCGAAAAAATATTGATGGTTGATACAAGAATTGAATTCTCTTTTCAATGAAGTGACACATAACCACCCATGCCTTTTAAAATTTTTCAGTTGATGTGTCTCCCTGCGCTATCTATCGAGCAACCAAAATGTGTTTTATTTCAAGAAGTAGTATCGGTAAAACCCTCCAAACGGTTTTTTATGTTTGTACGTCAACCCGTTCAAAAATAAATGGAGGGGTGGCTATTAAAAGCCGCACTGTCTACATGAAATTACTATGCGACGTTCTCAACATTGAAGAATGTTTGACATATACATATGACATGCTCTCCCCTATCCGATCTAAAAAACAAGGGGTGAAAATAATAATGTTAGTTAACTTCGATCAAGATTGACAGAGTTCATCCAGGCTAAATTGAATATTCAATGCTCATCACAGAACTCACACTGGTTGGTTTAAAGTTAATCGAATTGGATTTTTCTTTGTTCACCCTCTTGTCATCAAGTTGACATTATACCATCATTCAGGCATGGTATTTCTAGAATAAATAGGAGTTTTGTCAATTCTCAGAATTGTTAGAAATTCTGAGCAGAAAGCCTCACTTTTCATCTCTAGCACCCTGTATCTCGAAAACTAGTCGGCTGACTTCTTGTGTCCCTGCTGAGGAAATCAAAATCTACACATCAAAAATTCAGGAAATTCAACCAAAACCATTTTCCATAAAGATGGTGCGGTGTCCTTTGAACAAGTTATTGTTGACGATGAGATCAACCCCTTCTCTACCAAGTAAGTGTATCCGAGCCCTCGAATGCAATATTTCGAAATAACGCCATGCCGTTGGGGAAAGTTTCGTTCTTAGATATCCTAGCCAACATCTAGTTTACTCTCAATATCAGTTAGTAATATGAGCCTAACTACTGCAGTTACCAGAGGTTATCCATGTTTAGAAGTGCTTTCGGGGCGGTGATATTGACGCTGTCTGCTTTCATTCCAGGTTTTATCCCGGCGAAACAGGTGGCCGCGATGACACAGCTTCCAATATCAAGATATCATATATGGTATACGACTCCTGGAAGTTTTGATGGCCGATGGCTTTGGCGTTTTCTGCGGACTCGGGATTTTAAGTAATTGGGTCACTATTTTGAGCCGGTTTTCAATCCCTAGGATACTATATGTACAGGGTTATTCACGTTATTCGATACGATGAGTTATGGCTGAAGCATTTGCTTTTGAAAAAGTGTTTTTCTTTGGATGGATAGGGACCTATTATTGGTGCTATACTTTGAAAATATTTTCATACTGTACAGGGTGTGCCAATAACACAAAAAGTGTCAAAGTTATATTTAAATGGAATACCCTTCATATTATATCGTTTTCTGATGTTAATATCAAAATGAAGGCAAATTTCATTGGGGTTTAATTCACCTAAGAGGGGTTGTGGTGTTAGAGCGTTTGCACCGCCTAACTCTGAGCTAAAGTGGTTCGAAATCCACTTTTACCTAAGCTCCGGATCTCCCTTGCTCTCAAAAACTCCCGAAAACTTGAGTGATTCATAGAAACAAATTACACAAAAAAATACAAATATAACAAAAACATTTTTGAACTTATCTTTATCGATTTTGAAATATTCCTCATTTTGTGAAAATGTAGTTTCAGTTTTATTGTTTGAATTCTCAACTGGTATTTTGTTGCTAGAGGCTACTAACTGATCAACTTCCATATCGTACTTTTGAAATATTTTCTAACTGATACAAAGGGTTTATAAATTATGACACAATAATTACAATCTTTAAATGGCAATAATTATGTCAACAGCCAATTCCATTTTAAGAATTTTAATATTTATCAAGTTGCCAATGGCGTTTCGAGGAATCAGAATTGATTGGAATTAATATATATTGTTATGATATGGAATTTGTCAAAAATATAACTAGTCATACGAATAACTGATAAAGTATATGAACCTGCTACAACTTCTGTGTTTGCCTGGATATTTGTAACTTTTATTGAAACCATAGCCAGTTCTAAACGTTTCAGTGTATCAGAGAGGTGGCAGCTGAGAATTATTTGATTTTCGATGTACTTCATTCATTTCCAAGTATAACCTGTAGAGTAAAGAAATTAAAATTAGTGATTGATATGGGCCGCAGTGGTCATGATGGTAGAGCGCTAGTCTATCAGTCAGAGGGACGTGGGTTCGAATCCCAGCATGGTCACTGGTCTCGTGCTAGGAATCGCACGTTAAAAGGTAAGACCTCGTTAATCCTTAGCTCGCACAAGTTTCTACTTCTGAGGGTTGTCGTTCGTAGGGGGGTGACAGCTGGTTAACGGAAAAAACAATTTTGAAACAATATTTTTTTTACATTTGTTTACAATAAATAATTCAAAATTTACAAAAGGAAAAATAAAAACATTTAGTATAGCGTTGCTAGGGAGGAAAATGAACCACAAAAATGACAAAAAAATGTGATAGTTTTGAAAAATGTAGAATACTAATGTAAATAAAATTTAAAAAGAAATAAAGTACAGAAAGCAAGTTGTTACTATTAAGACACTAGAATAAGTATAGACAAGTAGAAATGTTTTCAATTAATTTATAAGAAGTGAAAGAGAAGTATTAAAAATATCTAATCTGGAGTGATATGAAAGAATGACAGTGAGAAAGTGTATCTTAGTGACGACGAAAGAAACAGAAAATAATAAGAAGATGGAGACGGAAAAAACACGGGAGATAAAAAACACAACAAAATTATAAGGAAATGAATTAAATGTATGCAGGATTAGTAGCAGAACATAGTTAGGCAAAATTTGAAAGCAGTAAAGTTAAGGAAGAGTGTGTACCTGAACTAAATTATCCAAGGAAGCAGCCTTCTTGAGTAGCAGATCTCTAGAAAAACAAATATCAGGTATTCCATCCAAGTAAACACAGAGAATTTTTGTATATCGTCAAAATTACCTCCAAACCATTAGACTTTGCAACATTCAAAACAATTCCAGTAATATTCCATTTGAAGTGACAGCTGAATTAAATTTTATGAAGTAGCATTCACAGAACAGATTGGAATCAGAACTATACTAGTTAGACAGAAAGAACTAAAGCCGGATACTCATATAAAAGACTGTTCTTAATTTTATGATTAGAGACAATTTTTGAGTTAATATTTGATAATTTAATGAGAAAACTGATAGAAATTTGAGTAGTTTATGATTTGGTAAAAAACAACACAAAATTTACATTTCTATTGACTATTTTATTGTTTGCAAAAATATCACAAATTTCATTGACATCAAGAAAAGAAGATAAGGTCTAGCTGCAATCCACTTGAGAGAAAGACAATCAGCTCTTCATTGGCGTCGTAGACTGAGCTAAAGTCTGGTCGATTGGAAACTACAAGGTAAACAGGTAAAACAGAGTGCTAGCCAGGGTATTTTATACATCATTGAAATATTTAATCAAAGTTCAAATTTTACATTATTTACAAATCATAACAATATTTATATAGGTTCTTTTAAGAACAGAATTGTAACTCGAACAAATAACTTTTTATTTTCAAAAACAATTTCATTTTCATAATCAAAAAATATTCTCTATAGCAACTCTCTTTGTGGCACTAATCATATACAGAACGATGTTTTATATAAATGATTATATCATTCTTCCCTCACTAATTTTGAACTACGGTTCAAACCAATCTAGAGGTTTTCTCAACCTTATTGGTCGTGAAATTGATTTTTCTGAAACCACCTCCTCAACTGAAGGAAAACATGAAATATCCCATGTAGATGTTGTTCCACGGATATCGCGATCTGTTTCCATAATATTATTATCAGCTTCTACAGGTGTTTCCATGAAATCATTATCAAATTTCTAGAGCATAATCAAGGTAATCATCAGAATTTTTGCTAGAGTTATTATTATTTTTCAGTATCTGATCTAGATGTCTTTTCAATAACATACCATTGTTAGTTTTTACTGAAAAGTTTCTATTACCATTTTTTTTTTATAATTGTGGCAGGTATCCAAGTTTCCACGATCTTCTAAAGACCTCATCAAATGAGATCTAACAGTTCGCACACAAACTTCTGCTTGTCCGTTAGTCTGTGGATGATAAGAAGCTGACAACATAATATGTTTAATCCCATTATTCATAATGAAATTTTTGAAGTATGCGGATGTAAACGTTCTTGCATTATCAGAAACCAATATTTTGCACAAACCCCATCGCGAAAAAAACTCTCGCCATTTGATGGCAGTTTGTTCCGATGTAATGTTTGTCATGTAACACACTTCAATCCATTTAGAAAAAGAATCGACTACCAACAGAAACATTTTACTATGAAAGGGACCAAAAAAATCCACAAGAATCCTTTCCCAAGGACTTTTCACTTTTGGCCATGAAACTACACCAGCCTTTGGTGGTGACACAAAACAAACAAGATTTACAAAATTTTTCTATATCATCATCAGATCCAGGCCACCAGACATAACATCTTGCCAAAGACTTAAACTTCACAACTCCCATGTATGTAGAATGAATTTCTTCCAAAATAATTTTTCTACAACTGGATGGTATAATAAGTCTATGACCCCACATAAGTAGACCTTCTTCTATTGTTAACTGATCTTTCCGAATAAAAAAGGTTTGAAATTTACTGAATGTTCATTTGGCCAACCTTCATGAGTGAAATTTAACACCTCTCTCAAAATTGGAAAATTTTCTGTCTCATTTTTAATAAAATTCTTATCGAGATGCCAAGTAGAATCATAAGTTAGAATATTCAAATAAGAATAGTCATTTTCCTCGACATTCTCTTCATCACTGATTGGAAATCTGGCAACATATCTTTGTAATCTGTTCGCAGCCATTGTTGTTATACCTTTCTTAGGCCCCAAAATTGCCAACAATGGTTGGTGATCAGTTACAATTGTGAATTTTCTATTCAAAAGGTACTGATGAAATTTGGATATTCCAAAAACAATACTAACTAAGTGCTTCCTTATCTATTTGAGAATATCCTTTTTCAGTCTTAGTTAATGTTCTCGAGGCAAAAGATATGGGCCTCTCAAGTCCTTTTTCATATTTGTGTACTAACACTGCTCCTAAAGCATATTGTGAGGAATCTACAATTAACTTGACTGGCACATCAGGATCATAATGAACTAAAATATTATTAGAGCAAATTTCTTGTTTAATTCTTTCAAAATCTTTTCGGCAATTGAATGAAAATACAAATTTTTCTTCTTTTTTTAGTAATTCATATAAAGGATTACAAATATCAGCAAAATTTGCAATGAAATTGCTGGAGTAATTGAACATTCCCAAAGTTGACTTCAATTGAGTCTTGTCTCCAGGTTCCGGTGCATTTAATAGAGCTTCGACTCTTTCTGGACTTGTATGGAGGAGCCCTTCCGCGTCAATAACATGTCCTAAATATGTAACTGAACTTTGCAAAAGTTTACATTTTTCAATTTTCACTGTTAAGCCTGATTCTTTCAATTTATCTAATACTTTTCTGAGCCTAAGCAAATGTACTTGTTCATTTGGACCTGCATCTCGTATATCATCTAAGAAACAGGCTACCCCTTCTATTCCAACTAATAGTTTCTCCATTTCGAATTGAAAAATTGAAGGACAATTTGAAATTCTGAATGGTAACCTGTTATACATAAAAAGTCCTTTATGAGTACTTATGGTGGTCAAAATTTTAGGTTCTTCATCAAGTAAAATCTGTTGGTAAGCTTGACTCAAATCAATTTTAGTAAAATATTTACCACCTCTCAATTCATGAAATAAATCTTGCAAAGGATAAATGTATTTTTTACAGCTTGATTTAAAGTTACTTTGTAATCACCACAAATGCTAAGTGATCCATTACGTTTGAGAACTGGCGTTCCCCAATCACTTTTTAAAACAGGAGTTAAAATATTCTCCTTAACTAACCCATCAATTTCTTCCTCAACTTTACTTTTTAATAAAAAAGGCATTGGTCTAGGTTTGAAAAATTTTGGACAGGCATCAGATTTCAATTTCAATTTGAAATTACCCTTTGTATATGTCCCTAATTTATCAGTAAATACCGTTGGATATTCTCTGATAATGACAGGACCAATATCGGCTACCTTTCTTTGAATAGCATTTATTGAAATAAAATAAAATCTCTCTCACCTAATCTCGTCCAAGAATAGGAGGTCCCCCAAAAGAAATGATATAAATATCGATTTATCTATTCTTACCCTTGTATATAACATTTGAAGTTACAACACCGCAATGTTTCAGTACTTGACCATTGTAGACCTTCAATTTGAGTTCAGTTTCTTGCAAAATTGAGTCAGGAAACAATTTATTGAAGAACTGCTCGGATACCGCTGATACTGAACTACCTGTATCAACCTCCATCTATAAATGAATACCATTTAAGCAAACGTCAGCTAGAATAGGCTTATCAATTTTGATAATTTCCAAGATCATCAATATTATTCACTTCTACATTATCGTTATTGTTGTTTGAATTGATTATTTCCAAATTGAAATGAAATAAAGATTACAAATAATTATAATTACTAGTGAATTCTGAGAAAATCTACTATAATAATATATATTTATATAGGTTCTTTTAAGAACAGAATTGTAACTCGAACAAATAACTTTTTATTGTCAAAAACAATTACATTTTCATAATCTCTCTATAGCAACTCTCTTTGTGGCACTAATCATATACAGAACGATGTTTTATATAAATGAATATATCAGGAATGAACACCGAGAAATAATAAAATATGTGTATATTTTTCGATATGTTGAATGTTATGTATTATTTATGAAAGAGCAGGATATGAAACAAGAAATAATTTTTTTCAAGTGGTCAGAATGGTGACCATCAGACTCTGAACAAATACGCATTCTCTTCCAAAAACCTCCAGCAACATTGGCCAAGATACCCTGGCTTACATTTAGAAAAGTTTTTCTGATGCACTGTTTCAAATTGTCGGGTATTGTTGGAGGTGTATTTCTCTTCTCTGGTATCAGGTAATCAGGTGACGTCAGGTCGGGGAGTTTTGAGGGCCAATTTTGAAATCCATTCCAATCCATCGAATTTGGAAATGAACATCTTAATATTCACGAATGTCACAATTGAAATGTGTGGAAGCTCCATCCATTTGCAGTCACATCGTTCTTCTTATGACCTAGGAAATGTCTTGTAATAGGACTGTAAAACGATTTTTTGAAAATTCTAAGAACAACATTCCATTTAAATGTTCATCGAAAAAATGAGGGCTGATCAAATATTGACCCACTAATCCGCCCCATAAATTCTCCGACCATCTGTATTGATTGAGAATAATTCTAAATTATTTATGTGGGGTGAAATCAAAGCAATAGTGGAAGTTTTGTTTTTTTTAGGTTTGTCACCCAATTAACCTCTATTCAAAATAACCTAGACTGCATCATATTAATAATACAGAAAAATCCACTGAAGTTTTTTATTTGCTCCTTGGAAAAGGGGGGGGATAATCATGAAAATGTGCTATTTCCCTAATTCAAACATTTAAACATCCGATGGTGCACTGAAATGTACTATAGAAATATTTTTTTGATTTCATAGTAGGAAATGATGGAAAGGGAGAAGGGGGATAATATTTTTTTTGAAACAGCACAATATTATATATTATGTAACATTAACTACAATGGCAGAAGCAATAATACTGTTTCCGGTTTTTAAAATTAATAGTCCATTGTGAGCAAGCGGTTATTTTAAGGCCTCCTAGCAGCATCACAGTTAATTTATTGGGATAGGCGCATTTGTTGAGTATTATATGGACTGTATCATATGAGAAATTAAAAAAAAAAATCGATACCGAGAAAGTTCTTGTAAACTTTCATAACGCAGTATTTTGCATTTTATTCTACGTGATTTGGACTTTTAATGGAAGTAATGACCGCATTTTGTCTTTAAGCTGAATAAATGGCTCCAGTGGAAAAATATTGCTGTTAGTTCCATTAGTTCTACACTAGAATCGAAGTGATCCAAACTTGCCAATGTAATAAACTATCAGAAATGTGTATTTTTGAGATCCTGAAATGAGGAGAAAAATGATACAAGAACCGCTATTGACTTTGGCGAACAGAGAAATTCTCTTGCGATATTATTTCAACTGACGAATTAGAACTGATCAATATTGCAGATTGATGTATTTTCGGACGAAACCATACATTTTCTCTGCAAATATTGATATTATTGAAGGAGTTGGTTCGATCGTACATGTGCGAAGCTCGAAGATGTAACGAAGTGCCGAGGAATTAATCCTCGAGGGATTCCAGCGGGGCTGCTATTACATTTCTCAATGGCGGTCGAAATTATATCCGAAGATTTATGACGAGAGTAGGATATCAAAACAACGGTGCGGTATAGCCGACAAGAATTGGAAAAATGCATGCTTACGTGAGAGTGAATTTTCGTTGTGGTAAGCCGTCTGTAAGAAAATTAGGTGACGGTTACTAGTGCCGCATCTCTTGTTGAAAAGTATAAATGTGAATGTTTTCTTAATCAATCTTATAGGGATGTTTTTACAATAACTACTCATAGTTCCTTTCGAATATTTGTAATATAAAAGTCCTCTTCCATGTCACCATTGGGATAGTAATTGATGTCACAATCTTAAGTGTGATCAAAGTCAAAAAATAGAAACCACCCAAAACACCAAAACTTCGTCAATTTCCATCGACGTGTGTTTCGCCAACAAAGTTGGCGTCTTCAGGATTTCGAAGCTTTGGTGTTGCATTTCCTTAAACCAATGTTCCTTTTTATAAAACTGTGACGGCAAGGTTGCGTGTTGAGAGTCTATCAAAATTTAACATATAGAATGATAAGAAGGGGCAATTTTCGGATTTTGTCAAGTTATTTCAAGTACATGAGGAGAAAAATTATTTTGCATGGTTTTCTTTAGATACGACAAATAACACTTTTTGAAAAAAATATCCAAGCATCAACTTTGTTGTAGATCGTAGTGTTATCCGTGGGAAAATATCAGTTAAACAGTTGATTATTATTCATTTGACAGGGACAGGACAATTATATTGTTGTCCGACCTACCCTGTCACTGATGAAAGGCAATAAACCTCGAAACATGCATGTCTGCTGGTGGTCATTGCCAGCCAAATGAAGGATAATTTTCTGTGTAATTACGATACAAGCACTTGCAATTTGGTCTTCTTGGAAGAACGTTGCACAAATATCTGTCAGATGTAGTTCAATGTCCGTCGTGGTATTAGCCAGGGAAGTAGTTGTTTTCTGACAGATGTTTGCCTTTTATTTTCCACTTGGTGGAAACGCTTAGAGAGAAGGGTACCCCGTATTCATCCACATCAACACGAAGGTAACTTTTTTTGAATTGCGTCCTGACTTCACCAGTGTTTGTAGATACGATATTATGATATTCGTGATATTCAATATTTCTTTCTGTAGAATTAACACGTGATGATTTTCTTCATCCCATTTAACGTGGATTATTTCAAGAATACTACACACAACTAACTGACTTTGACTTTCAGTGCCAACGTTCCTCAAGAAGATTCGTTGGTTCAATAAATTTGAATGTTACCGTAGTTCGTTGGAATGTGAAATGAGGAATTTTGGAAAAAGGAACCAAATGTATCCCTCCAAACAATAACAACTGCCATAAACTAACCCGCCTTCCATAAATTGATAATCGAACCATATCTGGAGTTGGAAATCAAAATATTCAAGTCCCATAAACTTTAGTCACACTCACAATGTTAAATTTTAGTTTATTTATTTTGAATTAGGAAATTACACCGAAATAATGTTGTATATGTACATTATGTAGAACTACAAAATCAATAAATTGTTTTGTCTATGTTGCCGACACTAATTAGCAGTATTTTGATTAATAATCCCAAAACTAGACATTTTCCAAACCATATGAATAAACTCCAATCTGGTGAATATATCGGCGTTGATTTTAGCAACCGAGAGCTCCTTTTCATCATTTACATGGTGTTCATGACTTCCTGTGCTCATGTGTGGAAAGTAAATCGCACGCGTGTGGATATGCTGTCAAATGCATAATTTCTTTTTACATTTGCCGCTTTAAGCTATAAAATTTATAATTTCTGAGACAAAAAACAATCTATTTGAAATATGTAGTTGTTTTTATATTTAAATTAAAATAAAAAAGTTGTTACTGGTGAGATTCGACCCGCGTGCTACCGATTGCAAGTTCAAGAAGTTTTATCGATTGGACTAATTGGATAAATATGTAAGAATGTTAGTTAGACACGTCTTATCATTGAATATTTTATATTTGTTATTTTTTCGTCTTTTGAATATCAGTCATCAACCAGTCATATGTTTGTCGGTACTCAACTCAACTCGGAAAAATATGACAAAAAAAAGTTTCTTACATCAGTTAAAAAATTGGTTGTATTGCTGGTCGTATCTTTCTCAGGTCTGAACAGGTTTGAATTTACTCCATTTGCGGCCTTTAAAATTACTTCTGGGAGCTCTCTTCGCCTGTGGAATCCATCAAAATATTGCTTTTATTGAAAATAACTTGAAAACTGCAGAATCTGTCACTTCGACAACGCTTCGGCTTGAAACTTTAACGTCTTGATGACAATTTGGTTGTCACAGTAAATCTGCGGTTACCACAACCCAACCACTTCACTTAGCTTAGTTTGATTGTTATATGGATTGATTTCCCGCATTAGTGCGGTAAAGCGTTTTTTCCCGCACTAGTGCGGGAAAGTGACAAGTGGGTAAAAACGTACGATCGTAGAAAAAGTTCATCTCCAGAAATACGCCACCTAAAATATTTGTATTGACTTTTGCAACACCGTGTATATGGTACTATTAAAAGCTGCTTTTTTATGTTGATGTGGGTGGGTTCAGCTATCATGAATAGTGAATTGTTTGTTTGGTTATTGTTATGCCTAGAAAATTTACTTTTAATTTATGCATTTGTGTAGCCCAAGGGAATTCCATCAAACTTACCTGAGCATTGCGTCATAAGAATTTGACTTATAATTAGCGTCAAACTCTTCAGAGAACGGTGATTAGTGGATGGTTTCAGAAAAATGAAAATCCTACGACGGACACCGTTTGAATCTGATTATTAAATGAATCTTGATCATTATTCTAGCAATGAGAGGAAATTGGGTATTTGATGGCATTCGCTGATAATGATAGGTAGGAAGTTCTAAATCATGACATTTTCCACTGAGGACTGTATAGAAGGAAATGCGGAGAAACATGCGACGATATCTGAAATATTTCCCGAAATTAAAAATGTTCCACGCGTGCTGAAAAAGCGGAACCTGGGAATGATTTAGATGTTTCCATACAGGATGAAATTGAAGTGATAAATTAATAAACGTGCCATATTTATGCAGAAGAATAAAAACAGACGAAGTCTATCTGCGCGTCGGTCGCATTCGTCTGCAGCGCCGTGAGCGTCGTGTCAGTTTGCTGCTAACTTCGTCGCAAACGGGACCTACTATCCGAGATTTCCAAGTCGATACGTAGGATCATATCGCGTATTTTGGTGTGGGGGCGGTCAGTTACCTCCGTGGAACGTTTCACGTGAATGACGTTGTTGACAGGTGTATTTCGCAGGACGAAACGACATTGACAGGAGTTCTTCTTTGTGAATAACTTTGTTATTGTGCTGGATGCTTCCTATTGACTTTCGGGACTAGTTTACTTTGAAAGGTATTATACTGAACAACGTTATGATGATATCGAATGTTTATTATATGAGCATAACAAATATTTCTAATTTATTGTTTTACAAGAAATTATCTCTGAAGGTGGATATTGCACATACTGCAAACAGAGAAAATTTGAAACCAACAAAAACAGTGAGGACCAAAAGTCCGTTGCCCCCCCGAAACTTCTTTATTTTAAATATTGCAAAAAATGTAAGATACGAAAATTGTAGGGTTTCATTCGAACCCTTTAGTAGCTTATGCAGGGTATCTCAAAAAATCGCAGTGACTTGGTGGTTTGTTTTTTAAATAGGAAACCCTATATATCATAACATTTTTGGATTCCACGTTAAATTTTGAATAAAATTAAATGTGTCTATGGACACAAAAAAATCGGTCGACTAGTTTTCGACGTACAGGGTGTCAAAGATGAAAAGGAGGCTTTCTGCTCAAAATTTTTAACAATACAGAACTCCTATTTATCCCAGGAATATCATGTCTCAATGATGGTACAATGTCACCTTGATGTCGTATACATCCATTACACTTATTAGTTTTGCGCTCTGCAACCGAATGAACAAAAAAAGTGCAATTCGAATAATTTTTATCCAACCAGTATGAGTTCTCTGAGGAGAATTTAAGATTTAATTTAGCCAGGATGAATCTCCTCAATCTTGATCGATGTTCACTGACATTATTTCATTTTATATTGGGTGGTTCAAAAATAGGGGCACGTCAACCCATTGTATTTTAGATCTCATAGGGAAGAGCATGTCATGTTCCTATATACAGGGTGTCCGATAAACCATGGATCATACTGTAGCTGGTGATGAACAACTTCATAACCTATTAGAAAACCACAACTTAACCTCAGTAAAAACCTCACGGTTTTCGAGATATTGGAACTTTTATAAAGAAAATTTAATTCCTGTCTCAGATTATTTTACGATGGATCACAAGTATTGCAGTTCCGTTAATTTTTTTTTCATTTCATCGATGTGTGAGCTACAGTTTGTTACTAATTTGTCATAGCGACTGATGAGCTGATAAATCTCACCAGGCACTTGGACTGATATAACAGTTGAATTAACTTTCATGAAAAAAAAAAAATAAATGAGAACCCAGACCCGATCATTTGCTCCAAATTCCGTTTTTCTGTTACCTCGATAATATTTGCGTTGGTTGTGTTGATTACCTTCTACCACAAATTTTGTTGAAGGCAGCAGCAAATCAAACTTTGTACGCATAGTCCGTCCTATCAATAATTTTGCAGGAGTTTCGCCTGTGGTAGAGTGGGGAGTATTTCTATATTGAAATAAAAAACGGTTGATTACCAAATCAATATCCAAAGTTTTGTTTTCAAATCGACCTTTGTAAATAGCATTTTTCATAATCCTCACTGCACTCTCAGCAAGTCCGTTAGTAGAAGGGTGATAGGGGGCTCCTGTGGTATGTTTTATACCACTAGACTTCAAAAAAGATTGAAATTTGTCAGACACGAATGTTTTTGCGTTTTCAGTGCATATTTCAAATAGGAGACCAAATCTGCTAAACATCTCACGAATGACCCGTATTGTTGCTGAGGCTGTCATACTGGACAGTTCTACATACTCTATCCATTTGGAAGTAGCATCCTCAAGCACTAAAAAAAATCTATTGAACATAGGACCAAAAAAATCCACATGTAGTCTATTCCAAGGTTCTTGGGGCCAATTCCAAACTAGTAAGTCTGCTTTTGGGGGATTACTGGCGTAAACCGAACACGATTTACAATTTCTAGCAAAATTTTCAATTTCATAATCGATAGAAGGCCACCAGACATAGGACCGTGCGAATGCCTTCATTTTCACTATGCCCATATGGGAACTGTAGAGTTCAGTTAAAACAGAGTTCCTAAACCTTTAAGGTACTATCAGCCGGTACCCCCATATCAAACAGCCCTGCTCTATTGTTATCTCCGTTTTCCTATTGAAGAAAGGTCTGAATTCGTCTAGTGGACACTTTTCAGGCCATCCACTTCTAATGAACAATATAATTTTACTCAAGATCGGATCGATCGCCGTTTCTTTTTTTATCGACATGAAATCAATAGGGAAGCCGGATTCACTCACATAATATAAGTAAGATATATTTGAAGTAACACTGAAGTTACATAAGGTTTTGCTTAGTCCAATCGAATCATCTTCAATTGGCAACCTTGATAAAAAATGGGCGTAATTATTTTTACTCCTCACATAATGTATCTCGAAATCAAATGCTGCCAGAATATGGCCTTTTTTTTGCAAAAAATTGATAATAACGGTTTATGGTCGGTACATAAAATAAACTTCCTACCGTAAAGATATTGGAAATTTTTTTTACTCCGAATATAATCGCTAAGGCCTCTTTTTCTATTTGTGAGTACGATGTCTCTGCGGAATTTAAAAGACGTGACGCGAAAGCAATTGGCTTCTCTGATCTATCGTCACAAACATGTGAAATAGACGCGCCCAACGCGCAGCTGGAAGCGTCCACCATTAACTTAATTTTTTTTGTTGGATCGAAATGTGCCAAAACTGGGGAAGATAACAACATTGTTTTTGCGTCTTCGAAGCTTTTTGCACACTCCGAATTCCAATCCCACGCAGTATCTTTCTTCAACAAATTATACAGTGGTTTCAGACGAGCTGAAGCCTCGGGAAGAAACTTGCAGTAAAAATTCAACATTCCCAGAAAGGATTTTACTTCAGTAATTGTTTTAGGGACCTTAGCTTTCTTTATTGCGAGCACTCGTTCCTCAGAAGTATGTAATCCCGAACTATTTAAAATATGCCCAAGATATTTGACGGATTTCTGGAAAAAGGAACATTTTTCCCTCCTCAATTTCAATCCAAATTCCTGTAAACGCCGAAAAACCTTTTCTAGCCGTTCTAAATGTTCTTTGTCATTTTCACCAGTTATCAAAATATCGTCGAGGAAGCAAACGACTCCTTCTATATTCGCGAACAACTGTTCCATAAGGTTTTGAAAAATAGCCCCAGCGCACGTGATACCGTATGGTAAACGTGTATAAGAAAACATCCCTTTATGGGTTGTGATCGTTACAAATTCTCGCGAGGTTTTATCTAATACAATTTGCTGGTAAGCCTCCGATAAATCAATTTTTGAGAACCTAGAGAACCTTGAAGTTGCGTAAACAAATACTCTATACGGGGTAAAGGGAAATGTTGAATCCGCAGGTTTGGGTTAAGAGTTATTTTGAAGTCGCCGCATATTCTAATGCTGCCGCTTTCCTTCAAGACCGGTACGCTGGGCGTGGCCCATTCTGAAAATTCAGTTGGTACAAGAACCCCATTATCGACTAACCGCTGAATTTCTTCTTCAATTTTCGGTTTGAGAGCGAAAGGAACGGGTCTGAGCTTGAAGAATTTGGGGACTGAGTTTTCCTTGAGTTGTAGCGAAATTTCAAATTTGTTGAATGTTCCCATTTTTTGTTCAAAAACTTTCGCACATTTGGATAGCAGAACTTCGATCATGGCCATAGAATCTACATTGGAGACATTATTTCTATCGATAATATTTTCACAATTTTCCTTTAATTTACAAATAACTAAATTAAGCATTCTTAATCCATTTCTTCCAATTCGTGGGGGGCCTCCATGTTTGATAACGTAAGTTTTCAAAATATGAAATTTATTTTCATATTTTACCTTGAAATTCAAGTAACCTAATGGCTCAAATGTAAATCCAACATAATCTCGCAGTGCCAAGTAGTTTTTTAAAAGTTTTTTTTGTTCAAAATGCTTCAAATATAATTTTTCCGAAATTTCGGAATGAGAAAAACCCGAATCGGCCTCGAAACTCGTTGGAATACCCTCTACAACTAATTTAACGTAGGTGGGTTTGACGTTACCCATGTTATCAGTTACATCATTATTCATTTCTGTCAGATTGAAAATTGATTCAACTGTTAATTGTTCATTTCGGACTGTTTTTGTGAGATATTTTCTTACATCTGGGAGCAAGATGTCCTTTTTCGCCACATTTGTGGCAATTATAATTTTTGTATGCGCAGTCGCGCACTGAATGATTATTTCGGCCGCACTCCGAGCACTCAATATGTTTATCAAAATTGCTATTCTGGCTTACCGAATAACTCCGATTCCCTTCCTTACCAACAGCGTTGAAGGGTCTGCTTCCTGGAGGTCTGCTGCCACTGCTGCCATTGCTGCCTCCTCGTCGCTGGCGTTGAAAATGCACTGGTTCTTGTTTGATTACGACTCCCGGACTTTCACGTGTGGTTTGTTCCTTGATGGTGGATTCCTTCGAAAGAGCGGTCTTCAGTAATTTGGCCAAAGTTAACGTTGAATCAGATGCATCTTCTTCAAACAGTCGATCCATTATTCTTCCTGCGTTAATGCCAATTACAAAAATATCTCTCATGACAGTGCTGAGCTCTGCCCCAAATTTGAACTTGGACGCTAGCTGTTTCACTCGGGCTTCCCATTCAGCGACGCTTTCACTTAGATTACGTCTAGCTGTATAAAATTCCAGACGACCAGCGAAGTGAGATTTCACAGGTGTTAAATGTTCACTTAATAACAGAACCAAATCGTCATATGATTTACTTTCAGGAAGCTCGGGAACGCACAGATTGCGAATTAACACATACCATTCTTCTGTTAAGGTATTCAACAGGATTGCCTTTTTGCGATTCTTGTCCGTGATTTTATTTGCGATGAAAAATTGTTTAATTCTTTCTTTGAACACCGAAAAGTCCGATACTTTGGGGTCAAACGTTGATAGAGTACCCAAGATTCCAAAACTTTCCGCCATTTCGTATTGTATGCCAAAAATCTATTCACTACTTTATCACTTTCTTGTTAGTACCATCTACTAACTAATATTTTGTACCGTACGTGAGTAAAAAAAATACCTCGTCGCCAATGTTATAAATGCATATTAGTTTGAATTTGCATTTATAATTATTTTAAAATGAAACACCGATGTTCAATTCATTGAGTTTAATTTAATACTGACTTCTGCCGGTCTGCCTACAATTTTCAGAGATATCTCGAATATACAAAAAGCGGTCGAGAGCGTTTTTGCCTTCTTCCGTCAGATAAAGAGAATCAGTTTTATTTTAATCCAATATACAACAGGTTTATTCTTATGAAAACAACACAACAATGTACATTTCAATATTCCTCATGTCCATGATTAAGAGATTATAGCATATTTTCGAAATGTTTTCGTTCTGCTCTGATACAAGAGCAAAATATCCTAAAAAGACAGACGCAGATAGTTCAGTCGACAGGTAGTTTCAGATAGAAAAAAATATCGGAAGTTAATGAAACTTCAAGATGTTGTTCAGGGATGGTTGATTAACATTTTCTCAAGTTTTGGACCTCGAGGACCTTGTGCTAAAAAAGTAGGGGGGGGGGGAAACTGCAAATTTTTCGACCTTGGTGTGGTTTTTCCTCAATAACTTGTTTGCCTTACGTTCTACAGCAAAAACGTCGTTTTTCCTTTTTGAAGATCGTCAAATTCCCTACGACTTCGATGCCTCAAACATGTTTAAATGGCAATTTGTTACCGAGATAGGGCGCTTCGAAGAATAGGTAATTTTTCAAATTTCGCTACAAAATGCAGAATTCCACCCTATTTCTTCTGTTATACAAGAATTCCTACTTGAAATCACCAACTTTAGATTACCCCCACCCCTGCTTGCCCACAAGAGAGTGTCGAGCCGAGGGGAGTGTGTGATTAGCAACAGCAGTAAAAAGCTTGAAAACAATAGATGTTAGAACAATGCTCCTGTGGAACTGCGGAATGCAAACGATGAGCCAATATTCAACATAGAAGGCTGAAATTTGTCTATTCTACCTGCGCTACCTAGCCTAGACCTATTTGTTTTCGATTTTTGAGTTCATATTAGATCACTTTTCATTTTATTCTTTCAACATGACTCTATTATTCATTAATTCCAAGAAGAAATCGAGAAATAGTAATTATAGAAGGATATAAGTACCTTAGGTAGAAAAGTCAAATAAGAAAATTAAAATTAGGGATTGGTAAAAATGGGACAGAGAGTGTTTAACCACTCAGAGTATATAGACGCTCCTTATTTGTTTGGAACATAAAAGAATGATCTGAGACTGGAATTAATTTTTTTTTATAAAAATTCCAATATCTCGAAAACCGTGAGGTTCTTACTGAGGTCAAGTGGTGGATTTCTGATAGGTTATGAACTTGTTTATTACCAGCTACAGTATGATCCATGGTTTACCGGACACCCTGTATATCAAAAATTCTTCTGGATGAAAATGTGTATAGTTTCATAGAAAAATGCAGTTTATTTTTTCAATGAATATCCTGTATTTCGAAAAAGACTTGATTTTGATGAATTTTTTATATAATGTATGATTTGAGAAGTACGAGAGATTGTCATCAATATCAGCATAGGTCTGTGGACTCGTTTAGGACGTGTGAATGATGCTAGTGTGAAGAAGGAAGAATTTTGAGTGTTTTTCGCGGTAGGAATGTGTGCTAGAAAATGCCAGTCTTTACTCAAAAATGGGCCGATATCTCCAAAATTACTTGATACCGCCAAAAAATTTTATGGATTTTTTGTTCAAGAGACCAAACTATGTAAGATGAATAATATTTTTTTGATAGCTCGTGGCTATTAGTTTTTAGAATTTTAACGTTTTTTTTTATCTGACTTGCTTTGCAGTATTTTAAGAGTTTCTAGCAGCTTGAAATGACATATCTTTGAAATGCTTCAAAGAAAATCCTTTAATCCATTTAATAAAACAAAATTGCTCGACCTACGGTCTCGCAATTTTTTCATGTCGGTTTTTGTCATGTAATCATTGAATGGCAAAATCATTTCGTTGGAAAACGAAATTTTACAGAAAAACAATTAAGCTATTATTGTACTGTTTTATCGATGATGAAATTGTTGAAAAAATTGTTATATTCGTCAACCGGCTGCACTCCTACGTGCAACCCTCAAAAGTCACAGATTTGTCCGAGCTAGAGGAAGACGTAGCCCTTACCTTATAATACGTATGATGCCATGCACGACACCGGTGGCAGTGTTGAGATTCGAACTCATGGTCCTACGGATATTTGGATTGTATAAATAAAGTTATCTTGCTCATTCCATTTCATGACTGTTTCTTTCTTCACCCCACGCGGGCTTGGATGCCCAGAGGATGAAGTGGACGCACGAAGAGCCGCCTCCCCCGTGCCCATTTCTGAACAGGTAGGCGAGCGCTTATGCCAAGGGGTACCTAGGGTCTCGGTCATGGAGCGCTAACAGCCGCCTCCGCTGGTCTTGAGCAATGCAACTCATGTGGGTGGTAGATGACATAATACACGCCTACTGCAAAGCTTATGCGTGTCGTTCTTTTGCGTTCAATGTATACATATTTACTTAAGTAAGTACTTAACTCGCATGCCACCACGGCCCACAATGTCAGTGTTTACTGAACATAGATGACAACTAGTTATAGGGAAGTAATATTTTGATTTCGGTTGCCAATTCATTTCAAAATCATGTCATTCTCATTGAAAGAACGTTAATTTCTTTCAGTGTATACAATCCCTTAACAAAATTGGTGATACGTATTCGAGTAGAGCATTTTATCAGGTTTCCTGCCATTACTACTGTATGGATAAAATGTAGAGAACACGATATCTGACTCCGTACTCCGTGTAAGCCGATTTTATGCATGTGATGTATTTGTTTTCAGTAGCTCGTGAACTAACCTACTATAACACAATGTCATGTTGATTCCTTCCGCATGTTTTGTAATAAATGGGCTAATACTCGAGTATTTTGTCATCTGCCAAGGGTGTTAATTGATTTTCAGCAGTGCCATATGCTGAACTGATTACCTACCATTTCTGACCCAGTGAACTTCAATGTCCCTGTATTCAAAAAGAGAGAAAAGTATGATTGCACGAACTATAGAGGCATAATATTGCTGAATACAACTATAAAAATATATGAGAAAATTATAGATAAGAAAATGAAACCTATAGTAGAGAGAACGCTAGAAGAATCAGGAAGTGGTTTAAGGAATGGCAGAAGTACACAAGACTCCAGCAAAAAAAAAGGAAGATATGTTTAGGATTCATTGACCTCGAAAAAGCGTTCGGCAAGGTGCAAAGGATGAAGTTGTGGAAAATCCTATCGAATATAGGAATCGAGAATGGAATAATCAAGATAAAAAAGAATGTATTCAAAAATGATGTTCGATATAACAAAATAACAACCAGGAAAGGATTAAGACAAGGAGAAAGACTAAGACAAAATGTCAATTAACAACCTATTGGATATAGGCACCTACAGAAAATAGAAATAGCAGACGGTGCTTTTGCAGATGATTTGATAATTAGGACTGAGAATGAACGGGATCAAAATAATCTGGAGATATGGAATAAAACCTTTGAAGAATACGAGATGACAATGGAAAAAATTAGAAGTGATAGTGATTTCCGAAGAAGAAGGAAAAATGATAAATATATAAATTGAAGGAGTGTATATAGAACAAATATTTAGGAATAGAAATACAAGAAAATGGAAACCAAGAATGAAAAATCAACAATAGAACACAAATCACATCAAATCTGTACTACTCAATGAATAAAACTTTAATAAATAGAAAAGAAATTTCTGAGAGAACCAAAATGACTGTTTCAGAATCAATATTAAGTCCGATTTTGACATTTGGTTGCTAATCCTGGGTACTCTGACAAAGACAAAAATCAGAATCCTAACCATTGAAATGATGTATTTGAGAAGAGTAAAAGAAGTAACCGAAATGGAAAAACTAAATAATACGAAGATAAGGGAAAAGATTCAGAAATACAAACAACACTGAAGTTTATTGAAAAGAGGCAATTCATCTGGTGGGGTCATTTAAAGAGGATGAGTAAAGAACGCCTGGTGAAACAAATATGGCAAACGAAGATAAAAAAAAGAAAAAGAGGAAGACCAAGGCAAACATAAGATGGGGTAATTGGAGAAATTTTGAAGAAAAACGGAAAAACTTACACAGAGGCAAAAACCTCAACAAGAAATAACAAAGAATGGTCCATTTTTGTATATGATGAAAAACATCACAGGAGAGATAATATACTGTAAATAGTAAATAACCCTACACATACGAATTACTGTCAACATTACGTCACAAGTTGAACGAAGGAATGAGAAATTGTGAAGTAATTTAAAAAAAAGTAACTGTCTGTGTTGAAGCGAATTTTTTGTAGAGATGCGAATTGCCTTGTCCCATTTGGCTGACACTACACCATAACAACAATAATAATAACAATAACAATTTTCTGTGTGATGTTATTACGTTTTGAACAGTTGCATATTTTATAATATTTTCAGTCATATTAATTGAATACTACATAACGAAATGAAAATGTATTTTATAATAATATGAATATGAATTGAATTACGCACCTATTAGGATACTTTTGATTTAGTGTTGCCCAACCAGTTGATAGATACACACTTTTCGGTTTATTGCATTTATAAACTATTCATAAAAATGAATCATTCATTATCAAGTTTGTTTTCAATAATAGTTTTATTGAATGAATCCAATAATTTCGTATCAAAGTGTATATTGTAAAATTTATAGCATAGCGCTTTCGACTTTCGTCATCTTCAGTGCTTACCTGGAAGTAAATACTCTTGTTGAAATATAGTTTGAATTTGAAATTTCGAGGTTAAGAAATCGAAAATTGAAAATTGTTGAGTACTTACTCACTTGTTAGGCAACAGGAAGTATCGAATTATGTAAAATATTGTACATTTTAAAAAATTAACACATTAATTAGCCTAATATCCAACGAAAAACATGTTGGGAAATTAAGGCCATGGGGCTATTCAAAAGGTGCTGTAGAACAAAGACATCTTGTCACTGAATGTGTCAAGTGTCATAAGAAAATAGTGGTACCTAGTTGAAGAGAGATCCACTATGGGTCAAAAATTTTTGTTACAGGAGTGCCAATGCAAATAAATAAAAATGTGAATTTTCAAATAAAATTCTCAATTAAAGTTGTTTATCCTTTGATGAAGGAGAAGGAAGTTTCTGTATAAGTTTACTTGCGTATTCAAGCAGTGATCATTATTAGAGAGCTCTTTGGAAATCTCCAGTTCTTCAAACAAATCAAGTCTAAGGAAGTTCTTCTTATCAATGTTGAAATGGTTGCCAAATTCAGTGATAAAATGTACTTGTTCTACAGCACCTTTTGAATAGCTACATGGCCTCAATTTCCCAACATGTTTTTCGTTGGATATTAGGCTAATTAATGTGTTAATTTTTTAAAATGTACAATATTTTACATAATTTGATACTTCCTGTTGCCTTACAAGTGAGTACTCAACAATTTTCGATTTCTTAACCTCAAAATTTCAAATTCAAACTATATTTCAACAAGAGTATTTACTGAAGATGACGAAAGTCGAAAGCGCTATGCTATGAATTTTACAATATACACTTTAATACGAAATTATTGGATTCATTCATTACAACAAGTGTATTCAGCTTCCCAAATTCATTTAATAGTTTTAATGCCTGATAACAAAATAGATCTCATGAGACTGTATATATTATGCAATTGATCAACAACATCGCTTCACTCGCATTGAATCGACACGACCGTTACAAACTTGCTCCTATTCCAAAAGTTTACAATCAAAGCTTCCGAGAGCGGAATACTACTTAACTCTATCTACGTAGATTTCTCTAGAGCATTTGACAGAGTCAATCAGAGTTTGTTAATGGCTAAGCTCCGTGCTTTGGGAATTTGAGCGAGAAATTTTGGAACAGATATTTGAATTTCAAAAGTTGGTGCCATATTTTCTTACGCTGCAGCTATATAAATGCTACTATTGAAAATTGATCATTTGCGGTATCTCCAACATTCATTAACGAATTTTCAATTTTGAATAATGGGGAATTCTCCACCTGACGACAATCAAGTAATTTCCATCAAAGGTCTATAAAACACACCATTTCAACATTTTTCTTAAAAAAATTATTCAAGCAATTAAAAATGGAAAATAAAATTGGGCATTTAAAATTTGAAGGGATTTGTTTCTATTTCACCATCTGGTAACATCTGCCACAAATTTCACAGATAAGAAAGGACAAAAAATCCGTTACGTTAATGAGTTAAACAGAGATGACAATGTAACGAGCACCGATCTATAAAAAAATATAGGTCGGTGGTTCCGAGTCATTCTGTGACATTTTGTGTTCTGTCCCCTAACAAAGACAGATATATAGACTATGCTACTTCTTCTAGCATACTACCATCCTCTACGCTTTGTAGGCGCTGTTGCCAACATGTTAATTAGAAACAGAACCCTTTTAAATTTAAAACCCAACATTTGAAAATTGATTTGAATACTTTTCGCAGTGAAATAGAAAAACTCATTAATGAAACTCAACTTTATTTTGTTCAAACTTGCATTTGCGGCAATAACCCAAATTGAGGAGAATTCCCCATTATATAAAGAATGAACAAGATGTGAAATCGGAGGTTGTTCATTTTTAGTTATAGTGTCAAAGTTAACCTATTCAAGACAATTTGGTGTACATGTATTTTCCGTGTCCATGAAGGATGCGGATATTTACCTTCACTTTTCTCTGAAATAGTGAGAAACAGGAGAGGTAGCAAAAATTCTATATTAACGGTCAGTGCTAGATTGGGAGTGGAATAAAAATACTCAATTTGTTTGAAGCTGGAGGTGGGTTTTATTATTTTTCCGGTGCGGTCACTGGCGCAGACTACAGTGTAAAACTAAAAAAAAGAATTAATTAATCAAAATTAATCGTAATGGTGGGCAGAATTCTGTTAGTTATGCTCAGAATCGAAATATTTCATGAAGATGATCACAACATTTTCACGGAGCTTGCTGGAAATGCTAGCAATATGTACAGAATTGATATATGGTGCATATATAATTTACCCAAATGTATGTATACATTGAAGTTCACATCAGGTGAGTGATGTTTCTGTCACTGAAAAGTGAATAAAATTGAAGAAATGGAAATAACCCAAAACACCAATTCAACGTCAATACCACTGAACGCGCGTTTCGCCAACAAAATTGGCATCTTCAGGACTGGCTATTGACGTTGTTTTGGTGTTTGCCGAGGTGTGAAATACACCCAGAGCATGCTGCCGTTTCCGCACAAAATCGAAGGCATTATATATCTCATCTGTGGGTTCGAGGCTATGTCAGAGCCCCTCCTCAGCAGGTTAACGCAGTAACAGACGTGGCATATATGCTACGTGTCGATCTGGCTGTAGAGGAGGCCCGCATCTTACTACAAACGGGAGGCATCAGAACCCGTAGGGCGCTTCATAACACCAAGCCAAGTTGTGGATAACCCGATGGCAACTTATCGTGTAGAAACCTTCCGAAAGAACATATATATGAGTTTCCGCAACCACTCAACGTGAATAATACAGCCCTAGCGCTGTTCGAAGCTTTCTGCTGGAGGCTTCGTCAGCCTGTGCTCAATTAATTGCGCAATTCGGTAACTCCGAAAGAAGCTCAAAGGGCCCTCAAAGGCTCGAAGAACTTTACTGCTCCAGGCCCTGATGTGCTAAATAACTATTGGTGGATAAAATTTCCACGTACCCACCACCATCTAGCAAGAGTTTTCAACTCATGGCTAGATGGGGAGCAACAGATTCTGGATGGATTTGTCGAGGAGCGAACCGTGCTAAAATAGAGATTCGTCTAACCCGAAGAACTACAGACCGATAACCTGCTTGAATGTGTGTTATAAGATTTTTACCTGCATCCTATGCATACGAATACTCTCCGCAGTTGAGCCGGTTTTTACGAACGGATATATGAGCAACGAGGGTCAAAGAAGGGAGTCGCTGGCTGCAAGGAGAACCTACTGATCGACGGATACATCACGCAGGACTCTGTACAGTATAAGCGTAACCGTTTAATGGCCTGGAATGATTATCGCAATGCATTTGATACAACATCGCTTGAGCTCATCGTGCATTTGCTCAGATGCCTTGCGGTACCCGATCAAATAGTGGGATGCATTGAACAGCTGATGCCGCTCTAGAGGACTCGCTTTCCCAGAACATCTGGTCAAGTCAGCGTCCAAACAGAGCGTGTCATCTTAAGAAGGGGCGTGTTTCAGGTAGACTCCCTGAGACCTCTTCTCTTCTGCATCCCACTTTTTCCATTGTCCGTTGCACTACGGAAAACCCGCTAATAGAATTGTGGCACCCCTAGCAACCGTCAGGCATAAGGTCACCCATCTGTTTTACATGGATGACCTTCAACTTTATGCCTCCAAAGAAAAGGACCTTCATCAGTCTTCAAGGATGGTGCAAGAGTACACACATGCTATCGGAATGGAGTTTGGGATCGACAAATGTGCCACGGTTCATCTCATAAGAAGACGATGCAAGGAGTACGGAGAGGACGCCCAGCTCGTAGACGAAAGCATCCTACATCATCTGGATGCCGGAGAGATGTATACCTACCTAGGGTTGGAACTACGCCACACCCGATAGGCAAACTCCGACAGATCTGATCATCAGAACTGTCGGGGAAGAGCAAAGTTGCTGCAACTTATATGCTTGTCGTTTCGATTCTACTTTACTTCTTTGAAGTACCTAATGAAATTGACCCAGGAAGAGCTGCGACAACTCGATGTAAAAAATCGCAAAATGATGCATCTTCATACGGTTAGACTTCCCCAGACAACGGGGAGGCCGTGAAATTTTGAGTTTGAATATAATGGTACTGGATGGAGCCTGCAAAGTCATCAGGAGTTCAGATCCCCTTCTCTGCTTAGTATGCGATCATGAAATAGCAGGGATTAGAGCATTTCTCTTCAAGGCAGCAATCCGTGCAGCCGATGAACTCGGTCTCGTATTCGACACTGAACGGACGAACCCAAACTCTGTCACCGAGTTGGAACCCGTTCAGCAAAAAGGTCACGTCAAAGCTGAGCAGTGTAAGAGGCTCCTACAGCTAGGTGAGGAGAAACCTGACCTTCCCTTTTCTCAGGTCAAGTGGACTGAAGTCGGAAACCGAGAAATTCATAATGGCCTGCCAAGATGATGTCTTCAACATCCTTGTCTACCGTATAGTCGCGTGATGGGACACTAGATGCAGAACGTGGCATAAGGCAGCTTATGCGGTCTCAGCCTATATCCACAGGCATAACGCGGCACTATGAGTGTTGTACTACCGCCTACAACACTCGTACGGTATTGACGAGAAACCGGTGTTGCCTTATGCTTCGGGGATATTGAGTCCTTTGTGGAAAATGAGAAGTGCTGAATCTATTGGAACTACTAATTTCCCACCCGCAGGAAAATACTCGTCAACAAGCCCGATGTAGTGCTCCTCGACCATCAAAGTAGGACGATTTTTGTCATAGAGTTTTCTGCTCCTGGCGAAACGAATATCGTAAGAAGAGAGGATGAGAACCGGATTCAATATCGACACTTTATCTTTGAACTCCGCAGGCTCTACCCAAACCACTTTGAAATGGTGGTTCTCATCGAATCTAAAAATTATACCGTTATTATCTGAGCAACGACTTATGAACGAGTTATAAACTCGTCGCTCAGATGATGGCACCATGTGTCGAAACAAATTTGTCAGCTCAATATAGTAGTATATAGTACATACCTATATTCTTCAGTGTAAATTTGGAATTTTTTATATTCTCTCTATTTATCAATCAAGAAAATTAATTTCGTTTTAAAGTACAAGTCTCCTTGCAGTGAAGTTGTACCGCAGTAAAAGTTTCCAGTCTTTGGAATTGAGTTCGGTATTCACTTCATTGTAGTTAGCTTTGAAAAAGTTCCTATTATTGATTGACTCCTTATTCTTGTGACTTCTTATGCTTGGAAGCACTATTTCAATTTCCACATTCATCATTATTTCAAGAGATTTGTGATAAGAGTCCTCGTTAACAAAGCGAGGTGTACTCGAAAAAACGAAAGTGTATTTCAGCGAGCTAAAATCTAAATCAAGTTGCTTACATTGGATATTACGATTGCCATTATATTGATCTCAGATTAATGAGTTGAGGATATCCACAATGTTTTCTATGTTTTATGAATGTTTATGTAGCTGAGAGACTTGTATCAGCACATTATAGATGTAGTCGGAGACTTATAACTATATGCTGATATAAGTCTCCCAACTACATTTGAAATAAAGAGAATTTTTCGTGAAGTCAGGCTGTAAGTTTTCTCACCTACTCTGTTATATCTCACCTCGATGTGATGGATCGCTTCCGTTGGATAATTAATCACCATGTAAGAAGGTTGCGATCAACAACCTGTTAATTATGGGTAATCATCCAATTCTATGAATCAACACGAATAAGTAATATTTCGAGAAAATTGGGTAACTAGTAATACTTTCAGAAAAATCAAATTTTATTTGATTGTTCTTATAACTTTCCCAACTCATTCAGAGAGTTGGTTCATTGACAATAAGGTGACTTTAGATTTTTTCTCCAGAAGATGATTACTTGGTGACTGGAACACGTTGCGATAAAACTCCAGGAATATTTATTACCACATCAGAGTTTCCAAACATTGCAGTGTAATAACCATATTGTGGGTTGCATTTATGATTAAGGACCCTATAGACTACAATATGCTGGCACTGGACATAATTTGCAGATTTATTAATTTCTGCTAGATTCCGTCCTCTTATTGTGATGAGAATGAAGCTTTCGGAGCCTTAGTGGTAGAAGTAGTAACATTAGTAGTATTAGTTTTTGAATCCAATATTTTGTAAATCTCTATTTGTGCTTTTTGTTTCAAAATCATCAACTTTAATTTTATATGCTAAGACAATATTATCATTTTTTGCCGTATTTTTTCATTAATCGCGGAATTTTTATTCTCGCTGAAAGATGAAATGTTGTCGCCTAGAACGGAATGGAGAAATAGCATCGACATTTTCTCATACTGGCTATGAAATGTGATCAGAAATCTAAGATCTTTTATCTATACAAATCAATAACTTCAAGGAATAGAAACAATGTCAATTTCAATCAATCGGCGTTTTGCTAACAAAGTTGACATCCTCAGAATCTCAAAGCGTACTGAGAATGCTTAAATCAGCTCAAAACGTCCAATGAATTAATTCATTTAGAAAAGACGTGTTTGCGGGTTTTTCTTCAATTTATAAATAAGTTAAACTATTTTGTTAATGTTGGAATCGCTGACAAATTCTTGATTCATGTTGGAATGGCGGGCAAGGACTTGTAGCGAGTTCTCCAATGAGTTATTGCCGGCCATTATTCTGTTAAAAATCACCCACCAATATTAAGCCCCTCCGCCATTTCTTATGATCATGTTAGTACCATCAATAAGTTTTTTATACAGGATATCTATCTCACTTAGTTGAAACCGTATAAACTTTTTAATTTACCATTTTAGCAAATTTTTTCAATCATTTACGCGGATTGTCCAAAAATATGAATTTTACACGAAAGTAAAGTACCTACCTTTTTATTTCACGATATCGAAAATAGATTGTTATTGAAAAAAGTTTTTCAGAACTAACAACTACGTTCAAATATTGTATTCACATCCATTTGCACTGAAAATTAGGTTTTGTTATTTTTTGCAAATTTTTTTATTTCGATTGAGTAAAATTCATATATTTTGTCAAACCGAGTACACGACTGAAAAAATTTCATATGTGATGATTGTATTTTAGATTTAAATCACGTAGGAATTTTTATGAACAATAGCTTTTTGAAACATACTGTACCTATATACAGAGTGACCCATTTGAAAGCGGTACACTTATCTAAAACTGTCATTTATTATTCCATTCAGAAGATAGAGCATCAACAGTTTTAGTTGAGTGCCATGAATTCCAAATAAAAATACAAATTTCATGGACTAATTAAAATTTTTTCAAGGTGAAAAATCCAAAAATCACACAAGCGATTTTAAAAAATTAAATTTGATGACGCCACTGGATTTATAAAGCATTCAAATGAGTATGACTGATATTTCACGATAAATAATTTTTCTATTTTTCTTCAACATAAATATAGCATAAGTAAAATAGTTATATCACTATCAAAATAATTCAAATAAGTGTTTAAGGCACAATTTTTTAAATAATATTGATTGAAATACATTTGCGGATCGTTCCACAAACTTCCACACTCGCGTAAAAAAGTATGCTTCAAGCACTAGATACACAATAAACTATTTCCATACTTAGAATAACACCAGAGCTTGTAATAAAGTCAAAATAAGAAATGTTGAAAAATCGTGGAATCTAATATTGTACGTCGGCGCTAAACGTGTTAAAACACTGGAGTTTGTTGTCAGAATAGAAATGCACATGTTTACATCAAATAGTATAATTACCAATATTAATAACAGAAATGAATCACTACAAAAGAATTCGATACTTTTATCGTATCGTTTTCTAATGTGAACCATAACATTCGATAATTAGTTTGGGGTGATATCTTTGCAAGCTTGTTTTATTCTTTCACGCATCAATTCCTATTTGCTCGTTGGCGAGTTTTGTATACTTTTTCCTTAACGAAGCCCCATTAAAAAAATTTTGTGGAGTCAGTCCAGGGATCTGGGGAACAACATGATAAATGCACTATTAGGAAAATTTTCTTCCAACCAATCTGTATAACAATCCTGATATTGTATATAGAATAGCTATCTAATTGAAATAGTTCATCCATAGAGTTGGAAAATTCGTATTTCAAAAAATTCAAAAAAATTTGACTTTCAAAACAAAAGGGGCCAATTATTCTGTTATGCAATATTCCGCAACAAACATTTGTTTTTTTTTTTGAGTACTGTATTCTGCAATTTATTATCCAATGTGGATTTTCTTCCGTCCAGTACCTTGAATTTTGAGAATAAACTGTTCCATTGGTTGTGAATGTTACGTCGTGACTGAACGAATTTTTTTTTCAGAAAATATCTGTTATTCAGATATTATCCTTGAGCCCATAAACTATACTCCATCTTCTTTTAATTATCGCCTTCTTTGAGGTATGAAGGAACTTTGGTTAAAAGAGCTTCATATTATTATATTTCCTAAGATTTCTTTTAATTGTTTCACGTGATAAGTTAATGTCCAAACTTGCAATTCTCACACTTGTTTTCGGACTATTATTAAAATAATTTCAAATTTGTTCAGAAATATTTTGATTCTGTCTCTGTACAGTATTACCATTCTTCAGAATATGTTAACGAACAGCTCCATATTCATTGAACATTTTGTTTACTCGTCCAACTATTATAAATGATAATATTCCGACGCTCCGGATGCATGTTATTGAAAATTGTGAAATTTCAGTCACACCCATTTAAAAGCATCACAAATCCAGCGGCGTCGTCAAATTTTATTTCAAAAATCGGTAGTAGGGGAGAGTTGCCTATATTGTACCGCTTTTCTTTAAATTCAAATATTTCAGACTGTTAATGTCTTTTAATAGAAACAAAAATCACAGAACACAATTGCATACAAGAAATACAAAACTAACATCAAATATCCATGTGTCTCCCAAATTGTACCATATTTTTATCTTTGTTAAACATTGGAGCTCGACCTAACGATTCAACTGCATAATTGGCAACTTTGTTTTGGTCTAGATAATAACGTTTGAATGTGGGTTTAGGTGTCTGCTATTTACCGTATAGATATAACTTTGGCATCTACAAAGTAAGAATGAATATGAATGTCCTGAGTTGTACCGGTGGTTTAATATTCTGGGGGACAACTTAGGAAACTGTGTAATATTTGTTATCAATGTCTATAATTATTTATTGAATATGAAATTATAAACGCAATTTCAACAGTTTCTTTGGAATAGATTAACTCAACCGTGAACCAAAATTCAAGTGCATACCTTTCAAAAGAAAGGTATACTACGATTTTTAAAATAAGTAAAAAATTGTTCTACTTGGCGCGAAAATATATTTTTAGCAACAACTCTTCCTACCCTCGCTCAGTCTCGAAACCTACCGAGTCTGAACAGTTTTGCCACTGGATGCGTTGACTGAACCATTCGTTGTTGCCAGTTATTTTCTGGTTTCGGATGTAAAGCGGTGGTACAATTTAAGACGCGATACAATATTGGCAACTTTCCGCTATATTTTTTGGACTTTTGGCCTTGAAAAAAATTCAGAGCAGGCCTTGAAATTTTTATTTCTACTTCGAGTTTATATTATTCTATTAGAACTATCGATGCTCTATCTCTTGAAAAAAATAAAAAATCTGAAACGGATGATAAACAACAGTTTTAGAAAGGCCCGCTTTCAAGAGGGTCACTCTATAAATAAGGTGTTCCAAATTGATTCGGCAACATTGCCAAGTCCGTCATTGATGATGCTACGAATTTGGTTAGATGGACATTTTTATTGGATTTGTCCATGCTGAAGACTAAAAGAAAAATTGACAGTCGCGTTTTCAAAATGTTTCATAAAATTAAATATTTTTTCAAATACAATACCATATATTTTAACATGAATTTCGATTCCCAATTACATTCAAAACAACAAATCTCACATGACTTTTCTTCCTAAAGTAGAAAAAGAGTGATTTACGTGGAAATATTTGCTACCCTCTTCCTACGGTAACTACCACAACGCAGATAGATTTATCATGTGAGGATAGCTAGAATTATTATATTGCCACATTAGCTTCTTCACAGTGGAGATGGGAGTGGGTTTTTGATGAACGGTGAAGGGTGTTTAGTCGGTCAGTAATTGTACAAATTCAATATATATAAATTTAATCATTCCGTAAGTTCGTACATCGGCCGCCAGAGGGCTAACAGTCGTTCAATCACAAAGCCAACCCAAGATGATTTTCTTGCTTGACAGTTGGTCGTGACTGACTATGTATGAGTAAGTACTATGACAAATTTGACCAATGACAATTTATGAGGTGAATTGTTATGATATTTGCTTTGAAATGATGAAAATGACAAGGACTATAGACTATAGGATTGAACAGGCCATTCAAGCACTACTATGTATATAAAATATCGTGTACCCAGAATATAAACTATAACGGTTTGCTTTAAAAGTTAAAAGTTATAAATACCTGAAGTATGCATACCGGAGGTTCACAGAGGTAGTTGTGTTCTATCTATAAGCAAAGCAGGTGAGTAATGAACACCAGGGAACAAGCAAGCATATAAGATTATTATATATCTGACCGATAATCTCTAGTTGTAGAAAGGATGCTCTGGCAGCAGGCTACTTCGCTGCATAGGTGGCGAATAGGTGAAGCGCATGCAGATATGGCATAAAGGATACCTTGTCACTGAAGTTGGTTTACCAGATGATTGTCCTCCAGCAAATGTGTCTTTTCTACTCTGTTTCTATATTACAATAAGCTGATATCTACAGGATGATTACTAAGCGGCATTCATGCAGTTTGCCATGCAAAAGTGAAGAGAATGCAATCACCAAATCGCCACTACTTGGACTCGACTTCGGACTATATACATACAGTACTACTTGGACCTGACTTCAGCATACATATATACAGGGGATGCAGCAGAATGGATTGTATAAAGCGGTGAACCAAATAAGGCAAGGCGGTGAACCAAAAGGGCCTAAAATAATATTATGTTACTGAATGGAATTCTGGAGATGGTACTACATAGATTGAACCAATGAAAGTGAGGTTAGTAGCAAATGACGTACCTTAGATGGCATGTGGCCTTGCAAGTGTTTGGAGCAGTCTTTCGATCAAGTAAAGAATCTGTTCGAATTCAAAAAGGTTTGATCCAACTAATATTGCTTACCAGCTCATTCGCATGAATAGAGTAGGTTGAAAGTATTTAAATTCGTTGATTCTTCGTTAAATTTGCCTAAAGTAATAGCTACCACACCATGTGCTCTCTGATCAGAAAAGAAGAGGAAAAGCATTTTTCTTGAATCTCAGTACTGCCTCCTAGTGTTTAGTCACTTTTCAGTCATATATCACATGTCAAGTCAATCCAGACATCTGACTAGGCTGAAATTGATTAGTTCAAATGTTACATATTTATTAAAATATTATTTCTCAACAAAATTTCCAGCAATCATCATTTTCATCCACTGCATCCAGGTACTTGTAGCTTTAACTCAGTTCACACTGAAGTTTTGATAATTGTAACTTATTGTTATTAGTTTTGACATACATTCTCAGGTTATATTTTGCTTGTTTATTTATATTTTATACTTATTTTTCAGATATCAAGTAAGTTTTTCACACTGCCAAAAAGCAGACACTGGATCATTCCGCACTGAAAGGGCATCTGATATTGAATCCATTGACATCTAGAGGTAATAATAACCAGCAGAAAAAATGAGTTCAAAATATTAAAAATAGGTTTTGTTTCAGGTTCCAACATTCTTGCGGGATAACCCAATGATGATGATATCACACAGTATTGTGCATAGTTTTGAACTGAAATAAATAAATACAAAGCACTTTGTATCCTTTTAACATTTTATCTGAATAAATCAAGGTAGGTGAGAATTAACCTTTAACATATTTCTTTCTTGCAGTAGTACAAAAAATCATTAAAACAATGAAAATACCACTAGTTTGCTCGTTTAACTGATTTCGTCGCATCAATAATAACGGAGTTGGCAATGGTACCGACTTAATTTGGAACATCCTGTATACATAAAGTGAAGAGAGTGTTTTTGATTCAATTTCGAGAGTTCCATCATCCGCCGACAGCTATTTCGTGATTTCAATGTTAAAAAAAAATTTCAGGACGAGGGGACTACATAAACATTTTATACAAATAGTGGCCACAATTGATTCGGTAATTGAACGAACAATTTCAACTATCAACACCCATCTGATTCGAATTGAAACCCTCGACCCCTCACTTACTTCAGCTCTACTGATGAGAACATTTACATAATTCGGTCGCAAAAAAGTTTCGACCAGTGATACGCCGACCACACAGCACTTTCTAACACTTTAATAAATGAATGGTTATTTCGCCTACGTTCGGATAATGTAATGATTGTTGGTGTAGATAAATGGTAGTTGAGCATAATGAAATATTATTTTAATAAGAAAACACGACAACCTGTCGTATATCAAAACGGGGTCGACGTAGCTGGTTATTTTGTTCTACAATTTGTTGCCTGCCACTGTTATTTGCTGAATTATACATAACGCGACTATAATCTTAATTCATTAGAACTCGTTATTAATTCTCCCTCCAGTTCGCGATACACTGATGGAATTTCCATATATTGTTTTTCGTATAGGTACCTCTAAAGAAAAGTGGTACGTGAACATTGAGTTTATGAACAAACAGTATTCATGAGGGGTGTTATAGTTTTTTGATCATCAGGTTCGCGAACGTGAAAATGGAAAAAAAACTTTACTAGGTATAATGAAAATATCCGTTTAAAACTTCTGGAAAAATAATTTCTGATAGAGATGTTGGGCAAGTTTGATCAGTTTCTACCATGAGAATAGGTGTATTGTTACTTGTACCCCAAGGGTGGCTGAGGCGTTGCAGCCAACGGGAGTGGCGACCCGTGGGACCTAGCTCACCGTACACCTACGTCAAAATCACACATGTTCCTCCGACACTTAACACATACCCACAACTCTACAGAGGGATGCGAGAACTTGAAAATCTGCCTCCAGTGGGAGCTAAGGAGGGACCTCGGATTGGGTGCTGCGAGACTGGTAGCCGGTGATGAATCACCCGTGGCCGCCGCTCCGCCCGGTTGAAAACCAGCCCTACCAGGGTTTTCACGGGGAAGCTGATCGAATTCTAGTATTCCGTGGAAACCAAAGAGGGGCCTTGGATCGGATGCTGCGGGACAGGTAATCGGTAAATGAATCGCCCACCATCCGATCAAGAACCAGCCCTACCAGGAATTTACCGAGGAGGCGGATCGAAGGACTTGCAGTGAGAACTAGTTTCCAATGAAAGACGAGGAGGGGCCTCGGATCGGATACTGTGGGTCTGGTAGCCGGTGATAGAATCACCCGTCGCATCGCCCGACCGAGAACCAGCTCTACCAGGGCTTGAGGAGACGGATTGAAGGAACTTGCTCCCTTGACTAGCACATACACACTACACACCCAAACTTTGAGGAGAGCAGGTGGAACCCATAGGCAGGCAGAACACCATGCACGAAGAGAGCAGGGGATAGCAAAAATGACTCATGGGGGCCTACTTGTTTGGCTACTAATTTGATAGGTTTGATAGGTTGCTATTATGGTTTATTATTGCGTATGATGTAGTCATAATTTGGTCAGTTATTGTTTATGTCATTGTCTTTGAACTAGATATGAAGTCTCGATGAAATATTTAGTTGTCAAGAATAAAAAGAAATTGATTTTGGATGAAATGACATTTTCCCCGGTCTTGAGTGCTTGCGTGGTGCCAAGGGGTTGCAATTCGTACATGGCAGGATCAGTTGTCGAGCTGTCTTCTGGTCTTTGATTGTTCATCTTCCGTCTATAAACACAGTATATTAGCACTATGAGTAATGCTAGTGCGGCCAGACTGAAGGTTGAAATCTGCTGGTCATATAGGAATGATGTAGTTTCCAGACATATTCTTGTAATCGTTGTTGCAATCTTTCTTCATTGAATCGGAGTCCAACCAAGTCATCTTATAGTTCAAAAAAGGGTTCTTTGTCGATTTCATCGGGTGGATTGGTATTGCTGAAGCTTTGGAGTAGCTATCAGAAGTATTTTGTTTCGTTTTCATTATACAATCTTGGGATACTTGTAGAATACCTATGCGGTTAATTACGATATCTTCAGGGATGGATACAATACTTCTGCTATAGCCGTACTCTCAAATTTTTTAGGGGATTCTCCAGTAGATTGGGAGTTTGCTGCCTTGTGTATGGATGTACTTCTGCTATTGTCGCGAATAGAGCCTTAGTGAAGCTAGTGAAGGACGTAGTCAGGAAGAAAAACAGTTTTCTTCTCGAATATCAACTGATAAATAAAACAAGTCACAGATTCACCATATTCGAAAAATGGTTGAAACGTAATTCTACGCTGAGGTCTCAATCTGCCTACTCCTCAGGTATAATTACGTTAGGTTTTTGTGACTTGACGTCGGGGTCTCAATCTGCCTACTCCCCATGTCTCGTCACTGGTTCTCTCTAAGGTCTCAATCTGCCTACTCCTTCGAGAGAACTGAGGAATTGTGGGTTGAGGAACTGTATTTATAGTGGACGTGGCTGTAATGGCCGTGTGCAATGTATTGGCGCGAGGTGAACTATGGGCGGGAACTGAGTTGGCGCTAGATGAGCTGTGTGCGGGAACTTGGTTGGCGCTAAGTGAGCTGTGTGCGGGAACTGGGTTGGTGGGAAATGAGTTGATGCGTGCAATGAGAGGCTTCCAGGTATTGGGAAGTCTACGTCCGTCGTCGCGAGTGTTGAGGCAATTGGGGCGCTTCTCTATCTCAAGGGCTTCTCGGATGATCCTGGTTTTCTCGGTGGAAATTGTTTTTGTGTTTTTGAAGTCTATTTTGTGACCTGTGTCTTCTCGATGTTTATAAAGTGCGGAAGTGGAAGATGCCTGACGCACAGCAAGTTCGTGTTCGTAGACTCTGGAAGTTACTCGTCTGTTAATCTGGCCAATATAACTTCTCGGGCAGTCTGAACATGGTATTTCATATATACCTTGAGAATCGTTTGGTATTGTGTCCTTGGGAGATCTGAGAAATTTGGATATTTGGTTGTTGGCCGTGAATATTGTTTTTATCTCGTGTTTTCTCAAGATATTACTGATTTTGTCTGTCACACCTTTGATGTATGGTAGGAAAGCTTTGTGTGGCTGGATACTTTCTAGTGGATCATTTGTTTTTGGAGGACGGGTCAGTTGATGGCGGATAGACTTGTCGATTAGCGAATTGTTGTAACCATTCTGAAGTAAGGCTGATTTCAGTTTGTCCAGCTCTTGTGGTCTATTCTGGTTGTCGGTAAGCTGAATTGATCTGTATATCAGGGAGTTCAATACGGAGTTTGTTTGTGCTGGATGGTGATGAGAGTTTGCGTGTAGGTATCGGTTGGTGTGGGTCTGTTTCCTGTGTACTGTGTGGGTGAAAGAGTTATTGGATTTCGTAATGAGAACGTCCAGGAAAGCTAGGGAGTTGTTCATTTCGGTCTCCATTGTAAATTTCATGTTGGGATGGATATCGTTTAGGTGATCTAAGAACGTGTTTAAGATTTCGTAACCATGATGCCATATGACGAAAATATCGTCAACGTATCTGAACCAGCAAGTAGGCTTGTGGTCAAATGCTTCTACAGCCCTGGTTTCGAAGTCTTCCATGAAAAGGTTTGCAAGGACTATATATATATATATATATATATATATATATATATATATATATATATATATATATATATATATATCAAAGGACATAATACCCATGGCGCAACAATGTTCGCCCAACCGGGACAAGTCAACACATATCAATCAACATACAAAGGTTATACATGAAAAGGTCTCTAACCAAATGAACACTATAAATACTCGCTTGAGGACATCTTTCTATGTCAAAAAGGCTTTCCTATCGAAAACTCGCTCTGGGTTCGACAGTGTCGCAAAACTCACTATGGGTTTGCCTGTCGACTATCGACCCTTCACTGTCTCGTTGCCACCTGTCATCTTGTATTCATTCAAGTTTTGTGTTATTGCTATGAGCATTTTCATTAAATGAAGAAGTTTCTTGAAATCTTCATAGACGTGCCAATAACACATGTTTTGTTTTTGTTATGAATCGAACCAGGCCGAGCTCGACCATGACCGATGTTTGAACTTCAAGTAAGTCAACAGTTCAACAAATTATGAAATATGAATCATAAGAGTGGATTTTGGTATCAAACAAAATAAATTAGGTTTTGGATTAGCAATATGGACGTATCCTTGGATTTTTTAAGGAATCTCTCATGGATTGAGAGGCTGCTGCTTCGTGTATGGATGTACTTCTGCTATGGAAATACTCCTGGATTTTTGAGGGATTCTCTTGTGGATTGAGAGGCTGCTGCCTCGTGCATGGATGTACTTCGGCTGTGGACGTATTCCTGGATTAGACTTGTAGATGCTTTGTTGTCAACTGGATGGTTGGATGCTATTTCGATTCTTTGGACCGGCCGGAGAGTTGTGTGGACCTCTTTACCAAATTCTTGTGCTCGAAAGACCATGTTAAAAGTTAGGTACGGTGGTACTTCTCTTTTAAATGCAAGCGGTGAAGTAGGATTTGCCTTTTGTTGATTTGAGAGACTAATGTTCTAGTGCCCTCATGTGAAATGAGTAAAATAACAGTTGTTGTGATGATACTAATTTCAATTCATTCAGTTTGACGTTTTATATGAGATAATTTTTGGTTAAAGACTTTATTGTCTAGTTTATGAAGCATTCTCCTAGCTGTCTCAGAACTGGAGCAATTGAAATCTGACGCACTATCGCCCACCCTTCACAATGTGTTATATGATATTTAACGACAATTGCATTAGCAGTGCAGATAAACGTTTATAATTATAATGATAAGAAGTAATTACAGTCTACACCCACAGGCATAATACGCAGCTACGAGTGTTATACTACCACCTACGATACTTAATAATAATAATAATAGGTCTTTATTTTCCAAATATACTTACAATATAAAAGGAAAAATGCCGAATATCAGATGGTGACACGCATCGGTATACACGTGTTACCTCTGTTATTATTCTTAAGCGTAACTGAAAAAATATAACCTACAAAAAAAACTGTCTTTATAGTTATACTGCCAGGATCCCTAAATCTATATACCTGTAAATAGCCAGCCCGAAAAATGAAAAAAAAGAGAAAGTGTACCATAGAATCATGTATTAGTTTGTTCCGTAAAGAGATGTTATTTCATTAGTTTTTTAGATGTATTTGTATTTAATTTCTTCATGTTTGTTGGAACAGAGTTGTAAATAAGTGAGATCTGGTAAGAGAAAGACCGCCTGGAGGTTTCAGTTCTATGAGTTGGTGGAGTAATAGTTCCCTTGTAGCGAATGTTTATATTGTGAACATCCTCCCGAAATTAAATTTTCTTCTATAAGTATGGGGGTGTTCGGGTAGTAATTACTTAATGGAAAAAACAAGTCGCATGGAGAAGTTGTCTACGCTGCATATTGAGCCATCCTATTTCACTCAATTTATGGGAAATGTGGCATCCCCTCCTGATCCCAAATATCAATCTCAGGCATGAGTTTTGCATAACCTGTATACGCCTTTTGTCCTCGTGATCCAGACATGGACTATAAACTGAGTCACAGTAATTAAATCTGGAGAGTACTAGTGAGTCACAGAGTACGGCCTTAACCTTTTGATTCAAGTACCTCCTGTTGCTTTAGATGAGTTTCAGATTCATGAATGCCAGGCCATGAATATTTCGTATATGCGATTTGAATCTCAAATCATCATCTAATGTTAAACCCAGATTTTTATGTTTTTGACAGGTTTGATTACTTAGTTTTCAACATTGATCTGGAGTTGGTTTTCAAGAAGACTTCTGTGATGGCGTGTTCCGAATAACATGACCGATGTTTTAGCTGCATTAATTTTGAGCGCATGGTTTTTAGAAGATTCTATAAGAGTGGATAAGTCCTAATTAATTTTTTCTATGGCCAGATCTGTTTCTGTTGGTATAAACGAAAGTCGCAATTGGGTGTCGTCGGCGTAAAAGTGTATATCACAATGACGTACAGAGTTCTCGAAGTCATATGTATACAGTGCAAATAGCAATGGTCCCAGGATGGAACCCTGTGGAACACCACTGGACATTTCCTGGAAGGATGACGAGTTATTTCCCATTTTAACACTCTGGCTTCGACCAGTAGGGTAATTTTTAAAGAAGGATAAAGTATCTTCAGAAACCCCAATAGATTTGAGTTGAGTCAATAATAGATCATAGTCCAGAGTGTCAAAAGCCTTGGAGAAATCCAGAAGTACTAGTAATTTAACCTTCTTATTGTCAATACCTCTTAGAATGTCGTCAGTGATTTCCATCAATGCGGTTTCACAGCTGTGCCCTCGTCGAAATCCGGACTGCTTTCCTGCATGCTATTGACGAAACACCAATGTTGCCTTATCATGCTTCGGGGGATATTGAGACAGTGATAAATGCCTAATATTGTATTAATAATAATGATAATAATACTCCCTCATAAACACTCATAGAGTATTACCCAAAGGCATAGTCTATTCGGGTAGAGGACGGCTATTATTATTATTTGCCGTCGCGCTCCGGGGCGATTTACTGATGTTTGCGGTGGTGTATCCACTTTTCAGCTGTAGGAAAACCCGAAAAACCTACAGCACCACCCCGGTTGGTCGGTGTTAACTTTAAGCTAGCATCAGACGTCGGGATTGGCATCTGGGTAACTCACATCACACTTGATTTACCAAAAGGTCAGTGGCCACCTAAAGAGACCTATGTACTTGAGAAAAAATATTCCGTACCGGAGCCTCGAACGTCTGTCTGATGCGAGCTAGAAGTTCCACTGCTAGCAACCTTAGCCATTGAGCCACTGAGCCACCACTGAGCCACCGACCACCATTCTTGGCAACTATAAATCAAAATGCCTGATGTTTTCCTTCTCGACCATCAAAGTAGGACGATTTTCTGTACAGCTGCTGACAAAACGAACATCGTCCTAATAGAGGAGGAAAATTGAAACGGAATATCGAGGCACTCTTTGGACTCCGCAGAATTTACCCAAACTGTTGAAATGGTTGTTCTGATCGAAGGGATACTTGGTGGAATGATGGTGTGATGATGACTAGAAGATGATGATGATATTTGGTGGAATAATGATCTGGAAATCCCAAAATTAAACCGGCCATGATGTGGCAAAAATTTTAGCCCGAAGAATGCATAAGGCCATCATTCCTGATTGACTCCTTCTACTCAGGGCACATGATTTTTGGACCCAGTAATCACTCATCCCACGGACGTGGGGAGTGAACTCAAGGGTAAATGACAGTCCAGCGCGCCCTCTGAATGTATCGGGGCTATGAAGACAGGGCTTGACTGGGATATTCAGAAAAAAATTATAATAATACTCCCTCATAAATACTCAGTGTAATCGAAGACATAGCCTTTGAGGGTAGAGATTGGCTACTATTATTATTCATCGTTCGGAATGCTATGTGTTCAATGATGACCCATTTGATTCCCCTTCCCAATCCTCGTTCATATATATTTTAACCGATTTTTTCATATTCCGTACATGAGTAGCCGCTTCATGTTACTTCAATAGGTTCAGCCAGCCATGTGTGAATGAAATAATCTTTACACTATTCAATAATGAAAATTAACATGCTTTTCCAATATTTCAAATTCTTTACTGGAAGAAATTTGAGTTAAGTTTCAAATTGACAGCTCCTATATGGTTCAGATCCGATATTATATAGCAGTTCTAATTGCGATTATACGATGACTTTGCTATTTGAAAGTCATTCAGATCATTCTCCCACTAAATTTTTAACATTTACGTCTATTCGCTTCCGGATATTTCATTGTTTTTTTACAAAAATAGGACTGAAGCTATGAACCGAAAGCGGACAGGCGATTTTTAAAAGGTAATGGTGCGTTAAATGGACCAACTGCCTTTTTTGGAGTTCATTTTTTAATATTCATCGAAACGGTGTTTTATTCCGCTGAATTAATTCAACTTGCATCATTGATTTGGCGAAATAGCGATGACATTTTATGGAGGTGAAAATATTATATGAAATGGATATTGGAAATGGGACGCAACATGCTGCATTATTAGTTCCTATAATGGTATTTTGTTCTACATCGGGCCTTGCTAATTGCCTTCATTATGCAATCGGAACTAATTTTACCATCCGACTAAAATGAAATTCGATAATATGTACGTGTTCATATACAATGTTGGGACTGAATGAATACACGCGTAAATATAACAGTCTTTGGCGAGTTAACAACTTTTTTCTAATATGGAAATATTCCCATGTACTTGAAAAAAAAAAACAAAAAGTAAATCAATAACTATATAGTACGCGAGTACTCGTACAACATCGGAAGTGATAACCAGCAAGTTGTAACTTTGTATACTGTTTAAGTGTGACGAGTCTGACAAGATGTCGCAGAGAGAAAACCTTGAAAGTGGTGAGTTTTCCTTTGTCGCCAAATCGACATCTTTGGAGCGTCGGACTGCTGAAGATCCTTATTAATTTTTTCGGAAAATGGTGCTATTGAAAATCTCCTAGAAAAATCAGACAAAATTGTTCGATACTACTAGATTGTCCCCCACTCTAAACGTGTCGATATCACTACTTAGATTGGCGACAGGCAGCAATCTGATTTTTCTAGGAAAATATAAAAATTAAATGATATTTTCAATGGCACCATCACCCGACAAAATTAATAAGGATCTTCAGCAGTCCGACGCTCCATAGATGTCGAGTTGACGACAAAGGAAAACTTACCACTTTCAAGGTTTTCTCTCTGCGACATCTTGTCAGACTTGGCACACTTAAACAGTATACAAAGTCACAACTTGCTGGTTATCATTTCAGATTCTGTTCGAGCACTCGCGTACTAATTAATAGATCTATCAAGTTTTATTATCATCAGAATTGCATGGAGAAGGTCTCAACATTTATGTAATATCTACGGCCCTGGCCATGTTATAAGTTATTTCCAATTCATGTTATACTTAACGCACCGACTGCCTCTCTATATGGAAAAATGCTGTTGAATTCATCCTTATTTTGGGGCAGATGGATGCTAAAAAGGACAGATAGGCTTACTGAAAGAAAAAAAAAACAAATTGGTCGACTTAGATATGCAAGCTTTATATTTTGCTGAGAGGGGTGAAAGGAGGATTGGGCATTTTAGAAGTCCCTTACCTGTAGTAGAGAAAATGAGTTGCAGGAAGATACATCCAGGTACGACAAACAATTGGCAGACTGATTTTAAGGTCAAGATGACGTTGAGAACAAGACATGATGTGTGCATGCAATTTTTCAGTTATGTGAAACAAGCAGATATGATGATTTCGCAACGCATACTTCGAAGCTAAAGAATTCATGAAACAGTTTGCAGAAAGAAATTTCCAAACATAAGAGTACTCATACCAAACAATTATTAAACCCATGGTCACCTACGCCTCATTGGTATGCTGCCCAGAAATTCAACAAATTTCTACACAAGACAAGCTGCAGAAAGTGCAGCGGCTAGCCTGTCTGGGAATCACATGCATGGGTAATATTTACGTGCCCTACTGCAGCCATAGAGGCAATGCTAAACCTTCCGCCATTGCACCTATGTGTAATGAAAGAAGCAGCCTTCAGACTGAGCTAGACGAAAAACTTAAAAGCAGGAGATCTGATCGGACACTTAAAGATTGTGGAACATATTTCCCTAGAAGCCATGTTTAAACCAAAAGATTTCGTGCCAGATGGATCTAAGTTGGAGTAAGCGTTACAAGACCCAATTCCATGCTCTCAAAACCCTTTGGTCACACCTCAACCATCATCCAAGCAGAAGTACACCTATGAGTCTGAGTTGACTTGGGACAGCAAACAATCAGGTCACCTTGATGTGGGTGCTAGGTCACAGAGGAATTGAAGGCAAAGAAGAAGTAGATTGCCTTGTCCAAGAAGGGGCAAACACACAATTTCCCGGCCCAGAACCTTCTGTGGACTCCCCAGAGCCCACTTAAAAGAAGAATTCCGACGCTGGGAAACTGATGAAATGAAATCTCACTGAAATAAATTGCCAGGACAAAGGCAAGCAAAAAGACTAGTGTGTATATCGCTAAAGAAAGCTAAACAGCTTCTCGAGTTGGACAAGAAGATGGTTAACGGGTCTTCTCACTGGACCCTGCCATCTGGGGTACCACCTCAGAAAAATATCAGAGAGTGATAGTAGTACATCGAGAACTTCGCGGAAACTGCTGAACATTTGCTTAAGAGGCTTAAGTTCTTGGAAGGGGCCTTCTTAACGCCCTCCGACATCAGTAACTTAGCTTCCAGGAATCTTGGCGCTGAATTCATACCTCAGTGTTTGTCTCAGGGATTTCCAATTAGGATAGGATGAAAGGATTTTTCGATTCAATTGGGTCGAACTAGCCTTCGCTGATGATTGGCAATGACCATGAAACCGGTACGGAGGTGTTCCCCCAATTGAATCGAAAAATAATTTCAGCTTTGATATTTGAAATGCATTGCAAAGTGGTTCTTGTAGAAAACTTTGCCAAGTATTAAACAAATATAATTCAATGGTCGTAGGGGGCAGTAGTTGTTTTTTGTTGAATTTTTGCCGACGACTTTACCTATTGTATAGGTTTTATTGCGGAAGATTGGATTACGTATTCCACCATATTTCATTATTAGTTTTATGGTCTTCCGTCAAGTGGTGTCGCCCCTCTTTCATGATTCGCAAGAAGTGTCGGAATTCCGGATCAAGGGTCACGTAGAATAGCTATTTGTGTATTAAGAACGCAAAGTGATATATTGTCGCGTTGGAGAGCGACAATGACACTTTTTGCACGAAATACCCACAAGATTTTTTCTACAAACTCAGCTTTCAGAAAAAGAAACACCAGATGCTTTATTCAACAAAAGTACATATCATTATAACAAACTTTGATTTTAACTCGAATATCGAACACAGTTTATAAATTCCTGATTAATATTAATTCAATTTATCATTGAAATTTGTGAATATCTTCAGTGGTGAATGTTTTGAATTTTTTTCTCTTTATATCCAACAGACTGTTTCTTCAGACATGCGATAAGTTTACGATACTTATTGATTTCGATGGTATTTTTGACATTCAAGCATGTCCGTATTATCGAATATGTAGAACAAAGAGTTGATGACTTACGAGAAAAAGGTTTTTCTCCAAAAAAAGCCAGTAATACGTTTTCTGAATACTTATTCACCTTCTTATACTGACACCACGTCATGAATTTACCGTATTGTAATTCATATTTCTTCCTTGATTTCTCTGGTAACAATTTTTGCACTTCCTGCTACATCAAGAGGAGTGTTTGATAATTCTCAGTCAATATTATCAATCATCTTGTAGAAATACGTTGGAAAGCGAGCGTTTTCGAAATATTTTCGCTCTAGAGCGCAAATGCTGTCACAAAATGACATTTCACGGAAAACGTCAATTTTGGGTTTGTAGATAAGAGAACTTTTAGGTTGAAGTGCTTGTGAGGCTGCAGAGCCTGTACGACCACAACAATCCACAACTATAATTTATGATAAAACAGAATAAAAACAACCATCGTAGCAATCCGAGGTGGCTAATAAACTAATTTGTTAATAAATATAGGTTAAAAAACTAAAAAACACGCTTTTGAAACACATTGAACTGAAAGTAATAAATAATTGTTTATACAGGCAAAAAATAATAATAAATGAAAAATATTAGTATCACCGTGAAAAAAAAGTGAGGCGCTTTGTTTATCATTTTCGTATATCGAGCACCCCACGCTATTAATATTTTTGATTCATCATTAATTTCTTCCTATATAAACAGTGTGTTTTTTCGAATTTTTTAGGCATATTTATTTTAAACTTTTTGTTCTCAATTTATCATTAAAATAATCAAACTTGTAATCACTGGTCTCGGCACTTTAATCACTTTATCTTCGCAGTGCTGGCTTTAGTACCTTTCTTCAACACATGTTCTGACATCGTTTTCCCCTATTTACTATTATTAACTGTAGTAATTGTCTCAGTCATCAATATTCACTGCAGCTCTGTCACCAGTTTTGGACTTCGATTTGAAAGACATAAATTTATATGCTGCGGGGTTTAATCGACCCATATTGTGGAATGGATGAATTGTTTCAAAATGTGTTCTTGAGGGTAACGAGGAATCAGTGTTTGATTCCGGAGAGAGAGCCCGAACAATAGCAAACCTTATCCACGGAAGGCAGTAGGCGCAATAATTACCCATCCACGATGCGGATTTTTTTTTGAATTCCGGCAAATGCTCTCACACAGAGTATATGCTGATCAGGATGATGAGACAAACTCATCAAATTATCGTAATGTCACTAGTTCTTGATAAGTGTAGAAAGTCAGTTAAATCTGACCGTTTGAATTGTGTCAAAATCGAGTCTAAAAGAGTTAGTTACAATAATATACGTACATACAGGTGGAGTTAAATAAAAGCGTGTAATAAAAACTAATGGACATATTTTCCAATTTGTAAATGTCTTTTGTCAAAAAGGATGTACGGTGTCTCTAAAGGCTCGAGACTGTGAGAGGTGTGGTTGCTATGCAACGGCCATCTATTCAAACCTATCGTGAGCGTGTTTTTTGCCAACGCACTTTCGTAGTCGGGCGATTTGAGACAGTTTCGGAGGAGAGATTTTCGAGAGATTTCTTTTTCCCTTTGTCAAAATGTATGAACGGTTCTTTTTCCTTTCGAATAAACGGCACCGTCCTTCTTGATAATAACCTTAATGTATGCAACACAATCGAACACATGTGCTTCGATTTGAACAATATTGCTTAAAAATAAATTTAATGGTATTAAGTTGTGTAACAATTGATTAGTTGACATAATTGAGAAAGGAATCAATCAAATTCAACTAGACCATCGTTTATTGAATCGAATACCGTTAACACTCTTCTTTTCTTGTCTTTTATACGGAGCATAATTCTCCCAATTCAACTCGTCAAATTATCAAACACAACCGTTTTCGTGGAAATTAAAAAGTTGATTCGCTGAGGTCTTTGTATACAGGGTCACTTATGATCAATTACAGAAAATAAAATGTTGTACATATCTGTGAAATTGTAGAGCAATCCGTGATGATTTATGTTTCTTTTGTTCACCCATCTGAAAAGTTGTGCTTCTGATTGAGACACCTATGTTTCGACTCTCCGTCCATGATTTTTTGATTTTCAATATCTAGGGTTGATCGTGGTTATGCGCACAATACAACTGTAAACGCGATTTATCATTTTCAGTTCATGACGGTGTTCACTGCGATATTATTTCGACGTTATTTAATAGTTCAAAAGGCATTGATACGTATGACTCGAATACATTTGTGCTCAGAAGAATATTGTGTTCGCGTAAGTTCATTCGACATAAATATGATTTTCTTCAACTTTCATATTGTGTTTGCGATTTTCTATTAGGAGTCATGCTTGAAATTTATTGAATCACCTCATTCAGTCCCACGTTTGATGACGAACAAGGAACGAAGGAACACTGATTCTTACTCTCCACCTGTGTATATCCTGGGGCAGTGCATTCAAATACAGGATGTCAATTTGAAAACTTTCCACCCTTAATATCTTCCTTTCAGTAAACAATATGAAGAATGTAAAAAACAGGTCCATTCATTTTCAAGGGGGGCACTTTTAAAGAATATTTGTAGGGGTAAATTTTAAATGGGAAGGGGATCAAGTAACACATCATTTTGATTGGCGTTCAATTCTTTTCCAATGGTATCCTGACTTATTATTTTTTTGATGAGCATTTTCCGAAAGTTCTAAACTAACAGAAGTAATTATTAGAACTTGCTTATGCTGAGATACAGGGTTTGACCAGAACTGATTAGAATATTAGCCATTAGCTCCAATCAAAAAGTAGTCTGATAGTGAAACGTAGGTGGTAGTAAAGTTGTGTTTATTAAATGCTGAATTTTTAATTCTCTTCGCAGAAATTTTACATATAGCCTTCCTTTTTTGCTATTTCTGCTGTAAAAAGTTTCAGTTTCCAGGCAAAAAATTGTTTAGCAAATTTGAACGATGTGGTAATATTTGTGAATACAGTTTTACCTGTTGGACTGTTTAGTGATTACTTCAATAAGTGTATAAAAGTGTAAAAATGGTTTAAATTCTTCAAGAAAGAATTGAAATGATTGTAATTTATAGAGAAGTTGGAAAGTGCGCACGAAGGGCGGCATGTCTTTTTAACGAAAGACATCCAAATTGTAATGTAGGTTACCGGTATGTGCTTGATTTGGTAAATTCTAGTGATTACTTCAATGATTATATAAAAGTTTAAAAATGTTTTAAAGTCTTCAAGAAAAAATTGAAATGATTGTAATTTATAGAGAAGTTGGAAAGTGCGCACGAAGGGCGGCATGTCTTTTTTACGAATTGTAATGTAGGTCACCGGTATCTGCTTGATTGGTGAATAAGTTTCACGAAACTTGTTTAGTGTCAAATTAAGAAAGGAATAACCCCAGAATACTGATAGAAGAAGCTCAAATTGAAGTTTAGGGAACATTTACTGCGGAGCCTACGAGCTCCTCATGATCAGTATCAGAACACACGGGAATGTCACGTGAGACTGTAAGAAAAGCATTGAAATTGCATAAATTTCATTGATATAAATTGCAGATTCTACAGGAGCTCTATGAAGATGATTATGATAGAAGAATAGAGTTTTGTGAAACCATGTCTCATCGAGTCAATACTATCCCTAATCTTCTGTTGAACATCTGTTTCAACTATGAGTGTTCATTTTTCCTGAATGGAAATGTTAATACACGAAATTGTCGCTATTGGAGTGACGAAAATCCGCACATATTTTTTGGGAAGGAAATACACAACACCCACAAAAGTTTGTTCTGGTATTCTTGGAAATGCAATTATTGGTCCATTATTTCTGAAATAAAACTTGAGTGGCAATCTGTACCTTGAAATGCTTGAAGAGACTATCGATCCTCTTATAACTCACGAGCAAGAATCTCGAATTGATGCAGAAAATAATGAACTTTTGCAGGAGGATCTGTTACATTTCCAGCAGGATGGTGCTCCACCTCATTACTTTCTTTCCGTCCGACATTGGTTAAACGAGAGATTTCCGGATAAATGGATTGGCAGAAGGGAAGCAGTTGAATGGCCTCCGAGATCACCTGATTTAACTCCCTTAGATTTTTTTCTCTGGGGGCACCTCAAATCCGTTCTAAAACACAACCTTCTGATATTGAAGAACTTGAAAGACGAATTACAGCAGCATGCCAGTTAATTCCTGATAAATTTTTCCGTAATGTTATAGGGAAGTTTTTAAATTGACAACCTGTATACAATTTGTAATTTTTTGGTCCCGATTTCCAAATTTCACCTAGTTTTCCACTTCTTATAGTGAGAAGAGCAAAATGAATAATTTTTGTATGCATGACTTCGAACTGAGCCAGGACTTCTTTGCAGAATTGTTTTATCCAGTACTTGTATTTCGGTAAGTACCCAGCCCTGCCGTTCAATAATAATAATAATGAAACCCCTGAATGGATTTGAAAAAATGAGAGAAATAATCAGCTGAACTTCTTTAGATTTACGTTTTTCGAAGTGGCCGTAGTAAAATAAAATGTTAAACTTTCCAATTATCCCAAGTAGACATCTTTCGCCATAACAACTATGGCGTGATGAATTCATTGCATTCTGTTTACAACATTATGTTTTTACATATCTTCATTATGATCAAAATATAACTAATTCTTACGTAAAAAATTGAGGAAATCCATGTTATGAGGGATCCTCTCATTACCTCTTAAGAGTTATCACCCATAAAGCGACGCAAGAAAACTTAAGTATTTAATGTTTTTCTCAAATTACAGTTAATACAGATAGTTTAAATTTTGGAGATTATATATACTCTCAAAAAGGTAATTATGGATATTTTTTTCTGTATTACCATCATGTTATAAGTGTGTGAAATCAACAACTCTTATTGTGATTTATGTCAGAACTCATTCATGGGATTGAATTTTGTCTATTTCAATTTATTCAGAGTAAAGTGTACATACAGATCAAGCTACATGTAATGAATGATTATAACGTTTCTTTTGGATCACAAGACTGCAACTAAGCAAACTGAATGCTTGTGTTGTGCCTGTCTGCAGTTCTTGAAAAATATTGACTACTGTACAGAGAGTTATTGAAAGTGATAGTTGAATTGAAGAAGTTTATATTTAATATATTACAATGGAAATATTATTAGTTTATTGTTGAGTGAGATGTTTTGGGAATAGGTGGGTACTTCAAACACGTCAATCGATTTATCATTTTGTGAATTAATTTTTTTGTTTTTTTTTTAACAAACTGTTGCATCTTCTTTTATATTCATGAAATTTTGTTCTTGTCTTCAGTTCATTGTACAATTTTGGCCCATGGAAGAAAATAAATCTTTGTGTTCGGTTCTTTTTGAATAATGGTATGTATATGGCGAGTTTATCTAGTGATCTGGTATTGTTTACTACTTCTGTGGTGGGACAGTTGAAACGATTGACGTTATGGAACATTCATTCTGCGCATTGGTAGGCCTACACACTTCTAACATCAAGTATCTACAAATGCTCACATATGGTTCTATGGCTGAATGAAGATTTGGTTTCTTAATTATAATTTTCAGAATTTTGTTTTGCATTGACTGGAGTTGTATTTAATTATTGCGGAATAGACCGCAACATACCTTGATTCAATAAACTAATAAGGCATTTTGATTCCACTGAAAATATGAACAGGATGTTCATAAAGTCGGATGTGGAAAATTCCCATCTTTTCCATCGTTGTAGAGTGATTTTGCTTTGGAAGAATATGAATCTCAATTCTTTCGACCTCCCTAATGATCTTTGAAGAATGAAATAGATTTTGGCCGACATAAATTTATTGGAGGCCTAGCGAAAGAGATGCAATTCCCGCATCAATAATTTGAACGTTTTCTGTGAGTGATAATTTTGAACATTCTCATTTGTCTTCATGAATTTTCAATGGGAACTTGATTGTTAAAAAATCAAGTATCTGAATAAAAATGAAAATTTTTTCTTTCAGATTTTCTCTTTCTAGTTAGTGTGTTTTCACAATAGCTATCAGATATAGTTCAATGTCCACCGTGGCTTTAGCCGGGAAAGTAGTTGTTTTTTATTAGATACTACATAAAAAATTTTCATCGTAGGTAATTTTCATTAAAAAAAAAACAATTTTCAATTATCATTTGAGAATATTTTTTTTTTCCAATCCAATATGGATTCACCTGAAGAATATTAAATTACCCTTAGTATTTTATAGTTCCGAATATATTTCAATGCCATTTTTCGAGTCTGTTAGTCAAAGATACAACATTCTTTTCTAACCTCAAGTGTTCATCTATCATTACGCTCAAAAGTACTTGATGTTATTACATTTTTCTATTTTCGCGCAAATGCAAGCAGATAGATTTTGACAATTATTTTCGTGAACGAGAATGGTACTTTGACTTATCGGTTGATAACTCGATATTCGAAAAAAATTAACCTAGTTTTCTTAGTATTTAATCTCAGTAAGTTTTGGTCTAGCCTTTTTTTAACTTGGGTTTAGGTCTAGCCATTTCCTAACTTGTCCATTATTTGCGTCATTAATAACCTCGTCCCGAATTTTTGCTGAAAATATCAGGGTGGTGTCATCGGCATACGAGATAATATGGCCTTTACAGTTTTCCAAATATCCGATACTATTAATGTGAATGAGAAATAATATAGGGCCACTATTGTTCCTTGTTATTTCTAATGGATTACTATAATATTTTCCTAGCTTAAAGTATTATTCAGAATTTCTGCTGTATTCCTTGACGTTTTGGCCTCGTGAAATTTCCGTAGGACAAACAGTATTCGAACAAAAAATAAAAAACCCTACAATATGTGGTACATAATATGATCCATTATTTTTTTTTATAATTTCATTTGAGAATTTACTGCTCTTATATTTAAAATTATTTCTTCAACTTCAAATCTTCAAAGGCTGCTGGGAAATTGTGTTGCCATTTTACTTTCGAGTGAATTTTACTTCTGTTTTTTCGGAGATGATATCTCCCAAGGATTGGACCTATGAATTATTCATACCATAGATCTCTTGGGATTCACAACGAGGAATCAGGAATCTCCTGAATTTAGCGACACCGTGTATATACATGAAGATGTTTTGTTCAAGAATTGTCCTGGATACGATTCTGAACTTTTAACGATGGTTGCCCCTCCCCCATGAATCCCAGATATTGGAAAGCTCCCAAGAAAAGTTATGACAATGATTTACGACACTGAAACCCAGGAGCGTTAATGCTTTGAATACTTCTAGCTCGTACCTGGTCGTGTAAACTACTTTCCTTCGGTAGGTAAACTTTGAATGTCCTCATAAAATTCCTGAAGTAGTTGCGCTCCCAGCTCTATGTCCTATTTAGAGTTGTATTAATTCGAATTTACGATCTCAGTGCCGATCCCCATTTAGCATGTTGTGATAGTAATGCAGGGCCCGATGTCGAATTGATACCGAGTTGATTTATGGAAACTGCTAAACCCGCTGATAATGTCTCGTTGGCAACATGGTGGGTTTGGGAAATTGGGTCATACTGGACCGGTAGATACATAGTTCATTCATTCTCGGAGAACCGAGTTGATTTAGAAGACCTGGTATAGATTATAAAAGCTTGGACGGGGACTCGCGGTTGTCACTCAGAGTGAACTTTTGTAGACGAAATTCCGGTTGGGTTGTTTGAAAGTGATCCATCCTGAATATACGAATTGAATATATCTGTATACGATTTAGGATGAAATGATTCCTGGCGTAGTACACGGTTGACTACTTTTCCCTATCAAATTTCTCAAACTCAAATTTTTCAATATAATATTCTTGTGTTATAAAAAATGAGTATAATAATGACTATTTCACTCATCTTAAAATTCTCACATAATCTGACCAATCGCAAACCAAAGACAACCCGTGTTATCGCGATAACACCAGCTGTCTTTCAGTTCTGATTGGAGGATCAGCTTCGGTATTTTCAGCGACGTAACCAAGGCAACACAAAATTTGGCAGTTCTATCAATATTAATTGTACCTGATTGTGTCAAAATGAGTCGCTTCGGTGCAAATTCAAATGAAATTATGAAACGAAACATTATAATATTGACGATTTTAATCATTTGTTTATGACTGTTATACATTGTTCGTATTTATATATAGATGAAGAAACTTTATTCGTGAAATAGTCTAATAAAATTCAACTCGTGATTGAATTTATCTCATAAGTCTGTCGTTTATTTCACATAAACTCTGTTGCTGTACAAAACACCACTCGAGCAAGCTCTCGTGGTGTTTCTAAGCAACACAGTTTTCTTGCCAGCAAGGCGAAAGTATTTTTCAAAAATTCTGCATTTTGTCGGGATATCACTACTGAAAACACGTCCAGGTGAAACAGTTACTTGATAGTCACTTGAGAATGGTGTATAAACCGAAACCGGTCTTAACAAATGAAGCCTCAGTGGAAATTGAAGGCGATTTATTTTCTTCATCTTGTATCAAATTACGAATCTCCCTAAAATTTATATACTTTGTTGAAATAGTGGTTCTGATTAACACAATGCCAATTTTTCCACTTGGTGGAAACGCTTGGAGAGGAGGGTACTACGTATTTATTTCACTTTGTTGACACCTCTCTGGCACGATATTTTCGAACTTGTTCGAAATATTACAGTTTACTCTTCCCGGAGTCTGTGCTGCCTAGGATTGTTTGTCTTATTCTTGATTTCCCGTTCGAATGGTGCTGCGATCAACTTCGTTGTGGGTCATAGTGTCATCTGAGGGGAAATATTAGTTGAACGGTTGATTATTATTCATTTGACAGGGACAGGATAATTATGATGTTGTCCGACCTACCCTGTTACTGATGAGAGGCAATAAACCTCGAAACATGCATGTCTACAGGTGGTCATTCCAAGCCAAATGAAGGATAATCTTCTGTTTAATTACAAGACAAGCACTTGCAATTGGGTATTCTTAGAGTACGTTGCACAAATATCTGTCAGATGTAGTTCAATGTCCGTCGTAGTGTTAGCCAGGGAAGTAGTTTTCTGACAGATGTTTGCCTTTATTTTTCCACTTGGTGGAAACGCTTGGATAGAATGGTACTCCGTATTATTTTCACTTTGTTGATACCTCTCTGGCACAATATTTTCGAAGTTCTAATAATTTGGTTGAATTTTTCATGGAAAACATCAAGTTCTAATTGACGCTGGTAAAAGGAAAATAAAAGATAGCTACAGTTGAGTAGAATCCCGATATAACCTTCTGATTCGTAACAACTTCTTTATTTTTCGAGGTTGGTGAAATCAAACTCCCATGTGAAAGGCAGACAAGTTTCCAGCATATACGTATGTGCTGCCTGTTGTGATTTGTTTCTATTTTGTAATATTGGCGGTAGAATGTCTCATCTTTTGCAAAATGGTTCCTGCGTGCCGTATATATGGTGAACAAGTTAGCTTGCCAAAGTTTGGTTTGAGTTTAAATTTGCCGACAGAGAACAGAGCTCAAAACATTATGGTACTTTTGCAAAAAAATTCTTTGTGTGTGATTTCCGCACACACGCTAAAATATTTATGAGTACTATCGCTTTGCTCGTCGTACTCGAAATTACGCGTGTTAATTGATAAGAAACGGTTCATGAACAATTATTGTTTCCAATAACTTTCGTTGACTGAAATTATGGTTTTTTACGTTGAAGCTTGACATTTTTCAAAACAGTTGCGTATGCCTCTGCGCCCTTATGCTTCAATCTTATTGCAAGCAAGGAGGAACTGTAAAATGAAACGGAGTTAAGATTGCACCATACAGATGTTAGTTCAATGTTAAAGCTATACAAGAGTGGGCAAGACTGGCAAGAGTAAATACTAATATATTCGGCCTATGTTCGCACTCGCGTGGATTCTACTGTATAGCGAGAATACATATTCTATAGAGTAAAAGACACCAAGAGGATACCACTTTTTTTGTCCAAAACCTAAGAAATTTTGATTTCCATATTTCTACTGGTTGTGTGAAAGCTTCCAGATCAGACAATTGAGAAATATGAAAATGAGGTAGGCGTGGATGGTAGATATGTCACATGTAGATTAGGTTGTAAAGGGGGATTATACCACAAATAGAGCCATCGAAATGTATAGAGCACTTGAAACTAGCAAACCACTGAAGCTTCTGCAACCATTAAGGCTATATTTTAAAATGTATGATTGTTATGTTTTTCTCAGCAAATATCCAAGAAGAAATACCTATATACTGTCACCTACGACAGTTGAATGATGGAGCATTGCAAAGTAGTTCTTGAAGAAGACAATGATCTAACAGATATAATTCAACTATCGTATAACACAGTAGTTGTTTTCGTTTGAAAACTTGCCAACGACCATACCTATTCTACAGCTCAAAGTAGACAACTGCATTGCCCATGAGTCCTTATTTTCATTACTAGTTTTCTAAAAAATTGTTTACCAATGTGAGCTCACAGACTTCAAAGAACAGAATATAATACATTAATGAGTCCTTTTTCTTAGATTGAATAGAATATGGATTCGACCAACACTCGTACACCGTTCTATAATCCCTTCTGTCTATATGAAGTTACCAGAATAATAAACGAAAATAAAACCAAAAAGTAAACAATGCCCTACAAAGCCTAACATGATTCAACGATTCGGTTATATTCATGGTAATTACATGTTTTGTTTAATTAAATTGGCTTTTCATTTACCGCTCCGCTGCACGATTTGATGAGAATTTTGCAAACTTGCCGGTCTGGGTATTATGCTCCAACAATATAAACTTTCGAATTAACTACAGTATCAGCTTCCATTCTTTCGAAGAATATGAATCCCTATATTGTGTATCTAGCTTTTGTGTATCGGTTTTTTGGTGGGCTGCTCGACAATGGGCGGCTTTATCTAGTGGTTTATATCACTGAACTCTCCTATTTCATACAGGTGTACCGGCTACAGTACAGTAGCGTTACATGAACTATTAGGCGAGTGCATTATAAAAGTGCATTGTAGACCATTTATTATAGACCACAGAACCACAGATAACCTTTCGATTGGTTTGTCACTGGATTTGGGCCGAAATCAAGAGCTCAAAACAGAAATTTACGAATTATGGTAGCTGAAACAAGAATTAGGAGAAGAATTGTGGTTAGATATACACCGATGTGAAGTTGGCAGCCAAAGCCAAATTTTCCGAACATTTCCGATTGATTAGTGGCGTGATACCCTCTTTTTTTCGGGTACCGAAATTGTAATTAATTCAGGATTTCATAAAAGAAAACCATAAAATCATAAAATTAAAATGGTGGGTGTGAAATGATAAAAATTGAAATGTATTTATGCCCCGACGGTCGAATACACGGATGAAATATACTGACAACATCAAATTATGAATAAGTGTAGTCCATTACAATGAAGCCTGAAAGTATCAACGAAATTCTCTGCCAAAGCTGAATAGCGGGTGAAACTTGGAAATTTTGAATAAAAATTATGTTGTCGAAAATCACACATACTGACAATATCGAATTATGTACAGGTGTAGTACATTACAAATAGAGCCTGGAAGTATCTACGAAATTCTCTGCCAAAGCTGAATACAGGGTGAAACTTGGAAATTTTAAATAAAAATCATTTTGTCGAAAACCACACATACTGACAATTTTAAATGAAGTAACGGTGTTGTCCATCGCAAGAAGAGCCTGAAAGTATCAACAAAATTGTCTACAAAAGCTGAATACAGGGTGAAATTTGTAAATTTTTAATAAAAATCATTTTCTCGAAAACCACACATACTGACAATTTTAAATGAAGTAAAGGTGTAGTCCATCACAAGAAGAGCCTGAAAGTATTAACAAAATTATCTGCCCAAGCTGATTACAGGGTGAAACTTGGAAATTTTGAATATAAATTATTTTCTCGAAAACCACACATACTGACAATTTTAAATGAAGTAAAGGTGTAGTCCTTCACAAGAAGAGCCTGGAAATATCAACGAAATTATCTGTCAAAGCTGAAAACAGGATGAAACTTGAAAATTTTGAATAAAAATTATTTTCTCGAAAACCACACATACTGACATTTTCAAATTATGTACAGGTGTAGCACATAACAAATAGAGCCTAGAAGTATCAACGAAATTCTCTGCCAGAGCTGAATACAGGGTGAAACTTGTAAATTTTGAATATAAAAATGATTTTTTCGAGAACCACACATACTGACAAGTTCAAATTATGTAAAGGTGTAGTCAATTACAAATAGAGCCTAAAAGTATCAACGAAATTGTCTGCCAGATTTGACTGCAGGTGTAAATCTAAAAACTACAAAAAAAGTATTTTTTCGAAACCTGAACATACTGTTGATTTTATATTATGTACATTACAAAAAGTCATAGTTTATTCACAATTTCCAAGTTTCACCCGGTATTCAGCTTTGGCAGATATTTTCGTTGATACTTTCAGGCTCTATTTGTTATGTGCTATACCTGTACATAATTTGAAAATGTCAGTATGTGTGGTTTTCGAGAAAATAATTTTTATTCAAAATGTTAAAATTTCCACCCTGTATTCAGCTTTGACAGAGAATTTCGTTGATACTTTTAGAACAGAATCTTTCATATTTTAAATAGGACACCCCATATAGGTATTACCGCATTTTCTAATTTATTACTTTCGGATTATTTCTGCCTCATACTTTCCTATACATATCTCTGACGGTGTTTGAGACCTTGACTATTTTCCATATTTTTTATCCAAAACACAGCTCGAATTGAATGTTTATTTCTGCTGTATTTGGATTCTAATGAAGCTGCAATTTTGTGTTCAGTTCATCAAGATCATGTATATTGGTATGGTATATAGAAGTTTGTTCTGCGTTCAACAGGGTCTTTCAAAATTCATGATTTTACTGCTAGATACAAAAACCGTTGAAAGTGCGTTTTTTCCTCAGGCATATTCATCGATTAGTCTAAAGCATTCGATACTGTCTACCATCAGAAACTTTTCAAAGAAATGTCAGCCTATGGATTAAGAGGGAACGATAATATATTGAAAAGTTACAAGGACTATTCTTACAGATTCCCACAAGTAACATATATTATTGAGTTTTGCTGAAAATACAGCTACAGCAAAAATTAAAAACACTGGTTGAAAATAACTCCCTGTATATAGAAAAATGGTTTAGCTACAGTAAACTGATGTTGAAATTCACCGAAACAAAATATTTACCGTTCTCTTCTTATACCTGCGATAATGGGTCCATCAATATAGGAAATAGCTACGAAATCCCAGAAGAAAAATAAATAAAATATCCAGCAGGTAGAAAATATGTTTAATATAGTAAGGGGATTATTATACAGGGTGTTATGTAAGTACGTGGCCAAACTTCGAGAGGTGATTTTTTGAGTGATTCTGAGATGAAAAGTTCATATAAACATAGGTCCAGTAATGCTTCGTTTTCGATTTAAAGGTGTCAGAATTTTCAAAAGAAATCGTCGTTTTCGTATTACTATTATTATTATTGCAGTAAATTTGATAAAAATTCTAAGACTGGAATAGACTATTTATATGGAAAAAAATAACATTAAGATAGGTTTTGATGGTTTAGTAGGGAAATGTTTTATTGTGTACCCCCAGGGTCTTGCATAAAAGTGATTTTTATATTTTTTCTCAAAAACAATCCAAGATACGAAAAAAATCCTGTATATAAAAGAGTTGTTATTTCAGTTGCTAAATGTGAAACAAATACAAAAATGTAGGAATGTAAGCTTTCACGACTGGCGTCAATATTTTGGTTGGTTTCCGTCTAGAATTACTCTTCTAGACGTATCAACTGAGTTTTAGTTGATACGTCTAGAAGAGTACTTCGACCACGCCACTGAAGATGACTGCCGCAGTTGCAGTCGAAACGTTTGGAGATTTAAACCAAAGAAGACCACGGCAAAACCCGGAAACCAACCAAAATAATACAAAAATTGCAAAAAAATCAGTAGCGCACCTTTTTACTGTAAAAAATTTTGGTTACGGTGTCTTCCGGGACGCCATTGAACATGACACTTGTGATATAGTTAGGGCTAAATCAGCCCTTTACGACCCTTAATAACACTGTCAAATTTCAATAAAATCGGTTGAATGATTATTAAGATATTAACGTGGAAAATGATATCTCTTAAAAATCTTGACACCCTGTATCTTGAAAACGAAACATTACCGGACCTATGTTTGTATGAACTTTTATTCTTAGAATCATACAAAGAATCACTCCTTTAAGTTTGGCTACGTACTTTAATAACACCCTGTATGAGTAAATTCAAGAATTTCAAATGGGTTTATTGATATTGGAACTTGAAAACTTCACATTATGAACTAGAGGAATCAGAATTAAAATACGGGATGATAGGATGGGTGGGAGTGAAATTATTTAAAAAACTGAATGTAATACTGAAATATATCCTCAAATAATTATGTCGCAGAGTTCCTACTTGCCCTAGCGACGACTTATTTTGAGTATTTCAAAAAATATTGATGGAAGATGTATTGCTTTACAGCATGGTTATAACTGATACTGGGAATTCCTGTTAATGAGAGGTTCTCCTTGCTTATACAGTGTCTGCCAAAAACTTGGAACCATAAGGGAAACTTTTTAACTAATAGTTTCTTGGAAAATTTCATTCTTCATAAAAGTTGGTGCATTCAATTAGACTTAATATGCGCACAACCGTTTTTATCAGTGGCGTGCGGTTAAGCGGGAATCGGCGAATATTTTCAATGTCAAAGAATTTAACACACTGTACTATTGAAGACTTAATGGAGTACCTAAGCATCAATATCCGAAGAAAAATGCAAAAAATTAGCAAAAATAAAATTTTAAAATCCGTTAAATTTGTGAAAAACATGGAACCTTAGAATAGATTCGTTTTAAAAAATGCAACCGTCCTGCTTCCCTAAAAAATAAATAAAAAAACGCTTCAGTATTCGGAAAAATGTCCAAGCAAAAAATTATAAAAAAAAATTCTGTCAAGAGACTTGAACACCCATACTTAAACAAAATTGCAAGAAGGATAAATTCGGAAAAATTCGTTAGAACAGTTAAGACAGTCGCATAATTTAATTGCAAAATATTTTGCACCCTACCCCCTGCCCCCTTGAAGACAGATAACGTAAGGAATTTAAAAAACGTCTAAAGATTCTATAAAAAAAATTCTATGGAAAACTAGAATCCCTCTCATTGCATAATGAAAATTTACAACTAATTCTGATATCACTCACAACTTCAGTTGACGTTTTGTGGGCACTACTGAGAATTCGCAAGTTTTATGAACAATACCAATTCTTAATTTTGCCAATTTTTTCCATGTGTACCTACATGTCAGCAATCTATTTAAATAGTTAGATATTAATTCAAAAATACGATAATGAAATTAGAACTGAATAAGAAATTCTTTTAATAATTTTAAGAAATTATAATTTGAATGTGCAATATATTGCACGCTATAACAAATTTTATCAAATTTAGCATATTTAAAGCAAAAATTCACAACCAAGTCGAATTTCAAAATGAATTATCATTAATTTTTCTACTGAAGAACACCGCATATGCATGTTGTCTACAAGTATCTATTAACTATGTCATTTACCCAAAAGTTTCTCACGAGAGGATTTTGGTAAAACGAAGATTATTGTGAACAGATTATAATGGGCGGAAAAGTTTGCAGTACTAAAGGAACAATGAATGTGACATACTTAATGATGTGGATCATGACGAAATCATTGATGCATTGGGATAATCTAAAATTATGTAACAGAGTACATAGGTTAGGTAACTCTTAAATGTTTATTTCCTACTGAAGCAAGAATAATTAAACTGTACTTAAGTATTTGAAAACAAATATACCTGCAGTCGCTGAAATTTAAGTGTGACGGCAAATGATAATAATAATAACCGTCCTCTCCCGCACAGGCCATGCCTTTGGGTACACTCCATGAGTGTTTATGAGGGAGTAATTTTATTATTTATTTAATTTTTATCCGTTACGAATTTCCCAGCAGGCCCTGTCTCCGGAGCCCTGACACTTCCGGAGGGCGCGCTGGATAATTTATCCCAATAACCAATAAGTGACTATTGGAGTATTATTATTAGGAATTTGAAATGAGTGCCTTCTCCTAGCATTTGCGGAGTAATTTCATCAACTTTCCAATTATTAGGGGCTGTTGTAGAAATACTATTATTTCTGTTATCATTTTCCTAATGGAAATATCCCAATTGTACCCTGTCTCCAGAGCCCCGATAAATCCTGATGGCGCGCTGATATCATTTGACCCGATAGTCACTGACCCCACTGACGTGGGGTGAGTAATCACTGGGTCCAAGAATGATATGCCCTGAGTGAACAAAGTGAACCAAGAATGATGGTCTGCTGCATTCGTTCCATCAAGATTTCTTCCACATCACGACAAGCCGGTCTATCGGATTCGAGAGCAGCGTGTCCATCGTTCCGGCAAGTACCTTTAGGCCAGTCTCGATAATTAGTCCGTTTCTCCTCCTCATTTCGGACGATATTCGTTTCGCAAGGAGCTGACTCTATGACAAAGATGATCGAGACTATAATAGGCATATATCGTAAGAGTATCACGAGATTCATGAGTGGTAGTTTAACACTCGTAGCGCAGAGTTATGTCTCTGGAAATAGGTTACATGCATTATGGTCTCAGTATCGTTATCATCAACCCAATGTGTATTGTATTGATGATCTAATAATCAGTGTAGAAGGTAAATGAATTAATAAGACCAATGGAACCATATATCTGAATTGAATTGATAACACTCTATTCACTTTTGATTTGGAGTTTTGATTTGGTCAGGCCAACAAAATGTTGATTGCCTGTCAGTGAGTAGACAATCCTGTAACTTTGGATTGCATGGCTCGTTTCAAATTAAATTTCAACTAGTAACTGTGGATGTCACAAGTTACCTTTTGTCGATATATATTATATAGTTTCTTCTATTACCACGAAAAGGGAAATCCTGTAATGTTCTTGACTAAATTTTGAGTGAAATTTAATGTTTTTGTTTTTAATCGACGCACTACAACTTAAAATATTGTTTCAAAATCGATTTAGTGCCATTTTTTCATGATATAAACACCATGGTTTTTTCGAAATGGCGGACATCGCTCATCTCGGTGGAGATGGGGAAACGTTGTATCGTCATACCAGAGTGATATGCAAGGTTTCAAAACTATTTTTAAGTTCTGTCATTGGAGAAAACCATTTTTCAACGTTGTAAACATAATTCATATTATATCTGGAATTAGGATAGAACAAAGTTATATGGATAGGCTTTGTACTTTTCATGTTTTTGTGTTGTCATCAGCAACATCTAATCAGTAATGACATATCTCATTATATTTTGTGGGAGTTATTTGAAACAAAGCAATTTCAAGATTGTGTCTCTTTGAAAGGCACCACAGATCTTTTGTCCTGATATCCGGGAAAAGGTTTCAATACGATACGAGATAATGAAGATGCATTATATTACTTGTGACATGTGTCTAGCAAGAGGATTATCAATTGGTTATTTAAGCTGACAATTCTATAATATTGAACACCTCAAATAACAGATTCCTTATGAATGACCTGATACTATGCTTTTAATATACAATATCAGTACTTGAATCACTTCCATAATTATTGGGCGCTTGGGCATTGAGGAAAATTCCGAATGAAGTTAAATGCATTTGCCACTATCACCCATTGGTTTTCATTGGTGAACAACTGTAATTCTGAGTGTGATGATGATAATACCGAAGGAAAGAAAGTATGACTCAGATTTTGAGTGGAGTTCTTCACTAAATCTGAAAATACGCAGCCTGAAACATGGTGGTATACAATATAGGAATGAGTTTCCATCGTGTAGTTAGATGTTTGCAGTAATGTTATGGTTTGTTTCTCTAAAAGAGTCGTCCTTGTTCAACATTTACGTCCTCTTCAAGTTATAGAATACCTCCACGTTTTCTATATAAAATGAACGTCAAAACTTCGACAGCTAACGATGTCAAAATATGATCAAACTTGTTGAATAATCTAATCGATTCGCTTCGTTGGTGTTCTTTTTATATTTCTCTAGAAGAATATCTGAATGGAACGAACGGTTCGTATATCAACTCAATTTGTCACCTTCAGACTCATTTACAAGAAACTTGTGAGAGTTATTCTTACCAAAATGAATTGCTCTAGCTGATTCTTCTGTTCTGTTTGATCTCGATGATATTACTTTTTTTACAAAAACACTGCATTCTTTCAAATGGCAATATACATTGCACTGATTGTTAGGAGACTAGTGAATGGGTTCGCAAACTGAATCCTTAATTAGCACAAGAGTTCTAAGTGTTACTACTAATGGTGCCATCGGTTGAGGGAATAACAGCCATATTTTGCATAAACTTCAATCGTGGGTGAATACTGAAATGGGTATACAAGTTCTCTTCACTTTTCAATCAATTCTCAACAGTTTGAGAAGGAAAGTCCATGGAAGTCAAAAACTTCATATGTTGTTTTTCTCATGAAAGTCGAGGCTTTTGAGGTCCACATGAACCAAAAAATTATAGAAACGGGATACAATTTTTGAATTGATCTCAAGCCAAATCCAAGCATGTCTTCTTATTATGTTGGAACAATGATAACCATTAGCCATACCATTCTTTGGGAAAATTACGTAACGTGCATTGTCAAAGTCGCTTTTTGAAAACTTGACCTTCATGTTCCGATAATTTCATATGCATTGCATTTTCCACTTGTTTTTATATTCAAACTCAGTAAAATATTAATACATTTTTTAAAGATAACGAACTCTAACCCATTTACTTTCGCTGTGGATCTTTTTCAGGAAAAACTTATGAAATAATTGAAGATAATTATGATGGTTGGAGATCAACGAAATGAAATTTATGTTGCTTAAAATCGATTAATACACATCGCATATGCAGCCACACAGCAACGCGTAAATTGGGACGAAATTAGCCCAATATAAGGCCCCTTTCATCTGTGACAAAGTATTTTAATAGACTCGGGCCAGCCAGCAGGAATTATGGGTTTATATTTAGGAATATGCGTCTGAAGCTAACACATCAAAGAAATGTTGTATTTTTTCAGAATGTCTTTCAAGATTTTCTCGCGCGCTTTCAGTGAATCAAACCAGCCGGCTTACGAGGACAGTTTAATGTTTCTTTCATATAGTAATTAATTATAAGGGTGTTGTTATGATGGCGAAGATTTGTCATCGGGACACCCAAATTAACAAAGCTCTCCTTCAACACATGACATATGAAAATTGCTATTTTTATTATGATTGATGTCGAGATGTCGCGGTCATATAAGATTGACTGCGAACAGATTGAATATTTTTTTTTTGAAAATTATTGAGCGACTTATTTTATGTGCCTACTCGAAATTATTGAATGTCAAGACAGAATGATGTTCGCATAGATATACAATAGTGGAAAATAGAAATATTAGATATTTTTGGGAGAGAAGAGTCCTTTCGACATGTTCAAAATAAATCTTTCAGATTCATTTGATTGATAATGATAATAATATGAATATTAACATTCATTCAAGTATGGCCATTTCTATATGATATTGAAAAAGGATAGAAACAGACAAATACTAAGTTTTTGAAATATTGAAATTATTGATAAATATTTTATGAAATAAAGAATTTAAATTTAAAAAACACATACGATTTGATACAGGAAAATATCCAATAAAAACTAAAACACAGGGATGTGCTCAAACACTTTCGCATATCGGAAATATATCGTTTCTATTTAGATTTACCTACTTAATATCTACATTCGGACAAAATCAATCAAGTACATCAAAAAAATTACTGAAAAGTTCACCCCGCCCGGACTCGATGCCGCGTCCAATAGCTTGTAGGTTTAATAAATAAAAGTTTAATTTTAGAATTATCATTCTGTCAACATTACCGATGATATAATCAAAACTCCACCACAAAACTCAAGAGGCCAGGAGAGGAAAGGATCGAGAGTATGCACATAGAGCCGCCTCTGCCCCCTAACCATTGCCGGCCAGAATAGGGGCACGCCGAATTAGCATTGATTATAAAAATGACTTGCTGATGCTATCCTATGCCGATGACCTCGTTATACTAGGCGAATCTGAAATTGATCACGCAAAAAATTGTGAATTCTCGAAAAATACTCTCGAATTAATAAGTTAACTGCCGATACCAAAAAAACAAAAATTATGTGTTTCTCGCAGGGAAACTTTGGAGTGGATGAATCCTCAAGATTTTTATACGAAAACAAAAACGTCCACTCTTTCAGAGAAATGACAATTAGCTCGGTTATGAAAGGAAAACAGGCAATAGGAGAAATTCTTCCTGTTATGACTAGGAGCAAAACAGATTCTTGGAAATGCAAATTGACCCTTTTTGACAGCCTCGTAGTAACTGTTATGTTTAATTGTGTTGGTGTCTGGGGACTCTGATATGCTGAAATGTTGAAGCGTGTACAGGTGGGATTCCTTAAAAGAATCCCACTTCTACCTATTACATCACCTGACTATACAGGCCGTTTCTTTCATCATGTGGTAACATTGCTATATTCTAAACCGTAATAGATACAAAGACGATTAAATATGAAAAAAGTTAACTATTGTGGTGTGCAGTGAATTAGTCATAGAAAATTTACGGGGATTCTCGCCCTTCCCAACTTATACAGGGAAAACTGAAAATGCTGTTTTCGGTTTTTTACGAATAAAATTGTTATTTCAGAAAATATAAAAAATTGAAAAGGAAAGTTATATTGTATTCAAAATGTACTAGAACTACGTAACGATAAATTTTTAATCAAACATTTCATGTCAACACCGCCATCATCAACAATTTTTTTCAAATACGGACCTGTCCATTTCATCACAAATATTGACAGAGCGATAAAATCGCAATTCAGTGGTATATCACACTCGACATTTTTATAAAGTTTCATTTAAAATAACTAGCATCATCAGTGACAACAATTTTTAATTACGGTCCTGTCATTACGTAGTTCTGGTACATTCATGTATCACTTACATGCCGTGCTACATTTCTGTCTTTTCATTGTTTTCTCACTCTCCGCAGATCAAACCAAAAGTTTTTAAACCTCAATATACCCATCCAAGTCAAAAGAACCATTGCACAACTCCGACTTTGTGATAAATACTTAATTAAATTCACTTTGAATGGTTCCACTTATAGAATCATTCCAAGAGAAATGTGTACGATATTTAACATTAATGAACTGGAACTGGACATATCCAATTATATCTGAAATATCTTGAGGCACCGATTTTTTGTGATAAATGAGTAAGTAAGTTTTGTTTGATTTTCAAATATCTTAACTATTATACTGTTTATTTTTTTCTTTTTTTTAGGTATACTCATTTCTGATTTATGTTAACACTATATACCCATGGAACCTCTTGCTATAAAACTGTATGTTTTTTGAAGCAACGCTTGCCGTTCATATAATCCATGCTTCCTGCCAAGCTTATGCATGTCATTCTTTGCATTCAATCTAGATACTGCTTTGTCTAAAATTGGTCAGAGGTAGGTTATTTCCAGCTAACCTCGGAAAAAGCTGATGCAAAAATCCGGGTTGAGGTACATCATGTTTTAGTTAACGAATAGGATTCCCTGTGGATCCGGTTCTTCCAATCTTTCCTGGAAGATGGCCAAGGGTTGATATATCAGCCCGTCGTGTTTGCGGGGCTGATTATCATGCATTCTGAACCTGGTAAGTCTTCTGGATAGCGAACCCCTTTGGAAGGTGAAACAGGTGACATGTTTTTAACATGTGTCAAGACGGAGTCGACGTCAGCAAGCTCACGCAGCGCATCTAGACGAATGTACCTATCACTTTTAGTGATGATCAGTGAAAAACCCTCATTCTCTCCATAATGTAGGCAGATATCCGACATAAACCAACTATTTCTCTTGCAACGTTCTCCCTAGATCTTCAAATAGTAGTAGTATTTAAAATAATTAAGTAAAGTGTGTCTGACTATGATTTATGTCATATAGAAAATATTTTGAATTTGGAAATGATTATTAAGAATGATGTCAGTTGAAATGGTTTTCAGTCTGCATTTTCGATAACTTTTCTTGCAAACATATCTATAATATCGATATTATATGGTAAAATTATCGCGTGGGCGTAGGAGAAGTGTACATCACTTGTGCGAAAGCAATTCTTCATACTCTTGGGATTGTCGCACTATGCATACACCTCGTGCACAATATTTCCTACTCGTATGAAAAATGTCACTTTCCGCACTCGTAATTCAACACTATAGAAGGACCTAGTTAGTAAATACTGATTCGAATATTTCTTGAAAGTTAACATGATTCTTTCATATGTTTGAGTGGCTCTTTCTGAAGTCTACTTGGGCCGCGGTACTGTGCGGTTTGAGTTCTCACCTCATGAGCCAAAGAGCGTGAGTTCGAATCTCAGCATTGCCACCGGTCTCGTGCATGGCATTACACGTATTAAGAGGTTAAGGCTGCGTCTTCCCCTAGCTCGCACAAGTCTCTGACTTTTGAGGGTGGTACGTAGGGATGCAACCGGTTGACGGATATAACAATTTTAACAACAATTCAACAATTTTTAACTTCCTAACGGAGTGATTCTTCAGTTTTCCTCTGGGCCGTAGCTTCATTTGTGAGTAGATCCTTTGAATACACAGGGCTTATCGTTCAGTTGGTCGGGGCATGGACAACTTAGGTGCTGTCCGATCTACCCTAAGACTGAAGAGAAGGAACAACGTTGTAAAAAGTCTGCAGGTTGTAGGAGTACTAGGGGCATTCGCAATTGTCTCCTCTTCAGAGAAGCGTTGCACATATATCTGTCAGATGTAATTCAGTATCAACTGGGGAAGCAGTTTGTGTTGTCACTAATTGTCGCCAACCTGATAGTGAAGCTACACGACACTGATTTGACGACTCAAGGTTACCCTGATGACCTGGTCATCACCATGACGGAGTTATTATCAACCGTATGCAAGTAGCCCTGAACATAATCCGAAACTAGTTTGCAGAGAGGGGACTAGCAAAACAGTGTTGGTTCCATTCACTAATGCACTTATTTTAGTTTAAGAATAATGAATAGTTAAAGACGGTCCTGCAATAGCGCAAAGCGAAAAATAACGTTTTATGTTATTATCAAACGAATTCCCCGACTGTCATGAACGAATGTAAATTATTATTTCTCGACTTGTATACAAAACTGAAAGGTCTCTTTGATACAAGTAGCTATTAACGAGGCCAGATAGCCAGTGGTTCTGGCTGCCGGTCGTGTGGGTTCAAAGCCCAGCGACTGCCGTATATTTTTCTGATGATCTAAGGAAGTGCTATAAATCAAACGTTCGAAGGTAAGACCTCGTTTATTCTCTTAACAGAAAAAACCAATTTAAACATTTTTTTCCAACTCAAACCATCGAGGAAAGGAAACACTCCAGTTCGGAATAAATATTCAGGTCAAGACTGACTCAAAAACCGTCAAATAGACTTTGCTGGTAGTTCAATATATATTTTGACTCGTGGGATCTTCGGTCTGAGACTCGTTTTTAAACTCTACTGAAATTTTGTTAATACTACTGAATTATCACATGGCTATTTTGGTATGGGCGGTACATATTTTATCGGTATTACCAGAAACAATAAATTATGGAATTGACGAAAGAGAGAGTCTCCAATTCCGTGAATAGGAAGGTTTCTCAAATACGGCAGAGGGGATAAAAATCCCTTCAAGCAAGAGAGTTGCTGTGCATCGGATACGAATAGATCGGAATTTTAACGATTAGCGATAAATGATCGATGATGACAAAATTTCATCGTTTTAGGCCACCGCAGACTTTATATTACGTTTGGGTACTAAACTTAAACTCTAAGAAGATTCATTGAATACTGATAAATGATAAACGGAACGTGGTTTCACCAGATGATTAAACAGGACTAGCTACTGTAATCAATTCAAGGATGAAAAAGAACTATCTGAAAATTTGTTGTTACTAACCACCGAAACTATGATTTCGATGGTTGAAATTTAATGATAATGATGATAAGAATAATAACAGCAAGGGTTGAAAACCAATTCTTCTGCCAAATTTATTTCACTTATTTGACTAATTATTATATATCGTTTTTCCAACGTAAGCGTATCACTTCTTGAAACACCTTAACAAAGATTTGCACATGAAGACTCCCTCTTTGTGCAAGGAGCACGAACCCAGAGCCCGAATACGCTAGAACAGACTAAATAAAATTATCTAAAATAATTTTTCACCCTTGAATCTGGTCTTTCCTAGCCAGATGGTTTTTCCTACATCCCAACAACCCAATTACTAGGTTACAGTTTCTCAATGAGATTCAAATCAGTTAAAAAATAAATTATATTCCTCACATTTTTCGGTTCCAGAGCTTCTTTCAGTTCCTGAGGTATAGGGTAACGGGGTGATCTGGGCCTGAAAGGTTATTTATAGGCCACTAAAAAGTTGATCCTAGATAGAAGATTTTTCTCTAGATACCTGTAGAGCCAGTGAATTGGCAAGACCAGCTGAAGAGCTGAAAAATTTGATTCGGGTAAAACCAATTTTAATATTAATACTTAACGACTCACTTCTCTGACCACTAGATGTAGTCACACGGATGATTGATTCAAATAATCCCCGTATGAAGGGGTAACGTTATATTACAGGAGGCGGGAGTACGAACTTTAAACCCCACCTCTGAATGGAACCCAGCTAACATTTTGCAGAGGTTAAATATCTGGACGTTTTAATTGACCAAAAACTGACATGGAACAGCCGAATGAACCACATCCTTTCCACGTTATAGCAACAAGCTGAACATGCTGGATATGTATCTGGTGATATATGGGGTTTGAAAACAAAAATGATCCACTGCTCATACCAAACAATTATCATGGCATTCTATGGTATTCTATGCGTCACTGTTATGGTGGTCAAAGATCTAATAAACATTGTTACAAATCAAGCTGCAGGAAGTGCAACGGCTAGCTTATCTGTAAATCGCAGGGGCGATATTTACGTCCCCTACTGGTATACACAACCACCAAATTTACACAGAGAACGGACCTCAACTGGAGAGGGATGCATCAGAGTGGTATATTTGACAAATGTCCATCATTTCATGAAATAAAAATGGATTATTGATAACACGATTTTGCAAATCATGTCGAGCATTCACGGCAAATAGAAACTTGTTGTTTTTGAAATACTCTATTCAATACTTTAGTATCAGATTTGTTTAGTGTTGAAGATTGCTCATATGCTATTTTTATTTCTCCTACCTTGTCTCAAAATGGGTTTGGGCATTTTTCATTTCCGAGATATTTTCACTGCCATTTTCTAAACTTGACACCCTGTATAGTGAACATATATTCCAGACACAATTTATTATATTAGGGCAATCAGGTGAGTGAGTGTATTCGTAAACGCTGATTTCGATTCATGCAATATACCGTATTGATTGTACCCTTGATGAATAGAGATTACATACACCTTTGTTACAGACAAATTTCTGAGTACATTAAAGCAAGCTGAGTAATTGATATACAGCAAGATTCTCCAAGTATGGTGAATATTCAGCATATTTGGCAATTAAATTTCTCTAATTGTGACTCCGGATTTAGAATAGAGGTACACAGAATATGCCATTCGGGACTATACCAACACAAAATTGCAAGGACATGAAATGATGATATATGTGAATTCCAGACAATTGTCTCGTATATGAGGTTCATTAATAATTCATCTTTTGAAAACAGTCTCTCTTCTGAACCTGCTAGCAGACAAATAACATTGACGTAGTAGTAGTCTTTCTAGAGAAAGACCACACTTTCCTGTCTCATAACTGGAAAAGTCCCAAAACTGGAGTATTCCTATGCACTACGTGCTTTGATAAATATCGATGGCACAATTCAAATACTTCGAACATTTTAAATACGGAACGGAACATCACTGAGTTCGTCTATAAAATGTTGAAAATAATCAGCCATGTACCTACCACGAAGTGATTGAAATATTTTTCAAAACACAAAAATTAACAATTTGTAAAGTTTGACTTCTAATGAATGAATAGACTTTGGATGAACACTGACATTACCCATCACTTTGTAATAAGAAGAATCAAATTCCGGATCAAAGAAGGGGAACAAAGTACTGAGGGAGGCAGGCTAGCTTATTACAGTCACCTAGTGACAAATGCCAGCGCCATTGAGGCTCAGATAGAGGCCAACGTAGCTATAGATCGCGAAGGGTTCTGTTATTGGTATCGCAGCCGGTCAGTCAGTTTGCTCAAAAGGAGAACATCCACTGTGCAGGATCTAGCGCTCCTAGTGAAACACGTTCCGGGAGGAAAGCCCAGCCTACCATCTTCATCGGCCTGAATGGTGGCTCAGGGTTCTGAAGGCAAATTTCTATTATACCAAGGCTACCTCAATAAGAAGATGTAGGGGATTCCTTCCTTCTGTAGAAACCCGGGTCAGTGGCAAGAAAGTTGCAGGCTCCAAAACTCACCTAGGAAAGTTACCGTACAATCAGGTTGCTGTTACGCCATTCCATTGTAATTGGGTTAACTCACTCTACACCAATGAATTTATTACAGTGATCTTGTCGACATCTCGAAATAAAAAGCTAGGGTCTCTGTTCTGCCCATTTCTCAGCCCCATAGTGCTCCATACTGTACGGCAGGAATTTCCTACTTCCAACGCACACCACATTGTAGGGGTTAGCACTGATATCAACACGAGGAGGCCCTTTCACAATTCATCTCAAAAGCAGGTTCATCAATAACTATTGGTATTGGTAGGTATGGATGGTGACTGATGTGCTGCGACCTGATTAGATCTATTGTGCCCCATCTTCTTCTGCTATTTCAAGGTGTTCTCGTTTACAGCAGCCCCTCAAGCCCCAATTCCTTGAGGAATTTGAGGATTTTGATGGGGTCTATTTGTGGTATTTCTCCCACCGTCAGCTGGTGTGATCCCAGTATATTCAATCTCTTGTGATGTACAGCAAAACACTCCATCAATATATGGTGTGGTGTTTCTGTATGTTCCCCACATCAATAATTAACATAGGCAAAGACCCCGCATTCACCACTGCTAGGCATGAAGAGGTCTTTGTTCTGACAGTGTTTATGAGTGAAGGAAGAGATACTGGATTGTATCGATTGAGCCATCCTATTCATATCACAGACATGAATGGTACAATCAAGTTACTTCACCTATAACTATTGAAAAGTTCTTAAAAACGCGTGGGATAAGCCGGAAATGCTCTTTGTTGAAGCCTTCGGAAAATTTTCGATAGAATAATTGCAATAATAGGGGATAGAGAAAGTCTGAAAGAACTGAACTGAAGAAGTCTAACATGGAATTTTTCCCGAAAATAGAGCGAAAAACATACGTAAATCGATATAGTGCACCTCGACTCATTGGGATTTCGGATATCCCCGGCAGAAGGCTCAGAAGACTCAAGCTAGAGGACTGGGACTTGAACACCAAAAACACAAGAGCTGGAAGAGCAGTCGGGTTGCTGGCAAATTCTGTTCAATCAAACCTCCTGCACCGGATGAAAGACATCTACCGGGACAAAGTACTAGTACTTTTTGAAGTAGGGAATCCCATTCTCTACGGAAACCAAGTCTATAGGTGTAACTTTTGACCGGAAGCTCATATTGATTCTTCCACCGACAAAACAAGACGACATTGTGCGAATCCAAAAATGACTCTATAGCTGTACATACAACTCAGTATTACTGTGGTGGATCAAGCCACAACAGTCTGGGCTGATTTGGCTGAATATTATCGGTGTCATGAGAAAAAATCCTGACAGAAGATCCTACTGGATTTACCACTAGTAAACCTTTTCATTCATTCATTTCAAACAGAAAATAGGTCTATGACTGATGGAAAAGACCATGGTAAACTATATGGAAAAATGCCGGTGGACAATATGGTTTGCAAATATAATTCCCGAAGAACTTTCGAAACAACATCTTCAGCAAAAGACTGGGAGAAGGTCCTACCAAAACATCACCTCAAAAACTCTCAAAGTCATCAAAGAAGTCACAGTATAACCGTTGCAAATTTTTCTTACAGAATTCGCACTCAAACACAATTTATCAAGCAAACGGAATCAATACCGGTTCCATTTCACAGGAAATGTAGCTCATGGACCAAAACTGCATCCTATTTAGAGCGTTCTGGATATTATTCGTTGAAATCGAATTAGCCGAAATTTATACTCAAGTAATTTTTGAGGCTGGCTCACGTTGTGGAACTGGCGAAGTATATGCGTCATACTAACAAAAGAGCCCATGAATCAAAGCATACAATGCGGTTCGAATCCAGCGCAGATGTTTCGGATTTTTGTCAAGGTTTTGTTTTCGCTGAACTTTTATTATCTCAATAACCGATAGCTATTCAAGATGGTCTGATTTATGAGTTATAACGGTTTTTGTAAAAAGCTCAATTTTTTTATTGAACTACGGATATTTCAATTAATGTACTATTGTTTAGGTAATTAGCAAGAAAAATCACCAACGGTATTAGAGGCAGGAAAAAAATATTAGATCAATTCATAGTTATTGTCCGGCAATTAACTCAATGCGGTATTGTCTACTTCAAATGCGAAATTAGATGATTTGAGGAAACTGCATGGAATACGAGCAGAAAAAGTTCGAAACTTGTTATGATTAATGACATGGCAATATCGTTTTGATGTTTGATCAGGATGGTTCTCGTCAAACAGTGGGGCTCGAGTGGTAGTTCAATATCTACAGACAAATTTGTGCCAAAACCGAAGGATGAAACTTGACACGTGACTTCTTGACATCATGTTTAGTTGAAAAAAAATTGTTTACCAAAAAATCAGGGGTAGAACACAAAAAAATTTTTACTACAATAAAAATTAAAAATAAATGGAGTTTTCTCGGAAAGTAAAAAAACTATCGTTAAACGGCTTCGATAGAATAAATGAAATAACAAAGTAGTCTTGTGATACTTTTAGGAGGCTGGGTTAGGTTAGGTTCGGTGAGGTTAATGCTTCATATTTGAAGAAAATCCGTCTTTTCCAGCTCTGGAAACAGTGTTAGTCGTCCTAAAATTGCGATGAGGAGTAGCCGCCATTGTAGACAAAAGGTAAGAATAAATTTTGAGTTTATGGATAAGCCTCACATCTCATTCATGAATAAATATCATGAGAATTATGAGATTGGCCAGTCTCGGTGATATTTTGCAAAAACCGCTACTAAATATACATGGGCTCTTCATAACTGCTTTCGAAATTTCATCCTAACAAGTAGTTGTCACTTTTTTAAAGTAGTTGTCACTTTTTTAATAGTTTCGTTTAGTGCTTTAGAAACTGTCCTGAGCGGTCGATTCATTCTTGTACACATTTTTGGACACAGATAAAACAGCAATACGAGGAATCGAAGCTTCCTGAACTGTTCCTACATTTGGATTCCATTGGAGAATATAAACCAATTCGAGGGTGAGGGCCATGAAATTTTTCATTGCCATACTTGAACTTCTTAGAGCTTGAAGCCCTGAGTATTTATATCTGTCGAAATTTTTCATTTACTTTGACGTCCGCCAGGTCATCAAGATTTCTGGATGAGAACCCCCTTTCTCTGTTCACAGAAATCATTGTTTCCAGCCCTGCTGAAGTGAAAAGACACCATTCCTGGCAAAATCTATCTGTATTGCAAATAAAACAAATCCCTCTCTTTCGTTACATCTGACACTTGCATTTTTTAAGATTCAACCATTTAAATCTACCCCTATGTTCTTTCTTATCCTACCGACATTTATTTTTTTATAACATTCTCTCAAACAACTCTAAAAATTATTATTATTCATGAAAATATATTGAAAACGTATTCATTCATATTATTGTCCTGGGACGAAAAAATCCCTATGATTTGTGTACGTACTCTCAATTCTGCATGTACAAATTTCAAAATCCTGAAAACAGATTTGTTGGCACACAGTTTATAATACTTGCGTTTACTTCAGAAAAGATCAGTGCATGATAATATGTAAGATTCCATTATTATTTTTACTTCAAATACCCCTGGGGAGAGAATATTCGTATGTTTTAGTAATCAACCCACATAATTCCTTTAGGAAAAACTTCTACATAACAAATTCAAATGGAATATCACTTTTTTGGGAGAGAGAAAATTGTGGTATATGCACTTGACAACACTCTTGTTCTTTGCCAGAATAATTCAATACCCTGACACATTTCCACCCTACTTTTTGTAAAAGATAAGCAATAATAATTTCATAGGTACCGCAGCATTCAATACAACTCCAATCCACTCTAAGAATTTTTCATGTCTTGTCTTCTCTGAAATTAATTTCTAATCACTTTCAGACTGACAATCGCAGCTGGATCTATTATAATCTCAATTAGTGTCTTTTACCATGAAATTTCTCTATATAATAAACTCAAATTTTCTCAGCAAGAACAAAAAACTTCGCATGACAGTAGGATTTGACATGTCTATAATAAGCCGGAAACCGGACTCGAGATACTACGCTCGCACCTCATGATCTGAACTGACATCATACTTACTAAGAAAACTGCTCCAAAAATGTGGCCATTGTTGGCTAAGATATTATGGCTCGATGATCCTCGACTATGTTGTATATATGGAATGAACAGATGAATTCATCTTCTTTCGTTTCGAATGTTCAGGGGTTTCTGAAAATCCCGTGGTTTAAAAAGAATGAGTTACTGGACAGCCTCTGAATTTTTTTAAAATATAACACATTTTGGAGTTGTTTTTGTGAGTTCAATAACAGAAATGTGAAGTGCAAACCTCCAGCTTGAAATTGCATACTTTATTCTTCATGCAGTTTGTGTATAAGCGATTATTTTCAACATTTACTGGCTAAGATGTCGGAATTTTGAGGGAGTTGAAAATGGGGCGGGAGTAAAACCCAGTTATTTTTTGACGTGTGTAAGTGAATCCTATCTCACTACTCTTAAATCATTGCCTAGTGTCTAAAGAGGGTAATGGTTTCTGCCTCAGTGCAATTATTCCGGATTACCTGAAATATCTATGATATCTGAATCCTTCGTAAAAAACGCAGTTGGATTATGTAACTTGGTAAAAACAACCACTTAGGTACTCAGATATCCACATGTTATATTTGCATGAAGAAGTAAAAGTCTTCACGACTAAAATACACTTTCATTTAGAATTTTTTGATAATTTTTAGCAAAGTATTTAACATCGGTACCGCCGGTACTTGCAGCGGCGGGCTAACACGAGCTTGAAATTTCGGCGTTCAAGCACGTTTCTGAGAATACGGGCTCATTTTATATTCTTGTAGAGAATTGAATGATCTTCCACCCTGTTCAAACCATATTTTTTAAACTTATTTTTTTCCAAGATAAAATAAAAAAAAAATATTTCAAATTAATTTTTGTTTGGATTCCACCCCCGGAATTATGGTAATCATTTGTTTTTTCTTATTTGACATATTTTCAACTAAAATTTGGTGGTGTTACAACCGATCCTCGTCTCAAAACTGAGTAGACTGTACTATGGAGGAAAAAAATATTATTGGATTCTAATTATCCTACTCTGTAGGTGGAGGTTGGACAATAAATACAGCCACTCCACTCCACTCCACTCCACTCCACTCCACTCCACTCCACTCCACTCCACTCCACTCCACTCCACTCCACTCCACTCCACTCCACTCCACTCCACTCCACTCCACTCCACTCCACTCCACTCCACTCCACTCCACTCCACTCCACTCCACTCCACTCCACTCCACTCCACTCCACTCCACTCCACTCCACTCCACTCCACTCCACTCCACTCCACTCCACTCCACTCCACTCCACTCCACTCCACTCCACTCCACTCCACTCCACTCCACTCCACTCCACTCCACTCCACTCCACTCCACTCCACTCCACTCCACTCCACTCCACTCCACTCCACTCCACTCCACTCCACTCCACTCCACTCCACTCCACTCCACTCCACTCCACTCCACTCCACTCCACTCCACTCCACTCCACTCCACTCCACTCCACTCCACTCCACTCCACTCCACTCCACTCCACTCCACTCCACTCCACTCCACTCCACTCCACTCCACTCCACTCCACTCCACTCCACTCCACTCCACTCCACTCCACTCCACTCCACTCCACTCCACTCCACTCCACTCCACTCCACTCCACTCCACTCCACTCCACTCCACTCCACTCCACTCCACTCCACTCCACTCCACTCCACTCCATTAATCTAACAAGAGATACATTCAATTTCAAATGATGTATACATAAATCTTCTGGGTCTGTACAGCGGTGGGCCATAGAATAGCAGAATTATTTTTGTAATATCGATAAATGAAAAAAAAAGTAATATGTAAAACCAACAAAATGGAGTATCAATTATGTTTCAGAATAACCTTTTATAGGTCTTAAAAACAGCAGAATTGAATGGATAGAAATGATTTATGATCCAAATTGAAATTCATCTAATATGTTTTTATAAGAAACAATAAAGCATCATACGCGAAAACAATAGAACCATATTTCATAGGTCTGAATCGGCAAGATTGGAAAGTGACCGAAATGAGAAAATAAAGTAATTGCAAATCTCAATAACCTAAGCTCTTCAAAACATAAAAAGATCACGCTCAAAAAATATCGAAATGTAATTCCATCAAAACAACATATAATCGTATCTTAAAACGTAAATCCAACCAATTATCTGAAAATGAATCTGTAGTAACATAAAATCCTGGGAAACAAAATGTGTCAGACTGAAAACGGTCAGAATCGAAATCTAGCAGAAATTATGGAGGGGATGAGCGAATTGCTATAAAATTTGGTCTATTATCTCCTAGATCGCACGCACGAACTATTTATTCAGAGGCAGCTATGAGATCTTTCAATTGTTATGTGTCACGTTCCTTTCAGGATTCAATAGCATATTTTTTTTGCTGGGTAGTGAATTGTGAGAATAGGTACTGGAAGAGAAATATGCAAGCACAGCTGATGTGATGGGATGGGAATTAATTCCGATATTAGAATTTAGTAATATTGACCGCACGCTGCTCCATCTCTGAGAGACTAGAGCCATCCGCTATCCCCTTTCCAAATTCTGATATATTTCGGTTCTGTCCTTTTCGATTCTACTATTTATTCTTCTGATTATTTTCAATATGGAAATTTTAGGTCTTGTACTCTGTGGATTCGAAGATTTTAATTCTTATAATATTCTGTTCCGATATTTTTCCACTTCTACAAAATATTGATTTTCTGATTTGCTGTTTTGGTCAAATATCTGTCTTCCCATTTTCTGTCATTCTCCTTTGACGGTATTACAGTCTTATATTCGTGTAATGTTCAGTTCTTCGAATTTCAGTTCTTCGAAAGATCGATAAGATCATTTATGATTCTCGAATTTTTAGATTTCGATGAATATCCGTTACTGCAATATATTAATTTTCCAAATTTCTCGTTCGATTATTTTCGATTTGTTTAAAATTAATTCTGAACCATTTCGCTTCTCTAGAATATCTTTACTGGATTTTATTGGTTCGATACTTTTAATTCATAGTCAATTTCAGTTTGAGATTTAACTTTTCTGATGGATTATATGTAATCCTTATTGAAAAACTCATCATTTGAGAATACTCAATGTCATCTGATGAACCATTCGATTCACTTTTTTATCCACATTCTGTAGTACGTATAAATATCGTGCCATTAAGTTGATAAAAAAAATTAAAAGTCGAAAGCAGTTTATCTCTAGGATATTTTTATGAATTGATGATATGACGCCAATATTTGAATAACAAGAGGATATCTCATCAAAAATTTGAATGATGACGTACCAGTGGGATGTAAAGGAAAAAATAATATGATACCTAAGTAAATCAGTTTGATAAGGATCTCTTCGATATTCAAAATCTGAGTAGTTCATTGGATGACCACTAAATATTCCCAAAGATTTTTTCTGTATTTTGAAAAATAGAGGTTCTTCATGCTTGATAACTTCTCACAGATTTTTTTTTTCACAAACCAATATGAGTTTCTCCATTAGCACCAATTTTAACTCGAATAATTTTTTTTTTTCTCCATTTGTTGCATACTTTTCGTGGTATGTAAATTAAAATTTACCTAAAGGTGCAATTCGTAAGTAAATTTAGCTTAATAGATATTTATGCAACAAGTGCAAAAAGTAAGTGTTTATTGCACTCGACGTGAAATTGTCCGACGAGACCGTTAGGCCGAGTTGGACAACAAGTCGAGTGCAATAAACATTTTTTGCACGAGTTGCATACATCATTTTTTCGACTTTAATGCAAAAAGCAAAAAATTAAAAAATTATTTATTTAGGTGGCACTAGGTGAAGGAAAATGAAATACGCAATTTAAATTAATAATTATTACTATCAATTTCATCACCATCATGTAGTTTTCCAATAATATTACTCATTTTAAAACTTTCAGTTCTGTAATTGTCAAAATAAAATGTCGACTGACGTTTATATAACCACAGTTGCATTATAAAAATCAAAATCATAGTAGCCATGAGCGCGTATGTTATCACGAGGTGTGGTCATAGTACAGTTTTCACTATGCAGGTAGACGGTTTAGAACATAGCGGATCGGTTTTGATTATGGAGTTATTCTCGGGCAAGCATTTTTGTTCAACTCTGACTGCTAACATTAATACAAAATAATATAAAATATGTAGCTGTTTGAAACGTATGGCCAATCTCACAGAATATCTGCTAAATATGTTTTGGGTTTGAATGTTTATGTTTATTATGATGACAGCACGTTGAACTAGAATGACAGATGAGTGCAATACAGAGCTTTTTCTTCCACTGAATATAGTTCAATAAAGTTTTGGTCTATGCATGAATGTAAAAAAATTAAACACGCTTTTACAACACATGAAATAAAAAGTGCAAAATAATTATTTATATATGCAGAAAATAATAATAAATGGAAAATATCAGTTTCTTTATATCGAATACCCCACGCTTCTTTCACAGTGATACTAATATTTATCATTTATTTTTATTTTCTGCCATATATAAAAAATTATATTTTTCTTTTAATTGAATGTGTTATGAAAGCGTATTCATTAGTTTTTGTTTTCAAACTATATTTATTTTTCACTTTTTAGTTCTCAAGTTATTGATAAACTAATCAAACCTGTAATTACAGGTCTCGACACTTGAATCATTTTATCTATACAGTACTGCCTTTAGTACCTTTCTTCAACAGATGCTCTGACATCTTTATTCCTTGTTTTCTATTATCAACTGTAGTAATTGTCTCAGTCATTGATATTCACTGTTTTGGACGCAGATAGTTTTAAATTCTGGCTTCAGTTGGACGGTGTGCCTATTAATTTTTCTGCTATAGTGAGACAGTGGATTGATGAAGAGTTTGGTGAAAGATGGATTGGTCGCGGAGGTCCAGTTAGGTGGCCAGCTCGATCGCCAGACCTCACACCCTGTGATATTTTCCTATGGGGATATGTGAAAGATAAAGTCTATGCAGAGCCATTCACAACGAAAGAAGACATGCAGCTAAGAATTAGACAGGTATTTTCTACAATTTCCCCGGCTATGCTTCAGAATGTACGCAGATCCATCAAAACTCGAGCAAGAAAATGTATCGCACAGAATGGCCGTCATTTCGAACACCTTTTAAAATAATATTCGTTTGTTGGTACTTTGTCAAAGAACTACAAGTATAAATGTTTTATACGTACATAATTGATGGGAAATGAAGAATTTGATTACCTATTCGTTTGTTTCCTCCAATATAATGAATACTTTTCACTTAACTTTTTCATATCTTTCGTCAGTCGAGTATTCCGTTCATTATTGACACTGTTGCGAAATCCATTCTCTATCATCATGTGAATAGTACCACAAAACCAAACTAACAAAGAAGGAATTTGGTTTGAAATCGAGCTAATAAAGTCCACCATAGAAAATATTATATCGATGGAAAGCCTAAAGAATGAACTTTCAAAAAACATCGGAATATACAGGATGTTCCATTAAAAAAAAAAAGTTTTTGTCGTTTGAAATCTATAATTCTGGCAGTCGTCTAGCAAGCACCCAGTATATTTCTGAACAATTTTCAATGATTCAGTGGATATCTTCATTCCTGTACTGGGAGCTGCAATACTTTTTTTTTGCGACTCCTCTTAGTGCTGAGTTTTTATGGAATTTAACCCTCCACAATGATTTTTCAGAAATTTTCATTGGAAATGCAATAACTCGGCAACCTCGCATAAAATTGAAAAAAATCAAGAACTGTTGTATAGCTTGTTATTCGCACTATCCAAAAATGGATATAAATACAGGGTGGGTCATTTTAGAAAAAAATCAATTTTTTGGCACCTGCTCACGTAACCCTTTGTATACTTCAGCTTATTTTACAGAAATAGTCATTTGTGTGCCATGCGATCTACAGGTGAAATTTTTTTTTATCTACAGTGGTTTAGGAGCTATCCTCCGATCTGCAATAGTTGGCCCACCCTGCATAATAATGAAAGGCAATTTATTTAATTCTGGCGATCCTGATCAGTATAATGAGACAAACTCATCAAATTATCGTATTGTCACCGGTTCTTGATAAGTGTACAAAGTTTTATTTGGATCTGTCCTTTAAAAGTGGGTGAAAATGGAGTCTAAAGGAGTCGATTACAAAAGCATACATACATACATGTGAAGGTAAATAAAAGCGTGTGATAATGAAAAATTTGCTGAAATGGTGCGTACACATCAATAGCGTTGATTGTGCTTTGATTTTGATTTGAAATCCTTATTGAAAGCCTTATTTGAGAGCCTATATTATTGTATTATTCACAGGAAATATTTACGATATATCGGGTGAATAACGAATTTTGATATTTATTTTTGGTTTGAAATGATATAGTTTCAGTACCTAATCTCACTTCAACCTATAACTTTACTTTATTTTAAATAACTAATTAGAGGTTTATCAAAATCATGCGCTAATTTTTTATGTTAACAATTCAATTTTTAAATAGCACCGTAAATTTTATTTTTCAATGAATATCCATGACATATATCTGATGATGGAATCGAAATGGATTTGATTGAAGTTGCTGAAATCTGGGTCATTATGTAATGGCTTCTGCAGAATTGAAGAGTTGAGAATTTGAGAACACATTTTTCAAAATAGCACATTATTTTCAAAAAGTAATCATAAATTGTGTAACTTGAATTTATAATTTTTGTTTTATTATGAAATGAGCTAGCTGATTATTTGATCTCGCTATTGACCACCATGGCACATAAAAATGATTCGATGAAAGATTTCGTAAAAAAGTCTTGAAAAACATTTGGACCCATCAGATGGTGATTTTCAAGGGCTGATAATTTTTGATATTGATATTGATACAATGAGTCTGAATGCAATATCATCATCTTTATGAAACTGGCGCTACGAAAGTATACTTTTTGTGTACATCCATTTTAAATTGCGCTCAGAAATGTGCATTCACACTCCTTTGAACTGAATATTATATACTACGTACGTGCACACAATTCATATATTTTTCTTTTTATCGCTCGTTTCATCTTCCATTCATAATAAATTAATAATAGTCCCATTATCATGCATGCCTTCTTTGTATCATGCTCAAAAGGAATGGAATAATGATTCGTTGAGAACTTCCAGCTCACGCTAAATTAGTGATTAACTTCGCAGAAAAATGAAATTTGCATATTTCTGGGTAATATATGCAGCTTTGAAGGTTTTAATTATATTAACAACGCTTCGACGGAAACAGATTGTTCTCTGAGAGAGCGAGCTCATTTATGCAAACAATAAAAGCACACGGCGTTTTACGAGGAATTATTCTTTCTAGAGAATTGAGAGAAACATTGTCGGAATACGTTGAGACGGGTTACGTTAGGAGATATATATTTACTTGAACTGAAATTTGTATGAACTGCGCCAGCTTTGCGACAAGAAAAAGGATATGAATAACGAGAAAAATGTAAGCGAGGAAGAGACGACGAGCAAGTCTGTCAGGGTTTTCAATTTCTGGAACTTTATTGTGTCTAGCTGTCCCTAATACTGGTGTAACGGTTACATGTTTGAGTACGTACATTGACGGTACTCCTACCAGTCAAATCTTTCAGGAAGAACTTGTTCACGAACCTAGCCCGTTAGATTCAGGTTCTCGAAAGTTCATGAAAATTCTTCTTTCTTTATTGTGTCTCTTGGCTTCGACAATCAGATCATATCTCCTTGAAATACACTAAAAAGTTAATCATCCTATGAAGTGATGACCTAGAAGGTTCCAGAATTTTGGGCAAATTATCTCTTGGGAGACATCTTGAGTGTGAAGTTTCTTATATTGTTATTGCCAATTTCGACGTATAACGACTTTCCTTCAACCATTTCGTTGTACTCTCGTACCTACTCTTGAAGACTTGTCATTTTCCGTGAAAATTATATTATTCCACCAATCCAATCGGGGTTCAGAACCAATCGTAGTACCATATCCGCACTCCGTCTAATAAAAAGTTGATGTGCGGTCCGCTCTGAGTGAGTCGAAGTCCAGAATCAGCGTTCTATAGCTTAAGTTTGGAATCCTCCAAGGGTCAATACTTGGTCCTATACTCTTCACAATGTATATATCCGATTATGGTGAATGCTTGAGGTACAACACTACGCTAATGATACTCAAATAATATTTCTGAGTTTCTTCACAGATAGTTGTCACGAATTTAATTTAATTTATCGTCAGCTCACAATCTGAAATTTAGCGCATTTAGATCAGAGTCCTAATTTTTGATCCAAAAATGAAAAAGAAAATGACAAAAAAAAAACAAAGTTTCAATTTTATGATCAACAATGAAAGACTGCCAGTCGTTGCAGAAGTGATAGATTGATTGACAATGAAATGTGATACACCTAGCTCGGAAATTACCTTTGTAAAACTGGATATGGTAACCTTAGAACACTTCATCCCCACAATTCCTCTTAAATGTAAGATCAATAATTTCTAAATTGTGATTGCATAAAACGTGATCATAACAGACTTGCGATTTGCTTTAGGAATACGGAAGTTTGACCACATTTCTCCAGCTTTAAGGACAGCGAATATTCCAAAATTATCTTCTTTTAATAATTTTGTTCCAAAAAAAATATTCAGTACAGTGTACAAATTTCACCTATTGATATAAATAAATGGGGAGGGAGTTGGGTGTTACCCACATAAGTCTAGGAAAACTTGTACATAGGCATCGATACATTCCTCGTTTGCTTCCATTAACATTGTCAGAAAGTAAGTAATATAAAATAATAAAATATCATTTTTTCGATTAATCATTCTAATTCTATAATCAATGTTCAGTTTTTCTCTGATCAGGTATTTCTTCCCTGATTCATTCAGCTCGAAGTAGTAACATAAAAAAGAGATGATGGCTTGTGGTTACTGTTTTGATATTCATTGCCTATATTTTTAGAATAATAATAGTAATAATAATACTTACTCACTCATAGAGTGTACCCAAAGGTCTAGCCTGTGCGGGTAGAGGACGGCTATTTTTACTATTTGCCGAGGCGCTCCGGAACGACTTACTGATGTTTTCGGTGGTTTATTCATTTTTCAGCTGTAGAAAACCCAGCATTAAGTTCGTATTTATTTATGTCTCATATTGTAATATTCAATCAAACTTTTTATAGTTTCTTTTGGAGCATTCAAAGTACATTTCTTTATATTTTTTAAAAATGTGTTGGTCAGGATATTTTCTTCTAATCAGTTATTATCCTAACAAGTACGGAAAGAGTTCCTTTCCCGCATGCGACTGCCGTTGCAAGAACGACGCAAAGTGGAGTTCGGGTAAGCAGAGTGCGGGATAGTACATTTTCGTATGAGTTAGGAACAAGTGTTTTTTCTACAAGTGCATTGAACAATTTTATGTAGCGCTCTTGATCAATAACTCACTTGAAGTGACTTCAGCATGCGGGAAAATGACACCTCTTTTTATTTTTTGTTTCTCTTGTAACGTGTGTTATAGTCGTGATCTATCATTACTTCATTTCTTTTTTTAAACTGTAAAGTAAGAATTTTTGTGCAATATATTTGCTTCAAATCCATGAGTTTTCGTCGAATTTATTTTTCATAAATATTTATTGTACTACTTCTATCTTTGTTATCAAATTTATACACGCTTCATCTCACCCAGCTATGCCGTATGGTGTAGATTACACCAAGGAGAAATACATTCATATGTCAAGAATAATTTTTTTTAACATTTTTTAATTTGAACAATATGATTCTGAGTTTCTTCACGAGTGATGGAATGAGAGAATTCCATTTCATGAATCTGTCTATTGCTTCTTCAAGGTATTTTGTTTTATCTACCTCTCTTATTTCACAGGTTTTTTGTCTCTTGTTTGACTGTGAGCTTGCAGTAATTAGGTTTGTTAATTTATTGCAACTAAATGCAAAATAATAGATTTTTTGAAAGTTCATTGTTAATGACCCTTCATCAAACTACGGTTTAATTTTCTATGAGTCGTTTTCTGCAGATTCTTTAACTTATTTCCGTTAATATACATCAAAATAATATTGGGCCCAATGCAGCACCCTGAGTTACACCGTAGTCTACTGCCTTTGGTTTACTCTAGTAGTTGTCTATTTGGACGTACTGTATCCTGTCACTCACCTATGATTTAACTACTTTTATTCCTATTCCTCTGAAACCTAGGTTACATCAATCATTATTTCATGGTCGACGATATCGAAGGCCTTGGCTAGATCTGAGAAAACATACAGTAAACTCCTATCATGGCATTTACAGGTATTACTCAATACAAATTTTTTTTTTCGTGATTGTTTTTAACAGTTTCGCTATGCTAGAAACAGAGATATTGGACGATAATGAGACATTGACTTTTTTTTATTTTTTGAATACCTAGTTGTTTTGTTATCGCCATTTGCTGAAAAAATGCAAGTCAAAAAAATTCATTGGTCGAATGAACAAGAGGTTCTTTTATGTACTTAGATAATAATACGAGATGTTTTGCAGTTATATAGTTTATACCTGGAGCTTGCTTTGATTCATTTCTCGTATTGTACGTCCTACTTCTATTACCATTGCGGGAGACAAAAATATTGTATTCAGTGAAATATTTCTGGTAATCTTCAATATTTTTGGTTTTGCAATTTCTTTCGCGAGAATTTAACGGACCGATGAAAAATATTCATTAAATTCATTTGCAGTTTTGTCAGTTTTTATCGGTTATTTCAATGCCTCTTATACTGACATATTTTTTTCTGTTTTGTTCGACTTGTTTTCTACTTATTCATTCACTGTTTTTCATATTGGTGACTTGCGATCTTTTGATTTTTAATTATTTTTACCAAAAATAACTTGCTGCAGCTTTGCTGAATAATTCATTTATTATTTGTGCTTATTACCAGGATCGTTTTGAAAAAGTATATATTCAGTTTTTGCTTTTTTTGCAGATTTCGTAAGACCTCTTGTTATCAATATATTCCTTTTTTAACAGCATTTTCCAAAGCACTGTTCTGTGGTTGATTTATCAACCGCGTTCGCAATTTTTCCTATCGAATTGTTTGCCCTTTTCTCAATATCATTTGTTTTATGAAATTCCTGTCAGTGTTCAGACTCAAAAGATTTAATCAGTTTTTTTTTTTATTTAATGCAAATAGATTCTTTGTGTCATGAGCATTGTATATAGGACAAATTTTCCAATTGGATATTAGCTATTATTCGGTGATCTGTTGTATCATTTTGGAGAATGAATGATTATTTACATTCATGCTACGAATATTACATTGTTTCAATGTTTACAAATATCAAATTTTTGACAGATTCATCACTGGGATCATTGATATAATGTATCGAGGATCATTGACAATCGATGGCCAATTATACATCACCCAATGAAAATATTCATTATATGCATACAATGTTCATGTAACTGATAAAAAAAGTTATTCTGTTCATCAAAGAAACATCATCTTCATAGAAGAGTTGTTGATCAACGATAACATTACGCCAATAACTAAAAACATCTTTCAATTAATTCGAAAAAAAAACTCAGTTCGTTGGTATGATGTATGGATACATGAGTTGATGTAGAAAGTCATCGTATCAATAATATCGTCATATGCCCATACTTTCTTCTGTTGTTTCAATGATCGATTCGTCGAGGCAATGTACCAGTTCTTCGAAAAGTCCGGCAAGTATTTCATAGAAGCAGGGCTAGGTAGGTAGCGGATGAAACAGGGTCAGTCGATCAGTGTTTATCTTCATGTGCAGAAGTAGGTGATTAGAACTAATTTGTGTAACAAGTGGAAGAAGTGTGTGAAAATCGCAAAGGAGCAGAGGCCGTTATTAGATAATTCAATTGCCCAAATGCTTGAAGAGGGGGAAGCTATATAACAAAAGAGTCATCATGAAAATTTCCTTCAACATTGTTGTGACCAAACACAACAAAAGATATATGTAAGTTTCCGATGAGGATATATTATCATGTTATGCTCATTTGATTATATACTCTCTTCATTTCCTTTTACATATAGTGTCGTTTCGTATAAGTAAATCTTGACTGATGCAAATACTACTTATTATATATGTTTATCCAAACTTTTTTCTTGTTGCAGGGTCCTCTGTCGATTGACTATTTGGTTATGAACCCGAACTTCACATGAATTTCAAATTCAAATATATCTGGTAACATATACTTCAAATATATTCATCATTTAGATATAATATTGACTAATGTACTAATATTAACTTTCTGTTACAGAAATAGATGCAGAGACTTACACCAGAGATCAATAATATTAGTGCTGAACAATTTGACAATGCAAAGAACGCGACATCAGTACTTACTGAGAGATTTGAAAACACAAAGAAATATATCAAACATTTTCAAGAAGTGACCATTTTATAAGCAGCCTTATGGATTCAGATGGTTACAAAATTTTTTGTTGAATAATTTTTCACTCGCTCTACGTTTTCTTTATTTCCCAGATTTCAATATACCTAGTCTTTGGAAAATGAGTATAGGTTGTGGACATCGTATGCTACTCTATTTCCAAAGATATGATAGTTTCTACCGTTGAAGAAAAAAGTGAGAATTACTTTCTAGAAGTTTGGAGCTGAAGATATCCAGGAAAGTGAGTTGAAATAATAATGAAAAGTTTATTTCATAAAGTAAAGTAACAGAAAAGTAATCAATTAATATAAAACATCAAAAATTAATTGGCGCTCCGGGGCGACTTGATTGATTCCAGTGGCGCATTTGCTTTTTCAGCTGCAGGAAAACCCGGAAAAACCTGCAGCACCACATCATCTGAAGATCTTGATCTGCCAATGTCCTCTCTCATAAAATAAAATGTAGGGTGTCTCCAGAGGATCCAATAAACCCAAGATATCGTCTGAGTATTTGGTAATACAGCTATCGTCAAACTTGAACCAGTCCGTTTTATCTTTTGCCAATGCGTAATAATGGCCACATTCAACGCCGGAACCACAGTGAACAATAACCGCATAAAGATTATAATTGTAGTCTGCTAGATTAAGGTGTTCATTCATTTCAAATTTTCGTATGAGTTTGGTGCTTCTGCCAGAGGTTGAGTCATGTTTGAAGAGCATCAGTGTTATTATTAGATTGACTGATTAAATACAGTTAAAGAATTTATTTGGAAATCATATATTACTGGATAAAAAAAGTCGTTTCAACGTCAATTGTTAGGTAAAGAAATAAAAAATATTAATAGTTCAGTGATGAAGAGCATCAAGTAGTGACAGTACATAACAATGCGAATATAATATTGAAGTCAGAAAAGAATAAACAAATCATCTGAAAAAAACTCACAATTGGGGTCTGTAACGATTCTTATCAAAAGAAATATTTTCTGCAACTCATGAATCACTTCATATTTGAACTGTATACCTATGTTAATTCGAATGTTACTAACATGCTTGAAAATAATGAACAAGTATAATGATTGAATTTTTCTTTACAGATAGTCGCGATGCTGCAATACTTTGGAATTTGTATGGTTATTTTGTGCTCACACCTAGGCTAGTTTAGAAGAATGCTCTGCCCAAGAGTTAGAAGATTATATTAGTGATTCAATGAATCATTGTTTTGCTCATTTTTAATGGAATATTCATTAATTCACTTGTCCTTTTTTATTACATATATTAAATCAATATATGTAAATATATTATTTTAACGACACTATACAATGTTATTGTTGTTATTTCCGTCAAACGGCTGCACCCTTACGAGCACAACCCTCAGAAGTCTTTGTGAGCTAGGGAAGAGGTAGCCCTTACCGTTTAACGTGTGATGTCATGTATCATAAACTTCATACATTGAATATGTAATTACTATTGATTGTCTTATGAACTTATTTCATGATATCAACCATCAGGATCGTTAATATCAATAAACCTCATACATTGGATATATAATCTCTGTTCATTGCCTCGTCGACATACTATATTATATTAGCAACCTAGATGATATCAATGAAAGTCATACATTGAAAATGTAATAGCTGTTCATTGTCTCATCGAATTGAATTTCATTCTAACAGTAAGTAGTACACAAGACGATAAATCTATTCATGAATTGATCAAGAAAGTTACATTGTATCAGTAAAGTCCGTCGTTGGAGCCATTTTGATGTACAATTTCATTACCATCATGATTATTTTTATTATATTCATTCTGATATTTGGTTCAGTCTTGAATTCATTCCATCTTGTCAAAACCCTATTTTCAAAAGTGGACTTGTAGGTTCAGCTTCCGTGGTTGTCGATATCACTAGGTTTTTATTCTAAATGTGTATTACCCAAACCTCTAAAATTCATTTTCATTCAACTCCTGTTTCAGCTGTTTATGATAACCGGATGTTCTGGAGTTATTTTCTTTTTTAATATCAATATCACTTAGTAAGTAGATCGATATTGTTAGAATGGCATTTTTCATTGATGGCGTCCATTATCGCAGCGTGTCTGAGGATGACATCAATTAATTGTGTTGATTTTGGTGCGCCACCATAAATGATATATCACAATGCTCCCAAACGCCTTTTCATTTTTCTTTCGTTCGTGATAGGCATATCAAAGATATGTTTTAGAATTGTCAAATAAACGTTGGTTATCGAGAAATAATTCATAAGAATAGAGACATTATTTACTAATTGAAATGTAGTATTACTATATTGATTTTCATTAGTTTACCGGGTGACATAGTAAACATTTGCCTGTATTTTTTTAATTTGAAAATATATTTTACATTTAAGTATAGGAGTTACGTAATCAATAATGGCGATTGCTTTGAACCTAACGACACTTTTTTAACTACCTCTTTGACCGGAATTAACCCCATTTTTTGCAAATATAATTTGTCTTAAAATTCTCAATTCAACCAAGAATCATCAAATTGATTGTGAACCAGATTCGATGATAGTTTATTGCTTTGAAAACTTTTTCTATACTCGCGAAAAACGGATATATGAATATATTTGATTCATTAATTTGGCAAATTTTGAAGAATCGATCTGTCGAGCTTTGCCAAGTATTCATAACATGATCTTTTCATTTGAAAACATGAAATTCTAGACTATTGAAATGAATCTTATAAATGGGTGGAATATGATTGTACCTGGTGTGTGATGAAAATCGATTGAAGTGAAACTGATTGGTTGTATTCTGTATTCAAACAACCGATATTTTTACTTTTTTGCATAGCCTACTTTTGACATTTATAAATCATCAAAAATCACACATTTTGAAGAAAGTATTAAAAAAATTAATATTCTCTTTGTTTTTAATTTTTTTTTGTATTCTCAACAATTTTTTTTCACTTCCAATTGACAATATTCAACAGGATATCGGTGATATTTTTTTTGCTGTCAGGTCGGTAATGAATTTTGGTTTTTAATATTTAAAACACTGTATTTTGATACACTGACATCTGTCAGATTCAAGGGATTGGCTGGGGATTGGTTATAATAATTTGAAATTCGTCATTGCTGACACATGGTACACGTCAGTGTATCAAAATACAGTGTTTCAAATATTAAAAACCAAAATTCATTACCAACCTGACAGCAACAAACCGATCACCGATAACCTGTGGAATATTGTCAATTTGTTTACAAAAGAGGTATCTTTGATATCATTAGAACAGATAATCCACTGATCCTCTTCTCCGCTTGTCTGTCATTCCGAACAGTTTTCCGTTTTGTCTGGATATACAGGTTACTGCAGCAAATCCGTCCGGGTCCACAAATGTCAAATTATGGCCAATGTCCCGCAAACCATCAACAATATCCGGCCTCTGAAAAAAGTTTCATTGTGTTAAGTTGATGTCCTACGTAAAGAAATTATATTTATAATTTTATAGTTAAAATAACCATCGTTAGCAAAATTCTTCTAGAATTTAATACGGGTGCTCCGGAAAACAACATCAAATGTATAATGTTCACTTTTTCTATAATTTTAATTTTACTTCAACTTTTGAAACTTTTTTAATAAAAATATCTGATATGTGTTATGGTAGTCAGTGCTTTCCGATAAAGGATAGATAGATGATAATATGCTTCAATGTCTGAAGGAATACTTTGATTATAATAATAATATTTATTTCAGAAAACTTTGTAAAAAATTTAATATCAAACAACGTTTGAAAAGTATTGTAAAAAACAAAAACGATTGCATAAACATACGTAAATGAACACGCACAAATTACACACATAGAAAAGCAATAAAAGAGATAAAAATATCTAGTAAAAAATTTGAATATCGAATAGAAATTTCGTTAAGAAATTGAATTACCCAACAAAAATGTGATAAATCAACACATAACGATAACATCATAAACAGGATTCATTAAAATATAATTAGGTATGTCCAAAAAAAGTCATCCATAACGTAACAACTTTTGTGAACAAGAATATCCTTAACGTGTTTTTTGGTAAAACCTTTCATTATGTTTCACAGGTAATAGTCTATTTTTTCTTTTCACGTTATAATGATGTTGAGTTTGGGTTTCCAGAATCGAGACTTTATTTTTAAATGCAAAACACAATACCCCATGAATGTACAGAGATATCATAGTCAAGATGTTCAATGATTTGGAAGCTTCTCTGCAAACTTCATTATATTTTTAGTTACCCAGAATCCGTACGCTTTTGAAAAAGAAAAATACATTGGGCCAATGCACAATTCGATTTTTCAAAATAGAATGAAATTACCTCAATATGTAGTCTCAATATGTTTGGACCAATTGAGACTAGAATCTAATGTTGAACCTAACATTTTAGTATTTGTGGAAAAACTAAAATAGATCAAATAGTCAGTCTGAATGCTTATTGTTGTTTATGATTGTGCAAATTTGAAATGAATGCATGTTGTTTTATTTTCATTGATACATAACCTATTTTTATTTACACATTCAAACATTCTTTTTCATAGGTCTCTTTCGTGTAGCTGATGGTGTCCTAAGGCGTTTTTCCTATTATCAAAATATTGGTATCGTCTGCATACGATGCTGTCAAATAACATGATAAATTCATGAATTCAAACGTTAAATTAATGTAGGTAAGTCACGGAGAGTGTGGGACCTAATACTGATCCTTGTGGAACACCTTCTCGAACATAAACTAAGTCAGATTATTCATCGTTTAATGTAACTCTCTGATATCGGATTGACAAGTATGAAGCAAACCAATCATGTGCCACCCCCCTCGTTCCATATGAATTGAATCAGTTCAGCAAAGCCTCATGATTGACGCAGTCAAATGCTTTGCTGCAAACAATTAAAAGACCAATAGCTATTTCTATTAGTTTCACAGTTAGTTAAAACAAAAATGAGTGAAATATAATATACCAAATTTACAAAATACAGGAAAATACAATTACAATAATCTGATAATACTATAATTAAAAATTATCAGTGAAAAATTCTTCCAGACTATATTAGGTTTCGTCGAAAAGAAAGTCTGTCAAATTTTTTCCAAATTCGGATAATAACCCAATATTTTGATATAACTACGAAAATGGTTATAAAAAAGAGTCTTTGACAAGTGTGGAAGTGGGGTTGGGCAAACCAGTCTCATTGGGCTGACCATCTGGATATATTGAGGAGTTTTTCATGAATTTATCTTCATATTCATTGATTAGGCAAACAGTTTCCAGAATAGATGTTTTTTTTCTGCAAATAGGTCCCTGCAAGGCTGAAGCTGACTTGCTTTACATAGATATCAAATTGCTCTCTTTAGCAGAACAAAAACTGTCTGGAGTTGGGTTTTACTACGTACTCCATATCTCAAGTGTGATTCCATTAACGAATGGTATACTGTTTTGGCGGGGCGGCGTTCATTCCCAGTTCTTTTGATGGTACTCTCATTGCATAACACCCAGGGGTGCTACTCTTGATAGTTCGCAGTATCTTTACATGTTGAGTTACTGATAGCATGTCAACGATATCCAGAGGACATCAGAATGTGACGATACACGTATACGTCATTAATGCGAAGTCAAGAATAGTACCCCTGATGACAATTTCATAATGAGATTTCTGATATGATCCTCGAATCTCAATTTACAATCTATCATCACTCCCAGCAATTGAGATTAGGTCTAATTATCAATTAACTTGTCTACATTCAGATGTATGGTATCTAGATCGCATCAAAAACTAATTATGCCAGTCTTCGAAATATTCATGTATAGTTCGCTTGAATCGCATCATTTTCTAATTATTTTTAATATCAAGAAATATATATTTCTTGGCAAGTCATTTTTTGTGCTGTGTCATAATATTGTAGTTTCATCCGCGAATAAAGTGAATTTTCCTTTAATGTCTAGTGGTCATTTATATAATGAAGGAAAAGTATTGGGCCCAGCACCGATCTTTGTGGAACTCCGCAGTTTATGCTGGTTAGAGAAGAAGACGAAGTCGTTTCGACAATTTTTTGTCTTTTAGTCAAGTGAGATTGTAGCAATTTAAGTGGAGTTCCATTTATACAATAGTAATAGTATTCCATGGTTGACACAGCTTTAGATGAATCATAGATTACTGCTGCGTCCACTTCACGACCGTTCATTGAGGTATAAACTCCGTTTAGGAACGAGAATATAGCATCGTGGGTACTTTTATTTTCTCGGAATCCGAACTGAACTTTACTTATCAAGTTATTAGTTTCTGAGAATTCATTCAGACACTTTTTCATTAGTATTGCAAGCAGTTTTGCTAACGTGGGGATTGGAGAAAGAGGATGATCATTTGAGGAAACTTCTACAAATATTCCCATCTTCGTGAAGCGGAATGACCACTGACGTTTTTAAGAAGTCAGGAAAGATTTCAATATCGAATGATACAATAATAACGGTTGCTAAGGTATGCAGAGCTGTAACGGGTAAATTATCAAATATTTAAATATTTTCATTGATATTTCGTCAATTCCTGAAGTATTTGATAGTTCCAATGATTATCATGATCTACGGCCATAACAAAATACTGCTCTTTTCTAACTGTTTTTTATTAATCAATGAGGTACGTTGTATGTCTTCAATTTCATTTCTTTATCTGAAGTCTTTGTGTTTTTATTTTACAATTTATCATTTTCCACTCGAATGATTTGAATCATTCGCCTACGTCTCATGCTGCAAACTTCTTACTCGTGGCTCGTGGTAAATGACTATCATTCCGTACTAGTTATACAATATACTATTTCAATTCATAGGAATCTGGTTTAATTATTTTAAAATTTTCCGCAAGATACATATTATCGAAATACTTATTTGAGTAAATATGTGAATGCTCATCAGGAGTCCAAAACTATAAAAAATATTCTTGCTTATTGAAATCTATCTGCAGAAGTGATACTTGAGAAGCGCAGAGATATTCAGCCTCCCTTCTCTGCACGCTCGGTTAGCGACTACGTTTATATCAGCTCGCCATATTAGTGAATATATGAATACTTGATAATGTTTTATTAAACTACGATTTCAGAATTTTTTGCTGATGTTCAAAAACAGGCATGTAGGAAGCAAAAATAGTCCGAATATATTCCATCCTTCATTATGGTACAATGTAAACGCCAAAGAGGCACGTGGCGAATGACACATTTTTTGTATGTCAAGAACATGTGCGTGACATATGTACATTCCTAGTAACATAATTGAGGAATGCGCTGACACAAACAAGTTGCTTATTATATTTCCTTTGATCGCGCGGTAGCTATGAGAATGTGAAAATATAATGATATCATATAACAACATACGTGTTTGTAGAAATGATCTGTAAGTACGTACTACAGAGGAATGTACCCTTGAGCTTGTCGACTGATGAAAAAATTATTTTAAATTGCTACAGAATTATGAATGTATGAATAAAAAATAATGATCACCCTATGGAGTCACGTCATGTGAACAGGTCCTGTAACAGCTGAGGAGTATTAATTTCTCTTTTCTGTCATGTTTTGTATCCATTAGTTGGAAAATATATATTGAAAAAAAGTAATAATTTGACTGAATCTAATGTTGTTTTGTGATTGAAATGTAGATAACCTTCGTAATTTCCATTTCATATGATCGCATTAGTATGCGTTCAGCACCAGTATAATTCTTGTTAAAAAAAATAGTAATAGTATAATGATCGGCTAGGTGTCAAATAAGTTCCTATTTCATCTGTTTTTGAAGTAAGCCCATAACAAAAATGTCGAAAAATACAACAATTAATTATAATCATTTAAAATATCAAGACCAAATCAAATATAGTTGGAAAGTATTTAACAATTTTGGATGAAAACAAACTTTGAGCCTATTTTTCTGAGTATAAATTCCTTATGTTGTAGACATACCAACCAACATTTCAATAACTCACTGATATTACACTGATATTACATAAATGAAGTGAGTAGATGATAACAAAACAAAACGAAATGAAAGAATACATTTTTGTCAAAACAAAATTATTTTGGGAGGTAAAGAATTTTGAAGTTTTCAAGACACTTTTGTTGTTTGCTGATCACAGGCAATAACCTACGCAAACCGTTCGTTGTCGGTGGCCGCGATATATGCCCAATCGTTCTCCAGCGTTGCAGCTGCTAGGCAGGTCCAGATCCGTCTGGACAGGGAGATCATTCCGTATTTAGAGAGGAACAAAATCGTGGTAAACCCGGCCAAGTCCGAAGCCATTAACTTCTCGAGAAAATTCAAATTCTCGAAGGTTCTCCAGAAGTTGAAGGTCAAAGACAAAGCTGTGGAGGTAAAGACCAATGTGCGATACCTGGGAGTACAGCTCGACAAGCGCACAACATGGCATAAACCATGTGCGTTTTACCGCGGCTGCGGTAAAACGCACATACCCACAGAGGTTCACATATGTCGCCAGAAGCCAAAATGGACATATACAAACAAATCATCCGGCCAGCCATGTTGTACGCATGCCCAGCGTTCTGCAGCCTGCCCAAAAGTCCTTTTATGAGATTGGACAGGATGCAGAATAAAGTACTTCGTATCATCACCAAGAGTGATAGATACATTCGACTGGATGCGCTGCGCGCCCTAGCTGGCGTCGACTCCATCCAGACACATGTTAAAAGCCTGTCGGAGAAATTCTACAGGTTTCACCTCTCCAAGAGTACGATAACGAGGGACCTTATCAGGCTCCAAATTCACGATAATCAGCCCCGCAAACACGGCGGGCTGATCTATCAATCTTTGGCTATCTTCCAGGAAAGATGGGAAGAACCGGTTCCTTAGGGAACCAAGCCGCCTTTATACAGTGCGCGAAGTATCATGACCCGGTTTTTTGCCTCAGCCTTTTCCATGGTTTACACGAAACAACGTACCTCTGACCAAACCTTGGACAAAGAATTTTCTGCATAGAAAGCAAACTGAACGACATGCATAAGCTTTGCAGGAGGCATGGATTATACGAACTACATCCACTATCATTCGAAATGTTTGACCCACTGCTACTATCAGCGGGGGAGGATACTAGCGCCCTTTCGCCAGGACCCTATGTACCCGTTGGCACAAGCGCTCCCCCATCCTTCATCCAGAAATGGTCGGGGGATGGGGGAGGCGGCTTTCAGTGTGTCCTCCCGATCCTCTTCCTCTCCTAAACCCTCCTGGGTCGATGAGTTGACGGAGTTTCGAATATAATAATAATGATAAACGACTTTATTGGTTCCTCAATTTTTTACAGGTAAAAATAATATTCGCTATTAAATTTATTTGCAAGAAAACAAAAGGCGAAGTTCAATTTGGTTTCCGCGAACGTCATCAAATTGTTCTTCCACTTAACCTCAATACTTAATGATGTGTAGACTGACTGACAACTTTGTAAATATAAACCTTTATTTATTTATTTATTTATTTATTTATTTATTTATTTGTTGGTGAGAAACCACTGACCACTGCCAGCGGGCAGACGCGCCGTCGCCTGGAGAATCAAGGCAGTGCCTCCCAAACAAAGACGAGTAAAAGTGCCAATATTTTGAAAAAATTTTAATGCTCCAAAAAAGATTTCTTGCTATTTATCAACTAACAGCCCGTTTTTTCATCGCTTCAATTTCGGAAACACCCTGTATATCTGAAGAGGAATATTTGAGACAAGAGGAAATAATTATTAAATAACACAAATTTTTATAAACAATATGAAAATGGAGAATAATTATTATACAAGCTTAAAAAAGATCCTCATAATGGTGAATTGAAAGATATTTATAAAAAATAAATACTGTTGATAATGATCTTAGTAATCGATGCCACTGTAAACACCCAAAAAAAAAAAAATAAATTCTCGTTGCAAAAACTCAAAGAAAGATAGTTTAACTGAACAATTCGAAAATGTTGGGGCTAATCCAAAACAATATGAGCAGTGATTACTGAAAACATTGGACTAATAAAAAAGAAAACAAATACCAGTTAATTAAAATTGATAAATTCCAATATGCATTCCAACATTCCAAAACTCAAGTAGCAGTGACTGACTTTTTGAGTAGTATCCATGACACTTCAGATCAGATGCAAGTAATTATCGTGTTGTAAATATTCTATAAAATCTTTTGACTGTATTAATCATACAAATCTCTCAGACATCCTAAATAATCTGGGTATTAGGGGACATGCATTGAAAATATTTCAAAATTATTTTCAAAAACTTATTTATGACCAATACAGAAGTTACGAAAAAATACTAACGTTCTAGTTTCCCTGTTTTGGCACCAATTCTTTATTTACTTAATTCATATCAACGGTAGGTATTATGAATAATAACCGAGTTGACAAGCAATTTTCCCTTGCAGGTGATACTGTACCCTATCACTCATCCAAAAATATCCGATTTTTAGAAACTGATTTGGAAAAATGTATACGAACAATTGAAATATGGTTGAATGAACTTAATTTGACTACTAATTCAGAAGGAACTATCTAAATGATATTTGAACACAAGAACTTGAAAAATATTAAATTTAATATTGAAATGTCAAACAGATTTTTTTTTTCTCTAGAATTTCTTGGGTTATTGGATTTGCAAATGATTGAGACAAGTTAAGTATGATGGAAAAGACGTTTCGTCCCGGGCCTGGGACTTCATTAGTTTAATTTATTTCATGTCCATTCTACAGAACTATAGCTGAAGTTGAGAAACACGAGTATTGATAAAAATTTAGATTTTAAGAATCATATAGAAAAAATTAAAGTTCTATTACCCTGTCATGGAAGCAATCAGAAGAATGCAATTTGAAAGTAAAAATATTTAATTGTTAATATATAACGTACATATTCTGTCTCGAATTGGATATTATATGATCATAGTATGGTCGTCATGCACGAAAACAAAAAGGAATAATATTGACCGATATGATTGAAGCTATGAACTTAATATTCAGAAAACCATAGGAAACATCCTCCTCGGAATTGCAAAAAGGCATTACTAATATGATACTGAACTAAATTATACCAACGAAGAATAGCTATTCAAAAAAGTAATAAGCCATTACAGAAAAATTCCATTTAAAATAATAATTATACTTGTTAGTTGTTAGTTGATTTAACTATATTTAATGAAATAATGTATTTTCAAAATTCCTTATACCAGAACTGGTATTTACTGGAAGTTATTTCTTCACCGAACTAATAAATAAATAAACACTTCAAGTGTCTAAATCATATAGACTGGTGGCAGAAAAACATTTCACATCATTCGCCAATTGATGAAACAATGAACATAATCTCTTCATTACATCAAATTATTTCAGCACACCGTTCCATTATGGTAAGTATAACATTTTATGAATAAAAATATAATTTTCATCGGAGATTTGCATAGTCGAGCAGCACCAAAAGCTATGATTTGACATAGACGTTATCAATATATTCATTGTTACCTGCATCTAGTTGAAATTGAAATATTTTCCTAAATATCGAACTCTTCAAGTTCTATTATAGAATAAAGCAGTTACTTACTTTTTGTAGAAAGTCTGTTTCCAAATAAAGATTCATCGGGAATAGCTGGTGGTGGATTCTCTCCTCATCCGATGCCGTTTTTAGGTCAATTTTATAGACTATGTGATTGATCAATACCTGCAACGGACATAAATATTAAATTACTACGAAAATTTCATTATGACTTGGGAAAGCAGTTACTACGATGACTCTGAAGGAACATGGTAGATCTCATAATTATGAGTTAGTTATCTCATTATAATGAGGAAGTTAATTCATTATAATGACTTACGGTATCTCATAATTATGAGATAATTAAACTCATTTTGATTTTTCAAACAATCGACCCCATAGTTCCAATATTAAAAGGAACAGTTCAATAGTTTATGGTTCTTCTCTGAAAAACTAATCACAAAACTGAACTATATATTGAGGGTGGGGCCATTTGAAGTGAGTCGATAAAATATCCTGAAAAACTCAAATAAATCCAGGCATTGAATATCTAAAATGAAATAATAACTTAATCGAACCTAAGAAGCCTACAGCCTACATGCTTCTTTCCTGCTTACAAATACATGAAGAAATAGGAAAATCAGCACCTGTTGGCAACGCTGCAAAGTGTTAACTCATTATTATGTCTTACCGTATCTCATAATAATGAGATAATTTAAATTAATAATGTTATAATGAGATAACTTAACTCATGAAAATGAGTTAGTTAACCGTCTTATTATATTGAGATAACTAACTCATAATTATTATGAAATAAAAAAAAATCTGCCATGTCCCTTCAGAACCATCGTAAGCTACTCAGTTCTCCCGAACACATAGTTTTTTGTGCAAGTTATTCTTGGTCTCGAATAGGCGGAAAGCCATTAGTGATAGATTTTGAGGTTAATTATCGCTCAATCGTTATATTTGAGTGGAACTTTCAGAACATGTTTTACTGGAATAATATCAATAATCCGTCATTCTTGGGCCACATTATTACATCCATTTTTTTCTCGAACATATTTCATAAAATTACGTATCAGTTTCTTGAATAAAAACCGGATTGCAAACGATAGCATGAAGTATTATTGCGGGTATTGCGGTGATAAATGTATTAAATAAGAAGTCCAGACGGACGTAATATGAAACTTCAGTTTACGCAACCCTAATACAGTTGAAATAATGCACGGGGCTATACTGATTCATAACTTTTGTGTGAAATATGATTAACAACAGAATGCGATGAATCTTATTTCAATAGATGTAAAAAGCCTTGGGCTTGGCCAATTCAGAAGGGTAGTTGTCACGCGAAGTTAGCTTTTGTACGTTTATTTCAATTGTCATATTAACTTTTGCGGCAATGATTAATACATATGCAAGAATCACCATAGTTGTTCGGAAAGAACTTGTTTTATACGTATGAAAAGAACAAAATGAAAAAGGGGAAAATCTTCTGACTTTTCCTACTTTATTACGCCCGGTTGTCATATATATGCTTACATAAATCTCGTATAATAAATATTTTGACTGATTTGAACCCTTCAGTTGTAAGGGATGACCGGGATCTCCTTCTAGGCTATATGCTAGGTTTGATTAAACAGAACAACAGAGAAAGAAAAAAGTGGCAAACCCCCCGAAACCCCAGACACAGGGACGGAAATAAATGACTTAATTCAAAGCCCCAGGGATGAAGCCTGTAAAAGGAAGCTGGAAAACCTCAATGTCAGGAACAACTCCCTATATATGGCAGGAATTCAGACCCATAAGGCATAAGGACATTCCGGCCGTGGGGAATGATCAAAGACAAGAGGTAACGGATTCAAAAAAGACAGGAATGCATGGGGAGAGTGCTTTCCGGCTAGGTGCCGATGTCTCCCAGGAACACGAAGAGGTTTCGCGGCGATCCAGAAAATCCCCAAAACACATGTTGGGAGACTGGAGAGGAAGCAAAACAAAGTACTTCGTATCGTCACAAACAGTGACAGATATATTCGGCTAGACGCGTTGAGGGAGCTGGCCGATATTCCATCCATCGAAGAATTCATCAAACCACAGTCTGATAAATTCTACAGATACCATATCCTTACAAGCCCACTGACCAGGGATCTGATAGCGGTCCGAGCCCACCATAACAGGCCAAGAAGGCATGGAGGACTCATCTACTAGGCATTGGTCATTTTCAACGAGAACCCAGAAGACGAATGAAACCATTCATGAAACCTATGAATGTTCAAACCGGGTTTTTTCAACCTTTTTTCGGGGGCCCAGTGGAAACTCAACAATACATGAATTCAATAGTTCGATATCTTACATATAAGCTAATCATACCCTCCGCATAACTTAAATGAGGCAGGGAAGTCTAACAACTTCGAGACTTAGCACCTACAGCACTTAACCGCCTACATAACACCGTAGGGCCTGCCCTAGGGCATGTGTGAGGTGGTTTTGCCTGCCCGCTGACAGCTCAATAGGGCGGGAGTAAACCCCTCGCCACTAAATGCAATATATCTCCCTTCTACCTCCTTTGTAGCTTAGTGATAGTTTTAGCATTTTTAGATATTCAAGTTTTATAATATGTTATAAATTTGTACTGCAATTTGAATTATTGAAATAATTTTTTTGGATTTTTTTTGGGTCGCTTTATACTTAAGTTTTGTCTTCATTCCGCCTTCAGCGACACCACAACTAGGCATGTAACTGTAGAGATCGATTTTTTACACTGTTTTTTCTGCGTGTTTTTCTTTTTCTGGACCCAAGTTTTAGTTTTAATCCCATAAATTTCTAATATCACAAAGGTACGTTCTACGAAAGGGTGAACATAATGAATTTATTGGGAATCATAGTTCCTATTGAGCTCAGCACAAAAAAAAATCAATTGTTGAATGAAATTGAAGCAAACAAATAAAAGTGTCATGTATGCACGACAAAACAGTTCCAAAATGAGTAAAACTATATCTTAATTTTGGATTGAGTTGCAATCAAGTGAAATTGAATGGCCTGAACTAATTATATTATTCAACTCACTTATTTCATGACCTATTTTGATAGGATTATTATTACACCCATGTAAATATCCTGTTGAATCAAATGAGAAATATGATCAGAATTACAAAATTCTTTCACTGCTTCAACAAAAATATTTATTTTAATTAATTTGATATTATCGACAACTTGACGTGAATTGGAAAACGCTTCATTCAATACGTGATTATTTGAATCAATATTCCAGCAAATAAAATATTTTTGTTAATACAAATTATCATTTAGATTGAGGTGGAAATTGTTTCAATTGATGACCATATATTTAAATCAAAGAAATGTGTGCATTGCATTGAGAAATCTGTTTTATCACCGCAATTCAATAGTGTCATCAGGTGAATTCACCTGCGTTTTGAAATGAATTTTATTTAGTTGAGTCAAGCAAATGAAAGTAACAAAATATATTCAGTAGTAATACTATAAGTACTTCAAAATAATCGGTATACATCGATAATTTGTTGCATAATTATAAAGAGTGTCAGTTTGACAGTTTAAATAATCCGACCGCGAAGCGGAAGGATTATTCTGTCAAACTGACACGATTTGTAATTATGCAGGAAGTTTGGGATGTATAACCGTATTTATTTTGAAGTACGTATTGTATTTGATACGATTATTTTTTGAGTAAATTAAGTAAATATATAAACAATTTATTAATTTAAATACAAATTGGTGCAATGAAAGTTACAATTATTATATACTACGTTTTTTTAACTGAGTTATTTTCGGCGCAGAAAACGTGGTCACTGCTCATTGAAGTGCTGGAAATACTGGAGGTGTTATTACTTGAACCTGCAGCGTTTTTAAAATTGGATCTCATCTTATTTATTATGTTTTGGTGATGTTGTTCATCTATCTGTAGGTAGGGTTTGATAGAATTGCTATTACCATGTCCTGTTATTTTAATAAGTTCTTGTTCCGATACACCTGCTTTTGCCAATTGTTAAACAGCAGTGGCTCGGTGAGAATGATTTGAACATTTTTTGTTTGTCATATTCAAATTTGCCAATTCTGCAGACTTTTTGGTCCATTTACTAATTTCATGCACTCCAATTGGCATATTTTTGTACCAGCCAAGGGTTTTTTCTTTTCTACAGTTGGGATTTACTGTCAGAAATAACCTATCTGTTTTAATATTGATGTTTTCGCTTCTTTTCATCATTAGCTTATCTAGAAGTCTCACTGGACAACGACTCACTTCATTATGGTTAGGTACAAGCCATTTATTATTAGCACATGGTTTTGCTCCTCCCTGTGTGGTTTTGGTAAAAATAGGATTATATTGTATTCTACCAGTTGTACCGGTGTATTTTCATCCCACGCTTCTATCATTGCTATGTACTCGTTATCTTTAAATGCTGATGCACTAACCTTTCTCTTGTCTGGTAACATTTGAAGTTCCCTTCTTTTTGAATTTCTTGCGTTTCGTGCGGCTAAAAATATGGGACTAGAGAATGGATCAATTACTCTATTAAACTCCTTCATATATTTTTCTTGTACTTGTTTTGCCGTAATGTTCCACATCGTTTTAACCACATTTTCTTTATAATTTTCTCCATTGCATTTTCGTATATTGAAAGCCCAATCTTTCATAATGGACGCTATCATTTCAGTGGAAATTGATTCATTTAGCAAATAGTTTCTTTCACTGCAAAACGTACGTACTTTTTTGATTTCACTGTATTATGAGGCTCAGTAGTTTGTATACTTTCGTCTATTGCATTTGATGATAAATCTCCGAATCGACTCATTTTTGAACAATTTTTGATAAACGTCACAATTTGGCAGTTCTGTTTGTTGTATATTGATGTCGATGTGGTTACTATGAAAAGGAAATTATTTTAAAATTTTCGATTGGTGGAGCTACTCTATGTATAATCAGGTATTATCGAAATTATACGAGGTAACTTAACTGAATTGGACATTCTGATTGGTTGAAAATCATACGAAAAAAATAATCATTTGAATTAACAAATCTATTTTCCCGTGTGAATGATATAGACATGTAGTTGCTTACGATCTGTTGAAATTCTGGGAAGTTGTTTCAATGACTCAGTAGAACTTGAAACACACAATATAACCCAATTCAAAAATAATCACGGATTTTTCTATTTCAATAACCAGTTGAACCATAATCAATCCTTTTTTATAGATGGGCCATCTGAAGCCCACTACTAAATCCCATTGAGTTATATCACTCGTTGACGCATCCTTGCCTTTGGAACACCAGGAAAATGTTGGCGTTTCTATAATAGAGCTCACAATTTCCAATCATTATCTACTTTCTACGTTCACTGAATGTTATAGGTCTCCTCTCATTGGGGAAGTTGAATATACAGAAACTTTATCTCTTGCCTCACTCATGTAAACGTTTGATAGTGTGGTCATGAAGGATACCCGGGAAATTTTCAATGCTCTAGTAAAAACTGAAATATTTAAGCGATAACAGAATTAATGATACCTCTAGAACATTGGAAGTAATTCTACTCCCTCCTGCACCGCCAATAACCATAAATACATTTTTGTTGAAATCCAATATGATGGAAGGGCACATCGACGACATAGGCCGTTTACCAGGTACTATATAATTTGTTGAGGAAGGTGGAAGACCGAATAGATTGGATTCATCTGGTATCGAGAAATCATCCATTGAATCGTTCAGTATTATTCCTGTGTTTTCAGACATGAATTTTGCTCCAAATCTGCAAAAAAATTAATAACGATCAAAAGATTTTGGTAGGGATTCTGATAGCATTTTTCATCATTCTACATGCTAAGGAAGGAGTGCAATGCCGCGATATTGTCACATTATTGGGAAAAATCAATAAATCTCGTATATACTTTTATTTATTAAATTCAATTTCACTTTTATTAAAACATGTATTCCTCTCGAACCCGAGGCATATCAGGAAGTATCCAATTCACGTCGTATTAAGTAATATTGACAATAAATGCCGAGACCGCTGTTTCAGCATACTGGCGATTATTGGCTTTTTACGAGGGAAATTGGAATACGCTGATGAAGGATTTATCACCTTCGATTGGAAAGAGAAGGGTTTTGAAAAAAGTTAGTTGGTAGCTGGATCTCCTCAAGGCGTGACACACCACCCGTACCTAAAATGATTTTAATAATTTTGTAAGTACCATTATCCTCACATTTCGTTATTATTTAATTAGATGTATTGAATTTATCCAACTGTTTCAATTGTTCACTACCCTACCTCATGAACTGGGCTCATATAGCCAAAGAACGTAATTTTGAGTGAAACCTCAATATAGGGTAGTTGGTAATTGGTTACCAGAACCCCAATCTGAAAGCCCTATGACCTGGGAGCGTGACAATATATTGTGTGACATTATAATTTAGACGTCTAAGTTTTATCGGCTTTTCTATGCCAGCTTTTTTCCGCGTTTTCTGAAAAAAAAATGAGTATTTTCCTAAAAAATTTGGCAAGAAGTCGTCCTTGGGGAACTTCACTGCTGTAGATGAAAAGGTCTTGCTGTCTCAAAGAATAAAAATCAAAATGAATTTCCACGTTTGCTTTTCTAGACGGATTTCCATTTATATGATTGTGAAGTCCTCCCGATCCTTCCCACTCCTGAGCCCTCTTTGGCGAAGAATTGAGTTGTGTGGTGGAGTTTTGATTATATCACCTGTAGTGTAGAAATATCGAAAACTGTGTAAAATAAACCTTTATTCGTTCATTTATTGTAAAGTGTGTTCATGCACCATGAAAACAATTTCTTTCCTGGAAATTATGAACTTACCGCTTTCCTACCTTTTGGTATGCTAGAAGTAACGGAGCATCAAGTTTTTATATGTACTGTATACATTCATCCTTGTATGGATTTGTTTACATATGAGCAGTTTTTTTTCCACTTGACTAGTTTAACATCCATCCATGCACAGGAAGTGATTATACCGGGTGTCCCACATTTTATGTGACAGGCAATATCTGGTTTGTCGGAGGAGATATACAAAAATGTTTCATACAAAAGATTTATGAGTTCATGAGAGCTATATTTTGATGTAATTTTCAAAAATACAGGGTGTTTGGTGTAGGTGCTACAGACCAAAATGCCATTTTTTAAAATAGAACGTAGTGTATATTATTACATATTCAGATTCTACGCTTAATTCTGATATCATTTCATGTTTAGTTTTCGAAATTCGGTTACGGCGTTGTTGAGTTATTGCTTAAAATGTAAAGTCTTGAGAACGACTTTTATTTTTAAAAATATCTCATACAATAACTATTCCCTCTGCATCAGATCATATGAAAATTAGTCAAAATTATGGGTGTTCGAAGTAATGATTTCAAGTTTGAGTTGTGGAATTCAGTCAGGAATCATTTTGAATATGAAATTGAAAGAGGTGTATTCAGGATCAAATCGCCAATAACAATGTAATATAACTTGATGAATCATTTTATGAGAATAGTACCTAGACATGTCATAAAAATTGTTCCATTAGATATTATACAGGCTTCGAAACGTCGAATCACTTCTCTCGAACAAGTCGCTCTTATAATATCAGGCGTATATATCACTGCACGATAGTCGAATTTTCATTACCAGATCATCCACATTCAAAGGGTGAGTGGTGAAAATAATATATATCAAATAACCCCATAAGAAAAAATCAAGCGGTGATAAATCTGGGGAACGAGCCGGCCACCGAATTGGACCCTTATTACCAATCCATCTATTCGGGTACGTTCTATCCAGATATTCAGTAACAACCTGTGAATTGTGAGGAGGAGCACCATCTTGTTACCACCAAATTCCTTTTCGTTCTGTTATGGTGATATCTTCCATCAACTGGATCAAATCATTTTCTAGAAAATGTAAATATCGCAATCCATTGAAGTTTTTCTTGAAAAAGTTAGGTCCTATGATGCGGCCGTTGAACAATCCACACCATACATTAATACCCCAAGTAGTTTGAAAATTACTTTCGCGGACACAGTGGGGATTTTCTTGAGACCAATAGTGACTGTTATGTCGATTCACAACTCCATTATTGTGGAATCGCGATTCATCGCTCCACAAAATTTGACTGAATATGTTAGGATTATCATGTAATATTACCTGAATACTAGCAATGAATTCAAGTCGTCGTTCAAAGTCCGTGGGTTTTAAACCTTCTACCAACTGAATTTTGAATGGGTGGTATTTATTTTCTTTTAGAATTCTCTGTACATTAAATTTACTCATACCGACTTCTTCTGCAAGAGTACGGATAGAAACATGTATATGAATAATGATATAAGCCAACACATTGTCTTCAGTTGTAACAGATCTCGAATGATGACCATGCTTTGTATTAGAAGGAAATGACCCAGTTCGCAATTTTTCTTCAACTCTAGAAAAAGTCATTCGTGACGGAATGGGCCTGTCTGGAAAACGTTCTTGGTATAGACGTTGTGCTTCATGGCAGTTTTTCTGACATTCCCCCAAAATCAATAACATATCAATGCAATCACTTGGACTAAACGCGAAAGGCATACTGAAGTTTTCGCACAACGAACACAGTTACTTTTTTGCAATGAATCACTCAATCGAACTGGACAGTAAATACAATTCAACAACATTTGTTACTATGGCATCAACAAGCATAAGCTACTTGATGAAATTGTTTGTGCAATATAAATCAATTCACCCTCAAGTTAGTCACATTCCCAAGAACCATTTTCAATATCATATTCAACTGATATCGATTGAAAAATCGACTAACATCGTAGAGGTGAGAATAATGGTTTTTATCGTATCATTGAATATTAATGAGCTTCCTTTAAGTTGAATCTTCATTACAAATTATTAACATCATGTTTTGAGCGGATGAAATGTTTCTGACGAGTATTTTCATCATAGATACCGATGTTGACAGTAAAGTAAGGTTTGTTCCTGAAAATATATATCGACAACTTATATAAGGACATTTTGTGATTATGATAGAATGTTTTGCATGAATTGCGTTTCGGAACTTTAAATAAACACATTAAGATATCATTTTGTTTGATAAAAAACTCTTATTCATTGCTGAGTTGCTCCTCAAACAAACATCATAACGCAGCCTGTCTTCAGCTTGAGCCCAATATGCTTATCAATTGAATTTATTATTGACAAATTTGTTGGGTTGTGAACATATGAATCATTGAGTCCAATTTGGAAACAGACTGTATGTGTTCCAGTTCAGAAGCTCGTCCATTCCTAGAATGTTGACTCTCTCGCAGGTCCTTATAACATTATGATACGTGTTCAGTTGAAATGTTCCATTTTATTTCTGATAATCAAGAATACGTACTAATTTTCTTGAAGTATCTGGAAGTGAAAGAACAAATTTCTCCACGCTAAACCATGCATTTATTCAGCTTGAAAAAAAAAGCTGTCATGATCCGTGTAGACAATAAATGAAGTGTTTGTTATTTCTCTATGTATGTTTTCGATGTAAGGAATAAACGTAACTGGTCCCAAGATGGAACCCTGAGGAACCTCATACGAATCGGTCTGGTTTCTGACGTTGAAAACGAGAGTGCATTATCGTTTTTGAAGAGTGAAACACATTGATTTTTTATTAGTGAGGAAAGAAGATATCTCAGTGACTTTTTCTCAAACCATGACCTTTCTGAATATTCAGTAGTTTTGAGTAATAGACGCACTTGAAAATTTTGCTCGAGTCATAATAACGCAGCAGGGTACCTACTCGCTTGAGTCAGTGTAATTTATCAGATGATCATAAAAAGCGAGTATGGCAGTTTCAGTTTATTTTTCTGAACGAAAACCATGCAGTATCGGTATCAAATTACTTTGGACAACGATAAAATTTATCAATAATTCTTGAAAACCGGATTCGAAAACCCTCGAAAAACTTAGGGGGGGAAGGGCAGTTGAAAGTTACTGCTACTGATCGATATCAGATTATTCGATTATCGATAGTAGATTATTCAATTTTATTTTGGAATAGGAGTTACCTTCAACACATCCAAATATGTTGGAAAAGTTTCGAAAGTTCTTATTGTAAACAGTTAGTACAAAGTTCTCGAAATATAAACCGGAAACAGTTCGAATGGAAGTTTATGTTGATGGTACTGTATAGGTACTTACATATAATTTATACTACTCGTGACTGATACTGCATCTCCGTTGGGCGTCACAACGCAGATATGTGCAGTTCCATGATCCTCACCATTTTCAGTATACGCACCGTAATATGCGGGATCTTGTGATGTTCTGTTGTCAAAAATTCTTTTCCTTATCTGATTAGCATAATTTTGGGAGGTTACGTTAGCCAATATCTAGAAACTCATGAAATTAGGTGTTTGAATGAAGTGGTTAATATTTCAGAGGAAAATTGATTTTCAGAAAGGATTACTCTCAGTAATTTGACAAACTGTACAATTAATTCAAGTAGTTAAGTTTTTCATTTTACGTATTAAATTGTTATAGGATTCATTTATATGTATTTTTTACTTTCTTCTAAATACTCAAACAGTCGAGGTAGAAAAACCTCTTGCTCATGTGAAAGTAATAAAAAACTTGTAGGGAGGAAAACTTTTGATTTCAGGAAAGAAAAATGTTTTCCTACCGGCAAGAGGAAAAGTACCATTTTCCCTTCTTAACTTCATATAACGAAAACGGCAATTAGCGTACGGATATGTATGCAAATTTTAAAAAACATTACCATGTTTCAAATACATCACTATGGTTACTATTTGGTTTCAGTTGTTGTAAACCCGACAGACTAGTAGGTCTATGCCATAAGATATATCAACTCAATAAATTGTTTTTTGATGTGATGAGTTTATAGAGAAGGTACAGCAGGTATGTAAAGCATCTATATCAATTTCCCCAGACACTCGTTTATTACACTAAAAGGGCGTTTACCCATTATAATTACTATTAAATTTTTTTGATGTCATTATTATTATACAGCAAGAAGTATATCATCTTTGTATATACGTATACAGGGCTTTTCACGATGAGCGTTAATTAGACGTTTCTGGCAAACCAGACAACGGATCAACCTGAAAATTTGACAGTATGCATAAATGAACATGATCTACACGCCTAATGCCATATTTTTTTTGCCTCATACAGGGTCGTTAGAAAATGCGTATACTTTGTTCACATGAAAAAATTAGTGGAAGTCAATATTTTCAAATGGAACACCCTGTATTTTTCCACATTTTTGAGCTCTACATCCAATATTAGATTGACTTCGTTCAGATAATCCTATTTCGATTTCGAACCGTTTTCGAGATAAACTGTTTCAAACAGAAACTGACGTGGTTCCCTTGAATTCATCAATTATTTTTGAAATTTAACAGATTCCATTCGATGTTCCTTCATCAGTCACAGATAATGCAATGAATAAATAATTATTAAAATACTCTTCAACCATCAAATGAAACTTCTCTTCAAAAAATAGTTTCATTAACGCTGACACACGAACTGAAAATAAATTCATGAATTAGTAAGTCAATTCAATTATCACTGTATTTCACAATAAGTTCGAACACATCTCCTCCTCTACTTAAACAAACATGTAATCTCTTCAGAAGATTTTCATGATTTAAAATCATTTGAATTCCATTTCTCAGTAAATCTTCATATTTTGTAGCATTCAAGTTATCATCATAAAACTCGATAAAAAAAATTGACTCATTCTTTATGGCACAAAATACATTAAATTGCCATCTTTCTTGAAAACCCCTTTGGCGAACGCCATGGGGATTTTCTGGCGACCAATAATGACAGTCGTCTCTATTGAAAATTCCATTTTTTGTAAACTTGGCCTCATCTGTCCATATGATATTGTCTAGGAAATGTTCATCCTCTTGAGTCTTGACAAATAACTATTCAAAGAATTCCACTCTACGACGCAAATCTGTCTCTTTCAGATGTTGGACACAGTAAAATTTATAGGGATGCCATTTGTGCTTATTAAGAATGCGATAAATTGTCACGTAGGGTATACCTATTTCCCTTTCAGCTTCGTGTAGAAGAGCATTTGGAAATGCATAAAAAAATCCCAAAACTGTTATTTTATTGTCATCATCATCCACTTCAGGCTTTCTACGAATAACTTTTGGATGAAAGGTTCCATTCAACCTACAGCTTTTTAGAAGTCGGTTTATCACATTATTATTCGGCTTCGGAAGTTGTGGATATCTTTCATGAAATACTCAGCATGTTCTACTTGCAATTCTATTGCACTCACCTTAAATTATTAATAAATTCAAGAAATCTTCATTACTGTAACCTAATCTTGACATTTTTTGGTTATAATTGGTATCACAATCAGTCAAAACCACCAACGAACGTTTGACGTTTCAAAATTGGATCATTTATATTTCCAAAGCACACTATGAAAATATACAAATTTGCAATGTTGTACGGTAGAGAGACACTCAATACCTCAATGCATACAAATTGTAACTTTTTCTAAGGAACATATCACTTTCGAATTGACTGATTGGTGACTGTTGAAAAACTAAATCTAAAAGAAATATTACATAGTATAAAATAGATGTTAAATCTCGCAAATAAGTGATGAATGCAAAGAAACAACGTCAGTTTCTGTTTGAAACAATTTATCTCGAAAACGGTTCGAAATCGAAATAGGATTATCTGAACAAAGTCAATATAAAATTGGATGTAGAGCTCAAAAATGTGGAATAATACAGGGTATTCCATTTGAAAATATTGACTTCCACTAATTTTTTCATGTGAACAAAGTATCCGCATTTTCTAACGACCCTGTATGAGGCAAAAAAACTATGGTTCCGAAGTGAGGATCCGTATGGCATCACTTCACTCCATTCCGAATTTGATCGTCTTAGTACCAGAGAGTTCAAGATTATCAGCGTTTATAAAATTACATGTTTGGTGAAAAAAAAAATCAAAATTAATTTATATCTCTTAAACGGTAAGAGATAGGTATAGGGAGATACTATATGAAGTTGTTGACGAAGTGATAAGAAATCATAATATGATATTATATACAGGGTGTTCCATTTGAAAAATCAAAGTAACCGCTACTTTACAGTAGAAGCGGCAATGCCGCATCGTCTAAAATTTTAGGCGTGTAGATCATGTTCATTTATGCATACTGTCAAATTTTCAGGTTGATCCGTTGTCTGGTTTGCCAGAAACGTCTAATTAACGCTCATCGTGAAAAGCCCTGTATAAGTATTGCTGTAATAACTAAGTAAACCTAATGTAAGATGAATAAATGAAATATAAATCAATCAAATACAAAGCTACAAGTCTTTGGTTTGGAATCTGTTGGCTGACACCTGAAATCCAGTCTTCCTTTAGTATCCATCACGACTCTTTTATACATTCAATTAAGGAATTTTTCATTTTGAAATTCTTCAGGAAAGGAATCTTTACTCATTTCAAGAGCAAGAAAGTTCCGGTGTTATTTGCTGGAATTTCAGTATTATGTCGGCATATACTTGATACCAATACAATCTGTTTCGATTGATTTATAAAATAGCATTATGAAAATAGTACACATGTGATTCCGTTATGAATATCCGAATTCAGATAATAAAAAATAATTTTTATGATCTCTTCCTTTATATTTGTCGTGCAAAATATTACATCAATCGAATTACTAAAAAATTTCTAAAAATTCAACAGTGACAAACTCCCTAAGTGTAAGTGAATTCCGTGATGAGTAATGAGAGGAATGGGTAATCAAATGTGGTTACCAGTATCAATGGTGGGAGATATAGTTATGATAAAATGTAATAGCAGTGAGTATAAATAACGTCATCTACTCAAGTAAATTTCTTCATGTCTGGAACTCAAAAAAATATTGCTCTCACCCCTTTAACATCTAAAAAGTCATCGTCACCTAGTTTAGTCCTCGCTCCATATCCAAATTTGAAAGTTTCTGCAATTCTTTGATAGTTTGTGAGTGAACATGGTTCCTTCGTGTTGAGGAACCCATTCAAAATATTTATCATGAATACTAGTAATGGTCCTGAAGATGGCAAAGGAAACGATTTCAGTTCCATTCCGGAGATTGTTGTTTCAACAGGAACTTTCCATTTTGGCCTAGAATCAGAAAACTGTATAAGACTTTATCTACATTGTACTATGAGATGGATAAAAAGTGTGTTTCATGAATCAGGAGGAACAAATTGGATATGGGCTCGAATAGAAAGCAGTAGAACAATTATAGCTATTTGTGTATTCAGAGTGCTAAGTAATCTTTGAAGAGCGGCAATAATACTTGAAATGCATGCAAGATCTTTTCTACAGAGGCAGCTTTCAGAAAGAAAAAAAAATATACACATAATATCACCTATATGTATATGCTACTCGAATATCTAATCATTAACATCTCTCACGAAATAGGAAAAATGATTCTTGCCTAGGAAAAAACCAAAGGAACACTGGCCACGGAGGTCGAATCTGGATGGCCTGATTCAAAAACTTCAACCAAAATTAAATTCCAATTCAGTTGTATGCCAAGCAATGGACTATCACCAGTCCATTCCTCGACTGCAGGATGGTCCGTTTTTATTACTCCTACTATCGATTGCAGCTGGCTGGCATCAGGTTATTAATTAATTCCGGAAAGGCTGATTGAAAAAAAAACCGGGGTTAGAAATTGGTCTTACCACAGCCATCTTGATTCTCTGAGACATGGTGAAGAAATTTGACAACACGGTAATTTCCTTCGACCTTGCGACGAAATTAGTTATTGTATTGTCGAATGATAATTATTAACAGAAGCTAAGTAGATAGTTCTAGGGTGAATTATTCCTGTTCTAATTGTTGAATTAACGGACGATTCATATGAAATGGTTCACGAAATATTTATAACTGAAAGTGTGCCTATCAAAAATAGTGTTAAACTCTAATGTGATTGCGATGGTATCAACGTATTTCAATTTTTGCTTTTGAAACAAATTTACTCTTTTTATGCCAACATGCCTAATCGTTGATGTGTAACAGGGTGTAGGTCGAATTACGATTCTCAAAACCAACATATCTCAGTATTTTCTTTCCCGAAAGTCTAGGAATTGCGAAAGAAGTAGATTTTTGCAATATTTGAAAATTGGAGCCCCTCTCAAATGTCTGTTGTAAATGCGATTCATTTTCTTGATACTGAAAAATGTTCTAATAGATGGATTAATAAAGAAATGTAGTTTGATCGTCCAAAGTTGAAAAAAACTATAGTTCCTTTTTCCGAATTTACCAAAATATTTTTCGAAACCTGCATTATTATTGCAAACTAACTTCGATAACAGACCTCAGAAATGTTCAGATGTCCATAATAATGAAATAGAAGAGTTAAAAGAATCAAATATCATCCACACGATCAATTAGTTTGGAAATATACCGAAAAACTGAAAATTGATAATTGGAGAGTTCTTTATACTGATATAAACTTCATTTTCAGTTATTAGGTTTGCAATCAGATGTTTTATATTCTGATAATGAGAATAAACTGTGAATAACTTCGCAATTTATAATATTGAGCGAGATGCAGGTCCAAGTTCACCTTGGTAGTAATAAGTTGGGATTCAATGAGTTGAAATGAATCGTTCCTTTTTATTTGATTTGAAATTGAGTAGGTGGTCACAACTTAAAAATATTGTGGCAAAATTCGGAAGTACCTCATGAGTGTTGTGGAAACCTATCATACAGATCTGGAAATAATGGACATAACAACACATTCTTGTCGAATTATTTACACAAAAATTAAAGCTTCGAAATAAAAAAAAAGTGAAATAGTCGTTTAACTAATGATATACTTCAATACTGAGGTAAATGAACAAAAATGCCCAAACATTGGGGGAAATGTACTGCTCATTTATTTAATACTTGAAGAATATTTTTTAAGTTATTTTTATCTTCATACACTCATACATCCCTCTATAAATCAAACATGAAAAATTGTTTCTGACTCATTCTTTCTCAAGGATGAAGAACGTCGAACATGTCAGAATCATGTCAAAATGTATTGTCAGATCGATAATAGGTTAGTTCAGTTCTTACGAAGTTTTATCTCTTGAATGCGATCCCGAAAAAAATTCTCCAATATTTTCAAAGTTGAATCTAGGAAAAATCGAAAATTTCGAAATTATTTTTTCGCCAATATATTTTGAATTGCGGACATTTTCAATATACTTTTGGCACTTTCACTACAACAACTTATTGTAGACTATTCAAATGAACGAATAAAAATTATATACAAGGTATCGTATGAAATGGGCTATTGTCAAGCATTTTCAAATGCTAAGAGTCATGTTTCATATTGGCGTCGTATTTTCATCTGAGTGTTTTCGAAATATTGATATCCAGTAAAATTAAAAAAAAAATCAGGTTCCATAACCTTTCATTGATTCACTTCTCATTTTCTGCAACTTTTTCAGTAACAGCTGTTGTTAGGGAAACCTATTATTTGCAAAAATTAGTGAAGTTGAAGTTTGATAACAGAAATGGCAAAGGAGGAATATTTCCCGAATATTTACACTTATTATAGATATATATTTTGCATTATTTTTGTCATTCTGTGGAGGTGAATCAGTTACCTTGTAATATTGGGGGTCTTACCTGTAATTATTCATATCTTTCATTGTGATTATACCACCCTTCTTCTTAATATCATTAACGAATCTTCTCGTCAAAGATCCTCTGTGGAGGGCTTCTCCTCCTTCCCTCGCAATGGTCTCCAGCGTTTTTGCTAGTATTGGATTTTTGTAATAGTCTCCTTCCTTGTAAGTGTCATTTGTCACAGGGTTGAAAAAAACATTTCTGCAAAGGGGTTCCGATTAACTTGCCACTTTACTGATAGTTTTGTTGATACTTACCTCAATCCAGGATCAGCATAGAGCGCATCTTTAGAACGCTTCACCATTCTTTCTGTGAAAGGGTTCATATATATGCCAGTTTTACTTTTCTTTATAGCATCCTGTGGTAACTCATTCCAGGGGACACCACCACCGAAAGAATTATATGCTGTCCAATAACCACGTAATTCTCCTGGTACAGCTACAGATAAACCACCTGCTCAGAAAGAATAACGGTTACATTTAATGGCTGATTTTCACCTAACAGATTCAGACCGAGTCTGAAAGTTCATTCAATGAGCTCTGGTTAAGTGTAAAGAATAATTGTTGTGTGTCGTAGAAAATGTCGTCCCGACGGACCCCTGGACGTGAAGCGTGTGTACCTGTCTATTCCTGTTGTACGGTCTACGGCGGTCTTCTATTTCAATTTTCCATTTATTTTTTAATCGTTTAGGTATTAACTTGATATAATACACTATTTCATACTCCACTTGCGGCTGGCTGAATGACGAAATGTCAAAGCCAACAAAAAAAAAAAGTGTAAAGAACCTTCATCAAGTGTCATCGGACAGACCCTGTACTGACGAGATGCAACTAGCACTAGCATTAAAAGTGTGAGATTTGCAGACAATGCTTCAGTTTGAGTGCAATTGTTTGAACATTACTATAAACGGCTTTGAATTATCGAACTTCTGAGATATGCGTCATCACCACATCGGGTAATCAACATGCATTTGAATAAATATCAGATGAAATCCAATATTCGACAGATATTCGCCTCAATTTCAGCCTTGTGGTAAACACTTAATAACGATTATACAGTGTCATTCTAAAGTATCGGAACGGTCTCATATTTCAGAAACGGCCCAGAGAAAATTCATGAACATTTCGACAGGGTGGTTTTTGATAATGCCCGATTCAATGGTGATATCGGCAATGTTGCCAAATCAACAGTTTTTCAGATATTTGGGTAAACTCAATTTTTTCAAAACAAATAAGGTATTCCATTCGAAAAACTTGAGGTACCCTCAGTATTTGAAAAACTGTTGATTTGGCAACATTGCTGATATCATGTCGAAATTTTCATAAATTTTCTCTGGGCCGTTTCTGAAATATGAGACCGTTCCGATACTTTTGAAAGACACTGTATATATACCCAACAATCATAACGTCGTGACTTGGAATCGTAGAAATGCAAGGTGCCTTCATAATTCAGATGCTATTCTGCCATTCGGTATAATAGGCCCTTGCGAATATTATTTTCAATTTTTATTTGAAATATTAGGTCCAAGAATCATTTGCCCTGAGCAGACGAAGTGAACCAAGGATGACGGTCTCCTGCATATGTCCGGCTAAGATTGCTGCCGTATTCAGGCAAGCTGGTATAATTTTCAGAGCAGTGGGCCTATCATTCCACCAAGGTTCCCTATAAACACAACCACCATTTTAACAAATTGGTTTGGGTAATGACTACGGATGTCAAAGAGTTACCCTCCATATTTAGACTCTATGTTCGTTTTGTCAGTAACTGAAAACTCAATCATAAGAATCGTCTTTGATGGATGAGTAGGACTGGATTACCCTGATATAATAAAGTTTTTGCACAATGGTCAATATGGTTTTCGAAGAACCAGCGCCTGCTGTATTGGCTATAATCACAAAAATTCAAATGAAGCTAGATGATAATTTCCAGTGTTGCTTAGTGTCACTGGATCTATCAAAAGCTTTGAGGAGGTCCCGTACAACACTGGTTTCAATATTATTCATCAGCGAGGAAACAATATGATTATATGGGGAATATAACATGTGGTGTACCACAAGGTTCACTTCACCTTTATTTTTTCTCGTATACATAAATTCAATATCAAATCTGGACCTGCATGGTGACCTCAAATTACCAGCAGATGACACAACATTATTTAATTTTTTGGGGCTAATGACAATGATATAATCGAAAATATTAATTCTGATTTATTTAAACATAATTTTGATTTGGTTAAATAATCATAAATTGACTAATATTCATAAATCATTCTTGTATTTTCGTCAAAAAGAAATCAAGACATCGGCAATTATTTACTCTTCGATGGGAAGAATATAAAATATTCCGAAACAACAAAATTTTTGAGATTATATATTGATAAAAAACTTTCTTGAAAAAGTCATATTGGAAATCTTCGGAAAACAATATATCCCCTAATTGGTAATTTGTTCAAAATTCGAAATTACATTCCATTTCAATATCTAAAAACTATATACTTCGGTTAAAATATTCATCACACATTGAATACATACAACCTTTGGAAAAAATTCAATTTTATATAATGGCATTTTATGATATATACCCAACAATTTTAAACAAGATCATAGAAAAAAATCTCTTCAAGTTACATTTGAAGAAACATTCAAGTAATTTGTAGAAAATACCCAGGAAACGATTTGATCTTCACAACTTTATTTTGAATTATCACATTTAAAATATCACATGTTGAACTTGCCGAATCAATCGGAAACATTCAAGTATTGCAATGATGCTTTTGATAATCCCAGTTTTTTTGTTGCAATAATTTCTTAAAATTTGGTCATTTATTGTATTAATTGGAGAATTAGAACCCTATTACGATTATTTATGTTTCTTGGATTAATAAAGATTATATCATTATTAATATCTGCCTGAAGGTAGGGAATGAGTTGTTCGAACAAATTCAGCACTTCTCATTCTCCATAACGGGCTCAATATCTCCCGCAGCATAATGCAACACCGGTCTCTACCGTACGAGTGTCATAGATGCATGTGGATATTATTATAATTATTATAGGAGTGTGTGAGGGCAAATGAATCAATTCGAGATAATCAAACCAAGAGAAAAGGAAGTTGAAAGAAACTGACTCTATTATATTATCGAAAAACTGTGAAAACAAGTAAAAAATAACAGAGTGAAGATTGATTGATGACCGACACCCTATGCATCAGAAAAGCTGCCAAAATTTCTAACAGTCGAATAAAGTAAATTTTTCTCCAAATGACATTAAAAGCGGCCTTTTAATGACACTTGGCAGGCTTAGAAGTTGTACTTTTAATGCCTAGGCAGAAAAAGTCCACTTTTACTGCCTAGGCCAGTAATAATTTAAATCAAACTGGTTATTAAAATTGACAATGACAAAATAAACAGTAAACAAACAAATTCAACAAACGTCATCAGCGGTAAACATAGTAACGCAGGGCCCAGTTACCTTTGATGAAATAATTTAGTTATTTGGATATTGATAATGAAACGCAATTTAAATATGAAAAAGTCGATTTTTCACACGGCAGAAAAGCAGATTTAATGCCTTGGCTGGTTTCATAGCCTCGCTACGCTCGGCTATGAAACACCAGCCGCAGCATTAAATCTTGTGCTTTCATGCCTAGTAAAACAAATAACTATTATTCCATGTGTTGATAAAATGCCTTTTTATATGGCATGAATGAGAATGATAATGGCCGTTTATGACTTGAATGTGGATGAATGTCTTTCAGAGTAATCTTCTACAATGATGTGTTTACCGCTTTGTGCTAGCTCAGGCTTTCCTACGAACATTCTTTGTGTGGCTGCTGCAGGGGCGGTCTCCCTTGAATCCAAACAATATATCTTTCCAGTTGATTTTTTGTAGAACGTCATTAAGAAACCACCTCCCAAACCCATCGTGCTCGGCATGGAAACTCCTTCGCAGAACAAAGTGGCAATGGCTACATCCACTGCATTTCCCCCCTTTTTCATGATGTCACTGAAAAGCACTGAATTTTCAACCGTATCGTATGTATGAACGCCACGATATCTAACCCAACTAACAATTTACTATTTTATTCTCCTTGATAAAAATTAATGAGAGTTATAAACGTTACTAAGCTGATTCAGCCTTTTCTGTCATCCACAACCTTCAAATACTAAATATTTTCAAATAACGTATTTAGATTTATTTTTCAATTCTATAAAAAAATTAAAACTATTAAAATTTCCTTCAAAACTTGCAACACACCGGTTTTAGTGTTGGTTAACCATGAAGATAATTTCAATCTTACTAATAAAACCGCCATCCACAAGCAACTTCAATTATTGGAAAAACTGTCAGGAAAATATTTATTAGAATCAAAGAACTTAGGACTTGTACTCCTAAATTTGGCAGCCAGTTGAAACGTCATGTTCATATTCAGAATTTTTACACTGTGGCAATAAACAATAACCTCAAATTTGATTTTTAAGAGAATGCCCAAGCATCTAGAGAACGATATAGGAATGTGAGTTGCGTACATAGTAAGATCAACTTGAACTTGAAATGAATAGAATTCTTCCTTCTCCAACCATCCTACTTCTTTTAAATATACTCCTAGTTCTTTGGTATATTGCTTTTTGATTCTGGGTGGCTATTTCCAACCCTTTCTTATTCATCAGTAGAATAGTCTTCTCGTGACTATCTGTTCCTTGTTTAACTTTTTCATAGTTGAAATTTTGACATGTCCGAACATTTTGACATGTTTTTTTATGTAAGGTGTTTATTCACTAGAATATTTCCTGAAACCTTTTCACCTCTCAGAATTTCCCAGAAGATGGACGTTTGACTAAAAACGATTGAGAATTGTTACTTGTACTGTAATGATACAGTGCGGCTTTTGATAGCCCCCTCCCTTGTTTTAAACGGTTTGACGTACAAACATTTGAAAAATGTTTGGAGGGTATAACCATTGTCTTAGTGGATACTACGTTTTGAAATAAAACACATCGTAATTGCTTCATAGACGGCGCGAGGGGGCACATTCACTAAAAAATTTAAAAAATCATGAGGTGTCAAGTGTCACGGAATATGAAAAAATGTTGATGGTTGAAAAGAGAATTGAATTATCTTTCAATGCTCATGCCATTCAAAATTGTTTAGTTCATGTACCCCCCGCGCCATCTATCGAGCAATCACACTGTGTTTCATTTCAAAAAAGAGTATCGGTGATACTCACCAAACAGTTTTTTTTTATATTTGTAAGCAATCCGTTCAAAAGGGGAAAACTATCAAAAGCCGCACTGTATATTTACCAGACTTATGCGTGAATACCTATCATTTAAATTCACTATTAAATTCATCTTGTACAACTTTCAAACAAAACCGTTTATTTGGAAATTAAAAAATATAGTCGCTCATACACGAGGTCTTCTCAAATTACCCTTTACACTATCTTTACCAAATTTCTTGTACTGAATAAATCGTCCCAAAACATTGAAATAGTTGAGCTACTCACATTCCTGCTTCTGCACATCCTAAGCCATTTGTAGATACAGATCCTTGAGCAAATTTTTTTGTTGTCCACTGCGGTTTAGCATACTTTTTATCACACGTGACTTCCAAACATAATAAGAAAACTAGTGTGACTACAGTTGTGGATAATGGACATGTAACTATTGTTCTCGACCTGAAAAACCATATCTCGTATAATTAAGTTATGAGGTTTTACATTTTCCATCAATTCCATCACAGATATATTCATTTTTTGAGATGGGATACTTATTGCTTCTACAAGCGTGCCCTAAGACCGCATGCAATTCAGTTTTAGAGGTGTCACTAGTTAGGTAAAAAATTTCCCGAAGTTGTTTCAAATTAGTTTTTCCCGCATACCAAAATTTATTCAAGAGCGCTACATATATTTTTCATGCACTTGTAGAAAAAATATTGTACCTAACTCATATGGAAAGGAACTTTTTCTACAAGCGTGTTCCGCCCTATTCCCACACGCAATTTAGTTTGAGAGGTGTCATATTCTCGCACTAGTGCGGGAAAAATTTTCCCGCACGCTAATGTCACTTCAAGTGAGATTTTCCCGCACTAGTGCGGTAATAATTTTTCCCGCACGTGAAAGTTTTGTTCAAGAGCGCTACATAAGAAGTTTCAATGCGCTTGTAGAAAAAATCTTGATCCTTACTCATACGGAAAGGTACTATCCCGCACTCGACTGCTTACCCGAACTCCGCTTTGCGTCGTTCGGGTAACGGCATTCTCATGCGGGAATGGTACTTTTTCCGTACTTGTTAGGATAATAACTATTTTCTACAAGCGTTCGTGTTCCGCCCTATTCCCGCACGCAATTTAGTTTGAGAGGTGTCATATTCCCGCACTAGTGCGGGAAAATTTTTCCCGCACGCTAATGTCACTTCAAGTGAGTTTTTCCCGCACTAGTGCGGTAATAATTTTTCCCGCACGTGAAAGTTTGTTCAAGAGCATCACATAAGATGTTTCAATCCTCTTGTAGAAAAAATCTTGATCCTTACTCATACGGAACGGTACTATCCCGCACTCGACTGCTTACCCGAACTCCGCTTTGCGTCGTTCGGGTAACGGCAGTCTCATGCGGGAATAGTACTCTTTCCGTACTTGTTAGGATAATAACTATTTCCTACAAGCGTGCGTGTTCCGCCCTATTCCCGCACGCAATTTAGTTTGAGAGGTGTCATATTCCCGCACTAGTGCGGGAAAAATTTTCCCGCACGCTAATGTCACTTCAAGTGAGTTTTTCCCGCACTAGTGCGGTAATAATTTTTCCCGCACGCGAAAGTTTGTTCAAGAGCGCTACATAAGATGTTTCAATGCGCTTGTAGAAAAAATCTTGATCCTTACTCATACGGAAAGGTACTATCCCGCACTCGACTGCTTACCCAAACTCCGCTTTGCGTCGTTCGGGTAACGGCAGTCTCATGCGGGAATGGTACTCTTTCCGTACTTGTAAGGATAATAACTATTTTCTACAAGCGTGCGTGTTCCGCCCTATTCCCGCACGCAATATAGTTTGAGAGGTGTCATATTCCCGCACTAGTGCGGGAAAAATTTTCCCGCACGCTAATGTCACTTAAGTGAGTTTTTCCCGCACGCGAAAGTTTGTTCCAGAGTGCTACATAATTTTTATATTCGCTTGTAGAAAAAAGATTGATCCTAACTCATTCGGAAAGGTACTATCCCGCACTCGACTGCTTACCCGAACTCCGCTTTGCGTCGTTCGGGTAACGGCAGTCTCATGCGGGAATAGTACTCTTTCCGTACTTGTTAGAATAATAACTATTTCCTACAAGCGTGCGTGATTTATCCTATACCCGCACGCAATTTAATTTGAGAGGTGTCATTTTCCCGCACTAGTGTGGAAAAAATTTTCCCGCACGCTCAAGTCACTTCAAATGAGTTATTCATGCAATAGTGCGGGTAAAATTTTTCCCGCACTCGAAAGTTTGTTCAAGAGTGCTACATACATTTTTTTTATTCGCGGGAGTCGCATGCGGGAAAGGTAGGTACTCTTTCCGTACTTGTTAGGATAATAACTATTCCCTCACTCAACGGCTTACCCGAACTCCACTTTGCGTCGTTCGTGAAATGGAAATCATATGGGAGAAAGGTACTCTTCGTACTAGTTGGGATAATTATTTTTCTAACACACACGGAAACCCGCCTAGCACGAAATAGTTACTTTCATACCACCTGTAACATATATCGCACTCTACAGTTCTACGGAAAGTGGCTTTGTGGCTTGTATCTACAAGCTTGCAAATCAAATGCCTAATTTCTGTTCACCACCGCTGTCAAGCTGGGAAATATATAATTTCTATTTCGGTGTGGTCGGTGGATCAGCGGTCTAAGGCACAGAGGCCGTTCGAAACTCCAGCATAGCGATAGTCGGTTCGAGTCAGATGTAGGTACGAAAATTTTTCTCAACTACTTTATATCGAATCGATAGGCGACCGCATGCCTTGTTGAAGAGCAAGTGTATTGTGAGTTGTCTAGATGCCAATCTCGTTTAGTGCTAGCTTGGAGTGCACACCGACCACCCGAGGTGGTGCTGTAGGTTTTCCTACAGCTGAAAAGTGAATACATCACCTGAAACATCAGTAAGTCGCCCCGGAGCGCCACGGCAAATAATAATAATAGCCGTCCTCTACCCGCACAGGCTATGCCTTTGGGTACACTCAACGAGTGTTTATGAGGAAGTATTATTATTATTATTATTATTATTATTATTACTATTATTATTTAGATTTACCTGCATGATATTTAAATTAGAAGCACAAAATACAATTAATTTGAAAACTGTATTTTTTTTATTTTTATGAGCAAAATAAATTTGATTACAGTTATTCTCGCGCATTTTAGATTGCATGCTCAACGCTCTCCCAACTGAGCTGATTGGATATTTCTATTGAAATAAAAAAAAGTTTCTATGGGAATATTTTGTATTCATAGTTATTGAGTAAAATGTAAAAAAAAATATTCATTATTCAAAGTTTTTCTTCCGTTAAGCAGCTGTCGTCTCCCTACGAACGACAGCCCTCAGGGCCCAAATTCTCGAAACTGGTGAACATCGTTCTCCTGAGAAAAGTAGGCATAGTTCTCCTGAAACTCATCAAAGCATATTCTCGAACACATGTGATCATTCACTTCGCGAGAAAGCTGGGGAACGTGATTCTCCTGCTATTTAGTGGGAGATCGCTTGATTCTCATGAGAATGACCAAATGACGTTTAATTTTTGGCATTTCAGACTTGATTCTGACACAGCATTTGGTGTTTACTCTTCAGTTCTCTTAATTTTTCGTGTATTAATGGATCCTTTAGAAGTAAGAGGTCCAGTATTTGAAGTTGTTCTCAACAATATCCAAGGTAAGATTTTGATCCAAAGTAATATTAGGTTATATCCTGCGGAAGGTCTTTAATATCTTTTGCGGTGTGAAGGAGAGTTTAAACAGCAAATAAAATAAAATAATGAACAAAATAACACAAAATAAGAAAGTTGAACATGCACATCTCTATGAAAGCGTTTATACAAGAAATAAAATAAAATAAGAAATGAGAATAATAACAAAAGATGTCCAACTTTCATCTTTTTGTTTTATTTTAATTTATTTTATTTATAAACCAATAATGCGCATGACCGTAATCTTATTCTAACATTTCTAACCTAACACATGAAATGTTAAATATATTATTTGTGGTTGCTTTCTAGCTGTGTATAAATAAAAAACGGATAGAAATATTGAACTAGCGGCGATGATGTTCTTGATGGCAGGCCCTGCTGCTTAGCTGTACTTATTACTTGTAAAGCGAAATAGGCGTTACAAAGTTCGACCCTTGACTAGGAACAGAAAGTTCAAAGTGTATAACAATAATTTGTTGAAATATGCAAAAATGCATGTAGGGAGCAGTTTTTTAAATACACGAGGATGTTTCTAGAAAAGTGTATAACAATAATTTGTTGAAATATGCAAAAATGCATGTAGGGAGCAGTTTTTTGAATACACGAGGATGTCTCTAGAAATGTTCGACCATCTATTGAGATATTTCGAACCGTAGTAATATTAAAAGAGATAACCAATCGTCCAATCGAACCAGAACAACGGCTGACTATTTACATTACAGTAAATACATCATCTCACATCAAACTCAACTAGTGAAAATGTTTGTACTCAAGCTGTTTGTCAGAAGGGTGTTCCATATGTAGGAAATAGCCAGGAATGATTATATAGAAAAAACACAAACACAAATGTTATTGGCAGAAAAGCTGCGATTTGAATCGTTTATTCTTATTCTTAATTTTATTTTAGTCATCTGTATAAACCAATGTTTACTGTACTTGTTCTTAATTTGTTTTAATTAGTTTCTTATTTTATTTCATTTGCTGTTCAAACTCTTCTTGAGTCTCAACAATACCCGACATTATCACCAATTTTATTTCTTATATTCTTTCAGAGCGTCCGCCCCGAAAAATAATTATTTAAGAATTTTCTGGCTACTTTTCGAAAACCTCCAAAGAATTGAAGAACATACCGAATGTAATAGTGTAATAGCAACATCTGAGAATACAAAAGCAGATTTTTTTTTCAGATTTGCAATATGGATATTACTGATAACCGTTATAAGTTTCTTCCCATTCGCAACAAATTATAACAAAGAAATTGGAACAAAATATTCCGCTTTCAGTTTGAAGTGGAGGAATTTTCATTAATTCTCCCTTTTTGGGATTTAGATCAAGTATCCAAATTGAATTTTTTATTTCAAGAGACAAAATGAGATATGTTGGAATTTGTTTATATTTAATAATATATTAAATTCTTCAGAAGAAGCAAGAACTCTATCAATATCTTCATCTAGGTTGTGTTACTTGATCGGAGGTCAAAATGTTCATTACTATTTCCTTTTAAATGGCAACATGGTGGCTCGTCAGGTAAGAGAAAAAGTATTTCATTACGATTGATTTGATATGAGTATTGCAATTGGTTCTTTCGAAAATATACAAAATTCTGGAGGGGCTATCGAAAGCTGTTTCACTGATGTGAGACATTTCAACAGAAATAATAAGCGATATTGGTTCGAAGTGAATTTACACATGGAAGGAAGAAAATTTCCAAGAACAGTTTGGTTTGTATAAGTGAACAACTCAATTGATATTAGTTACTTCAATAATGCATGCATGGGTGATAAAGTCGTCGATAACGAGTATTAATATGAAATATATCAAAATGGGTTGATAGTGATAATTGATCATTTCCAGGAACACATTTTTTTCCAATGGTAACTAATTTGTTTGTTTGTCCCATACAGTATTTAAGTTTTAACTCATGGGTTCTCAACTTTTGATGGTTAGAGAATGTTTTTCTCTAAGTAATATATTGAAATAATTTTTGAGAACGACCTAAATGAAATTCTTTTAAATCAGTTAGGTATAGACGAGACACCGGTGTTGCCTTATGCTCGCGGGGATATTGAGTCCGTTGTGGGGAATGAGAAGTGCAGAATCTATCGGAACTACTCACCCACCCTCAGACAGACACAGGCCAATAAGCCTGCAGTAGTCTTCCTCGACCATCAAATTAGGACCGCAGGCTTTACTCAAACCATTCTGTTAGAATGGTGGATCTGATCATAGTGGTGCCTGGTGGAATGATGGACACACTGCTCTCGAATCTAAAATTATACTGGCTTGCCGTAATATGTCAGAAATCTTAGCTTGATGAATGCAGAAGGCCGTAATTCTTGGTTCACTCTGTCTGCTCAGGGCACATGATTCTTGGACCCAATAGTCACTTACCCCACGGCGTGGGGAGTGGTTATTGGGGTAAATGATCCAGTGCGCCCTCCGGAAGTGTCGGGGCTTACTGGGAAACTCCTAAGAGATGAAAAAAAAGTTCTTTATTAACACTCATAGAGTGTATTACCCAAAGGCATAGCATTATTATTGTTTGACGTGGCATTTAGAGGCGACTCACTGATTTTTGGTGGCTTATTCACTTTTCAGCTGCAGGAAAACCAAGACGAAAACCCAAGCACGCACCAAACGTAGGGATTGGCATCTAGACAAATTTCATTGCCTATCGACTCCTATGAAATTGAGACCATTTTTCTTGTTTCTAGGATTCGAACCTGGACAATGCAAGCGGAAATTTCAAAGGACGGCATCTAACCGCCTCGCCACCGACCACCACATATTACATAAAAAAATATGTATAAAAAGACACTTTGTTACTCAGAGTAATAGCTTATAGATATAATTTTATTCAGAATGTCAAGAATGTCAAAGACACAAGAAGCAAAATATTCCAGGTGTCCCATTCAAAAATCGAAAGTTTATGTCACTTCCGGTAAAACCAAGAGTTACTTGTCGAAAAATGCAGTTATATGTCGTATAACGAAATAGGAGCGAACTACCTTCCATAAACACCCGCATGCCCTGAGCATTCTGGCAATAAATCTTTCAATGCGTAGATACCTCATCTTGTGCATGCATACCTCATAGGAAAATGACGTGTTCTGATTTTGGTGAAAGGCGTCCCTAATTCTCTGAACAACTTTGGTCACCTATAAGAAGTGGTCGAAAAATCTCAGTTAGACCAAACAGATTCGTGCAATGTTCATCCATAAAGTATTTACCATAGTGTTTCACCGGTATTATTAACATCTATCATGAATGGAAAAGCATACATGCTCAGAAGAGAGCCACACATATCTGAATCTGAAATGTATGTCAACTCACCTGAATTTGAAAAACATGATGGTGACAAACTCTACAGAAAAACCAATAAATGTCGATACCTGCGAACAAAAAATACCTCATATATTATATATCAGACATTCCCTGTTATCATTTACGAAGTCGACTACAATCACCAACAATGTAGATAGTGTGACAAGGAACACGGTGAAATGGAAAAACAAAAAAAAAATGTAGAAATTTTCATTACTTAAGGCATCGAAAGGTATTGTAGATTTTTTTATTGCATATTAGATATTGTTATGGTGATTTAGATAATTCAGTATCGAAAATAGTCATTTTCCTACAAGCGTGCGTGATTCACCCTATACCCGCACGCAATTTAGTTTGAGAGGTGTCATTTTCCCGCACGCTAATGTCACTACAAGCACGCGAAAATATATTCACGAGCGCTCTATAAATTTTGTTACTGCGCTTGTAGGAACAAATCTCAATCCTAACTCGTACTTGTTAGGCTAATAACTATTTCCTAACAAGTGCGAAAAGTGATACTTTTCCGCACGCGACTGCTGCTGACCCGAATGACTCGAAGCGGAGTTCGAGCAAGCAGTCAAGGACGGGAAAAACACTTTACGCATGAATACGGAACATCATTTTTTCTACTAATTTATAAAGATTTAAATATATTTTATTTCAACATACAAAACTTCTAATGAAAGTCGACTAATTGTGATTAATATTAATGTTGAAAACACAATTTGTTGTAATCTGCAAATGAGTCAGAATAGCCGGTTCATAGTTTTTAGTTGGTGGTAACTGACTGTTGAGGGTAACAAAGTGCATGAAGATGACGGAGACGGCATCGGTTGCAAGTTGTTCTACGGAGTGCTCTAAATAACCTTCAATAACAGCAGTTCACTTCCAGTCTCCAAGACGTTTTATGTTGGTTATCACTTAGCCTGAACCTGCTAGAAACGTTGCCGAAGATAATCTGAAAAACTGTGACCGGGTGCAACGTTCTGGGTTGGGTAGGTCTGAGTAGGTAGCGATCTCTGCTGGCATTTACCAAATGTGTTCACGTCTTCGCACTGAACACAGCATTTGCCTTTTTATAATTCATGAAGAAACACGAATTGGATCAATATGAAAAGTCGCCAATTCTTTCTGTATTATGTATTAATAAAATAAAATATAGAAGTGCACAATGTTAACATACGTTATAAATCTACCCCACCAATGCACTTAACTATTCAAATCTCCGTTCTCGTATAAAATAAGCAACACAATGAACAACCTGCCTGATTATATCTGATTTTCCTCTTCAGCCAGGTTCAGATCTCTAATCATGGAAAGTTGTGAAAATATCATATAATATATAAATCAATGTACCTACCGTGCCGTGAATTGGTACCTTACGTTACTCAGGATGTCACTCACTTTGCTTACTTTCAATATGGGGTTAGATCATAGTTAGGTGTAAGAACAGGCAGGTGATCGCATCAAAATATAGGATTAATTGCCTTGCACTGAGCTCCGCTATACTAATAACGACCTTTATTTTTATTATTTTTTTTCCCTAGGTGTTTATAGTGGCATTGATTCCTAAGATCATTAGCCACTATGTGTTCTGGGTAGGCTGTGTTACTAACTCCATACGCCACTTTAGGAGCAGCACTGTTAATTTTAAGGCAACAGTGAATCGTGCAGGACTCACCTCAGTCAAGCCACGAGATTTCAACAATGTAATTGGTGAAATTAAATTGAAAAAATCCAGGCTCTGACTGCGGCTCGAACCCGGGACGCACGGACGCCATAACACTTGCGCCACGCCCCACATAACGACCTTTATTAATATCATTATTATTACTATATGGCGAGTAAGAGAAATTACCGATAAAAATCGTCGATGGTAATTGGTAGTTTGCACATTATGGACAAAACGTGTTTTATCAATGGTGTGGCGACTAATAATATTTATTCAATTATTTATTATTATTATTATTCAAAAAAAGCCATAATGAAGTGTTAATTATAAAATATATCGAAAGTAATATTTCTGAAAGGTCTGCATGTAACAACTGAAGAAAATAGTAATCAACAAATAATGGACAAAAATTTGTAACTGTGGTCCTTTACTTCACCGTTGAATAATTATTTCACTTGTATTGACGTTTGTCTACATGGTTGCTGGACAAATATTTTTTATATTCAACATGCCTTTTAGACAATTACCTATATTTGAACTTGAAAGTGAATATCATTAGATTTATATTCAAAAATGACAAAAAAAACGTATAAAATGGTTTACACAAAACGCAATCCTAGAAGTTATCCTAAGAAGAACAAACGTTTTTCCACTGATATAATCTACCAAGAAAGAAAAATATTAAATATTGAACTACTATTTACCCACCAATGTGTAAAGAATATGTATACAAATCACAAAATTTTTCCTCGAACAAAATATCGAATAACTAGAGCTGCTACATACATGAATCTCAATACACAAATATTCAAAAAAAACTTGACAAAAAGAACTTATTTTTTATTCAGACTTTTTTTAATGCTATTCCAAACGAACTGAGAAAAATTTCAATCCTAAAGGAATATAATATTGAAATAAAAAAGTATATCTTTACCTACTCAACAACATTTTATGATATATTGGAATCAATATCAAAAGAATGAATAAATAGAAATTTAAAAAAAGGACACAGTGAAACCTCTACAGAAATATGTATTTTCCAAATTGTAAAAATCTTATTCTATACCTACTTAATTTTTTTTTATCATACAAATTCACTTATCATGATGAATATAAACGTACATTATCTTGAAAAGCCTTCAAACCGAGCACAGAGCAAGACAGGCAATCTTGCCTATGCTAAACTGCTTGATCTGGGATTTAATTTCAGAAAAAATTGAATACCTGTAATGGGCATCAACTATAGGAATAAATTGGATTTGATTGATATGATACAGATAGAAAAAGAGGTCTATGAATATGTACCATTATTGTTTCGTGAAGTACATAAATCAACGGGCGTGAGCTAGAATTGGCGTTTTTGCAATTGAAGCCTTTTCGATGATATTTGTAGTATGAACAAAAAAAAACTCCGACGAGACCACATTTATGATAGCATTTCTACTTTTCAAAAATATTACATATATGGTCATCTTCATAGGTAATATTTTCAACTGTCACCTTGTATTTCGAAAATTTCACTTACCTAATGAGAAATTTGGACTATCAGGAAAATGTTGTTTGTATGTAGAAACGCGTTTTCAAGTTTAATGATCTGCCTGACACGTGTTTGTTCGTGAAAGTTTTTCTCCAACGATAACCACCAATTTTAAACCATTTTAAACATCGCATGAGCTCATCATGCATTTGCTAAGATGCCTTGCGGTACCTGATCAAATAGTGAGATTCATTGAATAGCTGATTCAGCTCTGGAGGACTCGCCCCACCATAGCATCTGGTTGAGTCAGAGTCCAAACAGAAGGGGCGTGTTTCAGGGAAACTCCCACAGCCCTCTTGTCTTCTTCTTCTCTCTATTGCCATCACGCTAGAGAGACGTATACTTACCTAGGCGTGGAACAACGCCGTTTCCAAAAGGAAACCACTGTTAAAAACTCTCTCCACGGCAATTATCAGCACAATCTCCGACTCATCTGGTCGTCAGAACTGTCAGAAAAAAACAAATTTGCTGCAACTAATATGCTTGCCGTTCCGATTCTACTCAATTCCTTTGCTGTTATAAAATGGACTCAAGAAGAACTGCTACAACTCGACATGAGAATTCGTAAAATAATCCATCGTAAATTGTCCATTCCACGGTTATACTTCCCGACCATGGATGAGCAGGGACTGGAACATTTATTTCCAACGCGTGCGGCTGATGAACTCGGTCTCGTATTTGACACTGAATGGACGAACTCAATCTCTGTCACCGAGTTGGTACCCATTTAGCAAAAAGCCCATGTCAAAGCTGCGGAGAGTGAGAGTCTTCTACAGCTACATAAATATAAGCCAATGCATGGAGACTTTCTTAAGAACATCGAAGCTCTTGGCTTATCCAGAAACATGACCTTCACATATCTGTGGTTGAGTGGGCTGAAGTCGGAAAAAACGGACAAAATATATTTACCCAAACCATTCTCTTAAAATGGAGGTTCGGATCATAGGGGTACTTGATGCAGCAGTATTCTCAGCCGGACGAATGCAGATGGCCGTAATTCTTGGTTCACTCCGCCTACTCAGAACATATGATTACTGGATTCAGTCATCACTTGCATAACTATTGAGTAATGATTCCGCTTGTTGCTGAATGGCTACAGTCTTTGTGTCATGGTTTAATACACGTAGGATGTGGCTTGTCGTGTGTAATTCATTCTGGTACTCAACAAAATGGTCACGAGAGGATTTTTTCAAAAGTTGCAGAAAAATGTAATTTTTCCTTTTTTTTCGCACATACTCAATTTGTCAGAGGCGGGTACTGCTCGATGTCATTATTAATACCTACCTAATCTAGAAATTCATATCAAATGCAAGCTTTGCCGTTTTTCTATTATCTGTTGAATACTTTAACCAACATTAATATAAAATTCGCAACTTTTAACGAATACTCGACTTCATTTTCTGAAATCTTGATTTCTATTTCTAGGGCTCTTTGAAGATTCCTGTGAATGTTTCACGAAGAACAAAACGAAACAAAATTTCACAAATTCGAAACAAAATTTCACAAATTTTCTTGTCAGTTTTTTTCCTAAAATTAATGATTGAACAATTATTTAGTTGAAAACAAAATTATTTCGATAATTTTTTTCACATTTTGGTGATTTCAACCAATCGCAATGCATTACTTCAACCAATCATTCGGTACTATGCCTTGTTGGTAATACTTTTTGTTTACATCGAACTGTCAAAATTGATTAGATTCACGTGCGTATGACATCTAGAGTGACCGATCAAAATCAATTTAATCAATATTTTTTATAGTGTCGAATTGGACTTGTTTGTGCCTTCAAAAATATTCATTTACATGCCACCAACCAAAAAGTGGAAAAAATTAACATTTCGAATACAACTTGTTCTTCAAATTGAATTGGATAATTTTTCATTCAAATCAATCAAACTTATTTATGAAGCAAAAACATTCAAGTATGCTTTTGTGTTTTTATCGTTGATTATTTGGAATTTGGTCGATTCAAAGCTTTGTTATGTATATGAATGAATTGTTACTCGAGAATATTTTCAATAAATTCATATTTCACCGTTCTTCACCAATAGTTTTTCCCATAGATCGGAATTTCTGAAAAAATTCTTTAAATTACTAAACTTTCAAAAGATAAAAATTTGGAGAAACCTCAAGTGGTTCAGATGTCTTATTTATAAATTTAGTTTCACCATTTAAGGAAATGTGCTCGAAATTCTTCAACATAAACAAAATACGGAAAAACGTGTAGGATTTTTAATACCACATATCAAAAGTGAAGTTGAATCAGTCAAGTCAAACCCAAATTCTATCTCTAATATTCATTATGAACTCGTTTTCATCCATTACACTCAGATCCAAAACACATTCGTCGTCAATAAAATAGAATGTCACACAGTAATCGGTTCTAGTTTTTAAAACATTTTCCCTCTTATTAGCTTCACAAATGTATGTACTAGTTCTGGGCTGACGTGTGATTCTGGAGCTCCTGTATCAGCTATGATGGTGAAGAGGCATATTTTATTTAATAAGTGAATAGTAGACTTTGTCCGTTTCTCTTTAATGTCTAGGTGGGTATCTTGAGAGAAAGTCTTTATTCATGCGTCTAAAATCTCTGAAATCACCTTGTTGTTTTTAAGTTCGAAAAATTTAATCTGGCTTGCTTGCGTTTTCTCTTTTTGAGCTTCTGAATCTTAATCTCCCTCCCTCTTTTCTACCTTTCTAAATGTTTTGTGTTCAGACAAATATTCGTTTATGAACTCTCTAAAAAGTATGTGTTTAGTACATAAATGTTTGTTTATTTTCATTTAATTTTTTCAAATCAGTGAAACATCGTATTGTAATTGTGTGCGTACTAACCATGCGTACACACCAGTGCAGGTGTACAGAAAAACCTGCATATCTCATATTTATGTGATATTTGGATATGCAACACGAAGAATCGATCATATATCAAACTTTATTCACTAAGTGCGCACTCTTATACTTTACCCTAATAGGTAATTCAATATTTCTAATTCAGATGAGAATACTACGCCAATATAAAACATCATTCTTGGTTCTTTGTATAACATCCGCATCTTTTTTATAGTTTAAAAAAGTTGCTGCAACAAAATTAAAAGTTGCAGTCCTATATATATAACCGAAAGTACTTATGGTATAACATTTGAGTATTCTACAAAACTGCTTTAATTCTCATACATTTTTATTTGGTTTCAGATAACTAGTTGTCCACTCAACAGGTGAGAAAAACGATTTTTTATTACACCTGCATTATAAGCCTTGTCAAATGCACTAAAGAGGGGAAGATATCTTCAATATAAAACACGCCGTGCTTCAAAGGTGGTTGCGAGATAACAACGCCAAATTCCTAGTTCAATCAACGGTAAAAATACAAGAGCTTTTTTTTATCGGATAAAATTTGTTTTACAACGAAATAATTTTTCCAAAAAGAAGAAAATTTTTAGTTGGAAGCAATTAGTAAAGTTTGAATGGTTTCTATCAAGATAAATCAATTACAATATATAAATGCACTACAATAATAATTACCTTCATTTGAAAATCTGTATTTGTGGAGCAGTTATTAATGCACAATTATAATATTTGTGATTCGTGAAGACGAAACTTCTTCAAAACAACTGATATTGTTCAATAGTACTCAGCAATCATAGCTGATAAGATGGACATTGTAATGACGGTTGCTTATTAGAGAGGAACGTGCATTTTTATCGCTATAAAAAAGGAAGCACCTTTTTCTATCGCTGTTAAAGTGAACGTCATCAATAAATGGGATTCCTTCAACAGGAGTTGATTTATCATGGGTCAAATAAGCCTCAATCAACAATATTGTTCTATCGCTCTATGTCACTCCAAACGTTCAACAGTCTTCATCTCTGAAAAAAAGGTGTCAGAAACAGTTCTTTTTATTCGTGGATGTATGAGTGTATGAAGATGAAAATAATGAAAAAATATTCTTTTTCGTCGACTCTTTATTTACGATGTATTTTAACGCACTCAAAATCGTTGATTAATGACCCCTGTTAATGAATGATTTTCTATAAATCAACGATTTACTTATATGCAACCCAACGTACATTGTTCTAATACATATTATTTTTATATAGTGACCTGTGGCGTATGCAACCAAACATATTTATACTTACCCGCTAAAACATTTATTTTGAAATCAAGTGTTAGTACTATCTGTCATTATTTATTTCATTGTTGTAATTTCTTAAAATTCTACGTTTATTTTGAAATCAAAAGATGGATAGTGACGAAGTTCTGTAAAAAAAAATCAGAAAACATCAAATATATCAGTAAAGTTGTCAGTAGCATTAATAGCTAGATAGTCACGCAGCCGACTGGTAAAATGCTGTTTTTTTTTTGAAATTATGGTCAACGGAAAAGTTTTGTAACGAACTCGTGAATTAAAATGGCGACTAACAATCTCGAACATTAACGCGCTCGCTCCGCTAACGCGTTAAACTACATCAATTGTTGATCGCCATTATTAATACACTTAAATAACCATTAAGTAGATATTAAATTATGAATGAACAGCATATTACATGGGTATTTTTGTTGATTACTACCATCAAAACGGATGAAGTCTCTCATTTACTTAGTTCAACGATTATCTCACTTTTTTTCGAACTTTCATTTTTGTGTGAATAGTTTTCCAAGTGTGGGTGTGAGGGTGAGTGTTTTTGCTAGTAAACTGTAGTAGTGAAGTATATGATACATATTGAGATAAATCTACACAAATATATTCGATTGTTTTGATGGTTGTAATGAACAAAAATGCAAAAAAATAAAAATTAGGGGAAATATACTGTTTATTCATTTAATACTAGCAGAATATTTTTTTATTATTTTTTTCTTTATATATCTCGCAATCAAAAAAAATCGTTTCTGACTCCTTTTTTGCATGTTTTTGAAGAACTCAATATGGCGAAAAATTATACATTTTGACATGAATGAGGTGGTTTCATAGTTCCGTATGGCGGCTGAGAGCTATTTCTGAAATATCTTTCTGAATGGAAACCCCACAGCGCTGTTTCTATCGAAAATAGATAATAAAACAGTTGAAACTATCACTATACCACAGGGTAGGGGTAGAGGATGCTGGATCTATATTGAGTTGCTTGCTAGACATAAGGCGACCAAAGTTTCATCAGTAAGGGTTTCAGAAATTCCCGGAAAAAACAATGAAAAAATCGAGTTGTTTACATTGTTCTTGGTGTGTGACTCTTACTCTCTCTCTCTCTCCCGAGGGTTCTTGAAAAATATCCAAAGCCTGGATAACCACTTTGTCTTCATGGCATGCAGTGGTGCACCCTGGCATTTGCGATGCCCCTGGTGCTTCCTCAGATGAGGAGTCTATAGAACTTGCCTTCCTGAGATTTTATTTGCTCTTTTATGCAAAATATTTGAGTAAACAGAGTTATTTGTGTCACGTATGAAAAAGGGAAGGGCTACGTCTTCCTCTAGCTCGCAAAAGTCTCTGACTTCTGAGGGTTGCAAGTAGGGGTGCGACCGGTTGACGGTTATAACAATTTTAACAACATTTTTTTCATTATCTTCCGCCTTCCAATTAGGAATCTGAAGATGCTACAAATGACTGGGTAGGCAATGGTCATTGAAGGTCTCATGACCTGCTGCTGGTACAACATCCCTTTACTAATCGACAGCTTGGTGGTTCTGGCGATTAGCGAGTAGGTTCTTTTGACTGCTGCTGCTCCCCACTGAATTGCCAGGATGATAGCACAAGCCGACTGTACAGCTGTACCCTAGGACCGCACGAGGTGCCAACGTTCTCAAACCGCAGCCGTCACGTTTTATTATGACATTGATATATTACGGTGACATCTGCGTAGACAGCCGTGCTCGTTAGATCGAACATGGGAAAGTCATATTATGTTACAGCCTTCTTTGCTCTTGGCTTTCAATGTGAAACCGGACCTACGCTCCGCTTTGTGTTGAGTTGGCTGTCTGGGATCCACCGCAGTTACAGACTAGCGCCTACCTAGAAAATATCACTGATATTCCCTGGCGTATTTTCCTGCTCGTAAATCGACGGAAGAAGGGCAAATTCTACTAGAAATCTTAGGTCTACGGGATGAAAAATCACAATTATTGTTGGTTAAATATGCGTATTGTAGTAAAAATGCACCTAACTAATTTTTCTAATTTATTCGAATGTCGTCTTAAACAATAACTCTATTCATATGACAGTCACTATCGCTGTCTGTCTATATATCTGCGACTCTCTGTGTCACTATATTCCGTATATAATAAAATGTAATTCAGAAAATATCTTGTTATTCATATTTGTTAATTTTAATTCAGAAAGTGTGATTTGTAATTCAGATGTGTTAATTGGATTTCAGAAACCATCACATGTAATTCAGATTAGTAAATTGTATTTCATAAAGTGTAACTTCAATTTCAGATTAGTGAATTGTTATTCAGAAAGCGTCAGTTGTAATTTAGAAACCGTCAAGGACTTGATAAGCAAGCAGAATAGGTAATATGAGAACAATTCATTTTCTATAATGTATAGAATGTGTTCTTGGTTTCTGAATCACAGCTGATACTTTCTTAATAACAACTTACGCTCTCTGAATTACAACGTACACTTTCTGATTAACAATTCACTAATCTGAATTACAAGTTACAGTTTCTGAATTTCGTTTCACCAATCTGATTTTCATTTAATGTTTTCTGAATTACAATTCATTATTCTGAATCACAAATTATTCTTTCTGAAATACTTATTATACTTTCTGAATTACAACTGAAAAGTTGTAGAAGATTGAATTATCCAATTCATTTATCACTATTAGATTAATGGTCTCCCGCCAAGTAAATAATATCAACAATTTTTTCTCATGATTATTACAAATTACTTTCCAAAGCCGCCAAGTACATAACATCGATCAGTTTATGTTCCAATCACTTCCTGATCAAGTAATATTGGAAATTGTGAACAAATTTGAGTTCTACTCCGCGGCAAGTACAACAATACTTTGAACGAGGTTTTTGTTTTAAAACCTTATTCCTTGTATCGACCTTCTAACTTTTTGTTTCATTGTTCCTGGAGAAACCACAGCCTCGTCTGAAGCTCCCTCTCTTTGGATAAAGGTCAAGTGTACAGGCTCGTTTACGACGACCATCAGGAGTCAGGAGAATCATTCGAAATAAAAATTTGAAATTTTGTTGTAATGGGTTTTACAATATGGCCTTCTCAACGTAAGATATATTCAATTTCCGGTCTCTTTCCATTATACCGAAAGTGAAGAGCAACTTCCTTATTTCAAATGGAACACCCTGTATTTTATTGCATTTTTTATTTCTTAGCATATTTTCGGTCCACTTTGTGCAACAATACCTGTATCCAAATTTTTTAAAACTTAGGTGTGATTCTGTTAAATTCCACAGTGACAACTGTTATTACCGTCTATGAGTTCTTTTCGTTCTGATGTTTTCGAGTACTAATGTTGTAACTGTAAAATTTTTCAAAAAAAATTGCATTTTGAAAACAACAACAACAAATTTAGGTATAGGCATTGTTATCCAAAGAGGGCCTGAGATCTGCTGGGAAATTCAGATATGTTGTGAAATTCAATATGTTCAATTTGAAATAAGGAAGTTGTCCTCTACTTCCGGTTTAACGAAAAGAGACCGGACGTATTTTAGTTGAGAAGGTCATATTGTGAAACCTACTACCACGATTTATTTTTTTATTTCAAGCGATTCTCCATATATGTATCTAACGTTCGTCGTTAAAGACCCTTCATTTTCCACAACATATTTACTTTTAGAAGTGGATAAAATCGATTTTTGTTTTCAGCATGGCGTTTATGCGTGTTATACACAGGATATCTCAAAAAAAGACAACCAACTGAAAAGTAAAAATGTGTTGCAGGTATGTCAGAACTATAAAAATGCTGTGATATTTCATCACTCCGTTCTGAGCAGCATTATCCTAAACAACAACGTCTGTTCTATTGATTACCATCTCCTCTGTTAAATCATCTTTTTTCCGTGAATCCACTCCGGCCGGTTGATAGTATTATTGAATTCCCAAGCGAATGTTGCCATGCTACTAATGAGGTTCGCAAAATATCGGCCTAAAATATTTGTATCCCGTACCCGAAATTGCCCAGCTCATAATAACTAATCCCATCCCCAAAGATTAGCCATATGCTATGAGAACAGTTTTCCGTTTTAATTAGATTCTGATATAAATTGAATTCATTATTTCGCCCTTAACCCAAAATGTGATAGGGAGGATGGAAAAGTCCGCCACTCATCTGATTCGGGTGAACTGAAAACTGTGGAAAACGGGAGACGAAGTTGATGAGAAAACAATACCCTTATACCCTCTCGTATGGGATGAGGCTTATTGATCCTAATTTTTTCGCTGGCTTTTCATCGTTATCAAGGAACTGTAGTTTATTTTCATTGTGTATGTCTCAAGAAGTATGCAAAAAATAATACTCGTGATTGAATTTGGTGCTCATCAATAAAATCATTATAGGTGATTGAAAAGTTCCAGTTTTAGGAATAGAGTAGCTTTATTTTCCAAAAATTCATCACGACTATTTCATTGCCATCTCATGAGCTTTTCTAACTCAGTTTGTTATCAACATTCGGTATTAAGATATCATTCGCTTCATTTTCAACCAGTCTCCATCAGCGAGGTACCGATATGGTTATACTTACGTAATCCGTTAAAGAAAAGGAATAACTATTTTATATCTATTCCAACCATTACACATTATGTTGATCTAGGGCAGGTCCGAAAATAACGTGGCAGCAAGCAATTCGTAAGAATATCAGAGGCTCGCAGAGATTCAATTTGATTTTTTTTTGTTTTTCTTGCATCAAGTGCCTATTGGGATATAATTGCCGTAATACGTTATATGAGGCCCTACATAATTAATTGAAGCTTTTTGATTGTAAAGGAATTTGAGGTTAACTTTTATCACGAGGTACTTCGAAGAATATAAGGGTGTTCCAAGTATATTGGAGATTTTTCAAAACATAATTCAGATATGAAGATTTCTCTCTAAGTATCTTGTTTCTTTCTTTAAAAATCTTAATGTTTGAGTGGGGTCATTTGAAGTCTAAAGTGTATGAGATAGAATCAACAACATTAGAAGATTTGAGAGAGAATGTCATGAGACATTGCAGATAAATAACTCCCGAGATTCTCAACCATGTGAGGGCGGCAATGGAAGCTCGTTTGTACCATTGTATGGAAGTTGGTGGAAACGTTTTTGAACATTTACTACAGAAAATTTGTTTCTTCCCATTGTCGCATCCTCAGATTTTGATTCAAGAATTTAATAAAAAATCTCTGTTTTCGATTTATTGCTTTCACATTTGTCTCTAGAACGAATATTTCAAAATGTGGCCTCCTGTATAGTTGTTGACCTGTCTTTTATTTTTACTGCAAATCATTGTTTCAAAAGGTAATCAGGGTGGCTCGTTTTTAACTGAAATAATTTGTAGCTTCCGAACCATAAGCTTCGGACCATATGTTTTATACATTGTTGAAATTTGCTCATCATGAAGCATCTGATAATGCGAAACAATAAATGAAAATTCATAAAAAAAAATTTGGTGACATGCTCTTTAGGTGCGATAGGGAAAGTTAAATCAAATGTGAATATGTCAAAATGTGTCCCCCTGTACACTATTATTGTTGACGTGTTTTTTCATTTTTCCTGAAAATCATTGTACCAACAGTTGTTCAGGGTGGCTCGTTTTAATGGAATGCACTGTATAGGTGATCCGCATGGATCAATCTGAAATGAGTTGTGGAGTGGATGTGTCTAATTTGGAATATTTATCCAAATTGCTTGGTTATTCGACCTACGTTAGATGAGTCAGGTCAGGTAAGATTGACTAATAATTTAGGCACATTTAATTTATAATAATTGTAACTTTATTGCCATTAGAAGTGAGATTTCCAGATGAATTTCCATTTTTCTGTCTATATTTTGAATTAGCTACACCCAGACTACATCTATCCCGATCTTGCAAGAGATTGTTCCAGTAGTTTCCTATAACAAAACAGCTTGAGTGACAGGCAAGGTGAAAGTATTTTGAAAAGTCTGCATTTTGAAGAGATATTCGATCATACAATTTCCAGAATACATAGGATAAACTGAACTTCATTAAGAATAAAATTTTTCGTAATTCGTGCTGATTTATCACTAATTGTATGTTTCTGTAGGCGTTCTTGATTCCCACCCTAGCATGGGAAAAATGTTACCACACGCAGAAGTTTGTTCAAGGGCTACATGAGAGTAATACGCTTGTAGAAAAAAACTCTTGATCCTAACTCATACGGAATAGTATATTGTGCAACATACGAGTATGAAATGTCCAATTTCCGCACGAATTGTACACTATACTTTTCCGATGACCTACATCCAAAACATAAGTATGTCGGATTTTATATGACTGTATTATACCTATTCATACAAATCATTTTTACAGGAAACCAATTCAATTGCCTGAAGAAGCATATAAGAAAGATGTATCGCATAAAGAGAACACATTTTATTGAACATTCAACAAAAATATTTGGGTACATTTTGTTCTGTATTTATGAAATATTAGAAAAATAGTTATTCATGCTAATATTTGAACAATTGTTCAGTACTAACGGAATACTGATATTTTCTTTTATCAAACCTTGAATGGCTTGATTATTGATTCCTGTCATATTATTATTAGTTTCCAAAACTGTAGTGGAGGTTGATGGTCTCGCAGTAGGGAGTGATTGTGATACCGAGCTAGTTCCGAATAATTCTGTTGAGGAGGTTGTTGCATGTTCAATCCAATGCATTTAATTGGATATTTCAATTTTTATATTGATTGATTCATTAATATAACCCTCTGCAACTGTGCTGCTTTTCCAGCCGCCATGCATTTTCAGAGTCAATAAATCACTGCCACTATCCACTAATATTGTGGCTGAAGAACGCCTAAATAAATGGCCAGTGTAGTTTTCTGGGTTTGGTAATTGCACCAAACTTGTTAATTCGCACAAACTGAGAGGAACATTTGCCTTTCTGGTAATTAATGAAGAATCTGTTATTTTTATCTACCATGGTTTTGGAACGTAGATCAGCGTACTTTTAATATATTTCATAAAACGTTCCTGTTAGTGTAAAAGTTCGTGGTACTTTATTTTTGGTGTCCGGAACCTGTACAATGAATGCAGTTGTTGCATCATTCAGATCGGTAGTATCACTCTTTAATTTCACACTAGTGCGAAATGAAATTTTTCTCCCTAGTGCGAAATTTCTAATTTTGTGTACTAGTTAGTTTACAGTGCGAAATGATACGTATTTCAAGGAGGTCGTCGGAAAAGGTACTTTTCCGCACTCAAATGTGGGTGAAGTACTCTTTCTGTACTTGTTAGGATAATAGCTATATAACCGTGCTTTTTGTTACTATGAAAAATTTCCGGAAAATGCACAACTCGAGCTGGAAACATTCTTGAAAAAATGTAGTTGTTATTGGTTTGATTTATATAAGTTGAGAGGAATTGTCATTAAAATCATTTTAGGGAGTGAATAGTGAAGTAATTACTGAATAATGAACGGATTATTAGCTCAATTGAAATGGCAATTAATATGTTGAAATTGGAATATGCAAATTAATTGATTTATAAACGAAAACCAATCAACAAATTCATCAGTATTCAAATTGAGGTATAATAATCTGTAATTTCAAACATTGTAGACTTATAAGTTTTAATTGATTGCATGAAATTGTATCTTTAGGTCCTACAGCAACTAATTTCTATTTTTTTTTGATTATTTCCACTCAAAATTGGTTATAACCTTTCACCTGGCTCGACTCATGGGATGAAGACAATATTACAACTGATATAGATAGAAATTGGGCCTTTCAGTTGTTTTTTGTTCAATGTACAGAAATTATAAACCATTTCCATGTCAAAATATCAATGTTTTTTCGACCGCTTCAAAAGAAATAATTTCAATAATTGTCCTATTTCACGATATTACAAAAAGTTGATTCGGAAACGATTCTTCTACACTTGGAGAAATAACGAGCACAATTATTGACAAAGCATTTGTCTCCTCCCTATAGATTCCATATCTGAAAATGATCCTGATAATTCAACCAAAGAAAGAAAAATGAGAGGGGATTTTGTTTCTTGTAACTCTGAAGTTGGTAAGATTTACTTTTGCACTCAAAAATATCTTGTTCCTAATATCAATAAACAGCATTTATCAACTCTATTTACATTCATGCTACGAATGTTACATTGTTTCAATGTTTACAAATATCAAATTTTTGACAGATTCATCATTGGGTTTATCGATATTATGTGTCGAGGTTCATTGACAATCGATGACCAATTATACATCACCCAATGAAAGTATCCATTATATGCATAAATTGTTCATGTAACTGACAAAAAAAGTTATTCTGTTCATCAAAGAAACATCAGCTTCATAGAAGAGTTGTTGATCAACGATAACATTACGCCAATAACTAAAAACATCTTTCAATTAATTCGAAAAAAAAACTCAGTTCGTTGATATGATATATGGATACATGAGTTGATGTAGAAAGTCATCGTATCAATAATATCGTCATTTGCCCATACTTTCTTCCGTTGTTTCAATGATCGATTCGTCGAGGCAATGTACCAGTTCTTCGAAAAGTCCGGCAAGTATTTCATAGAAGCAGGGCTAGGTAGGTAGCGGATGAAACAGGGTCAGTCGATCAGTGTTTATCTTCATGTGCAGAAGTAGGTGATTAGAACTAATTTGTGTAACAAGTGGAAGAAGTGTGTGAAAATCGCAAAGGAGCAGAGGCGGTTATTAGATAATTCAATTGCCCAAATGTTTGAAGAGATATCTCTTCAAATGTCTTCACGAACCGTTACTGTTTAGAAAAAGAAATCTTGAAAAAAAATTCGAAATGAAAAATTCGTGAGATAACTTTAGCTTTAGTTACATCTTCATTTCATTAGTTTCACATCTTTCTGGGAATTCCATTCGAGGGGGAAGCTATACAACAAAAGAGTCATCATGAAAATTGCCTTTAACATTGTTGTGATCAAACACAACAAAAAATATATGTAAGTTTCCGATGAGGATATATTATCATGTTATGCTCATTTGATAATATACACTCTTCATTTCCTTTTACATATAGTGTCGTTTCGTATAAGTAAATCTTGACTGATGCAAGTACTACTTATCATATATGATTATCCAAACTTTTTTCTTGTTGCAGGGTCCTCTGTCGATTAACTATTTGGTTATGAACCCGAACTTCACATGAATTTTAAATTCAAATTTATCTGGTAACATATATTTCAAATATATTCATCATTTAGATATAATATTGATTAATGTACTAATATTAACTTTCTGTTACAGAAATAGATGCAGAGACTTGCACAATAATATTAGTGCTGAACAATTTAACAATGCAAAGAACGCGGCATCAGTACTTACTGAGAGATTTGAAAACACAAGGAAATATACCAAACATTTTCAGGAAGTGACCATTTTATAAGCAGCCTTATGGATTCAGATTGGTAAAAAAATTTTTGTTAATTAATTTTTCACTCGCTCAACATTTTCTTTATTTCCCAGATTTCAATATACCTAGTCTTTGGAAAATGAGTATAGGTTGTGGACATCGTATGCTACTCTATTTCCAAAGATATGAAAGTTTCTACCGTTGAAGAAAAAAGTGAGAATTACATCCTAGAAGTTTGGAGCCGAAGATAGCCAGGAAAGTGAGTTGAAATAATAATGAAAAGTTTATTTCATAGAGTAAAGTAACAGAAAAGTAATCAATTAATATAAAACATCAAAAATTAATTGGCGCTGAAGTGAGTGAGTAGAAATCATCAAATACAGTTAAAGTATTTATTTGTAAATCATATATCATTGGATAAAAAGTGTCGTTTCAACGTCAATTGTTAGGTAAAGAAATAAAAAAATCAATAGTTCATTGATGAAGAGCATCAAGTAGCGACAGTACATAACAATGCGAATATAATATTGAAGTCAGAAAAGAATAAACCTATCATCTGAAAAAAACTAACAATTGGAATCTGTAACGATTCTTATCAAAAGAAATATTTTCTGCAACTCATGAATATTTGAACTGTATACCTATGTTAATTCGAATGTTACTAACATGCATGAAAAGAATGAACAAGTGTAATGATTGAATTTTCCTTTACAAATAGTCGCGATGCTGCAATACTTTGGAATTTGCATGGTTATTTTGTGCTCCCACCTAGGCTAGTTCAGAAGAATGCTCTGCCCAAGAGTTGGAAGATTATATTAGTGATTCAATGAATCATTGTTTTGCGACTGATATCTCATTTTTGATGAAATATTCATTAATTCACTTGTACATTTTTTATTATATATTTTAAATCAATATATGTAAATATATTATTTTAACGACACTATACAATGTTATTGTTGTTATTTCCGTCAAACGGCTGCACCCTTACGAGCACAACCCTCAAAAGTCATGTGTGAGCTGGGGAAGAGGTAGCTCTTACTTTTTAACGTGTAATGTCATGCATCATAAACTTCATACAGTCGGGACAGCTTGCCACTAAGCTAAAGTTGTTCGGAACCCAATTTTATTTACACTGTAGGTCACGGATCTCCCTTGTTTGCATAGATAGGTCACACTATCCCCAATAAAATTTAATTTCGGGGTGAGTGTGACATGCAATGGAAAAATGTAAAAAAGAAACTTCATGAAAAAACGACAATCTATAGTCAGATTCATTGTTTAGATAGAAGAAAAGTGTATAAAATGAATTCTTACCTTAGATTTTAACAATACAATCAAAGCTTGAAATAAACTCGTTATACTCGTTCGGGTGGATGAATTGTAGGTTAGAAAATTGGGGAAATTATTTGGATTTCACAAGATCTCTTTGGTATTTTAAATGATGGATATGTAGGCTTTTCGTCAATAGATGGCATTGGGCTGTCGCCCGGTTTAGCGAAGATTGAGAGCAAACTCACACTTGCCCCAAATTCACACTTACCGGAGCTTACCTTACTCATGATATTTTGACCCCCCTGACAAAAAATCGAAAGGGCTGACAATCTTTTTTTTTCTCATCAGGTTGTTCATTACCAACGATTTGGTAAGCAGTGCAAGACTGCAGAACGAACGGTACGGTTTTTATGGTACTTTGTATGTCGAAATTTCATGAATACACCTGACTCTTCAGGTTTCGACCTCTTTCACAATCATTTCATTACTGCTTTTCGATGTAGTAGATCACTACCAACTATTCAGTATGTAGTGCAACTCTGCAGTACGAATGGAACGTTTTTTATGGTACTTGGTTCATTGAAATATCATGAATATATCTGACTCATCAATTTTCGACCCCCTTAATTAAGAAAAAACTGAAGGGGTCACAATAATTTTATTACTGCTGTTGAAAGTAATAGATCATTACTGACAAAATAGTATACAGTACAATTCTGCAGAACGAACGGAAAAGATTTTACAGTACTTTATTTCTCGAAATATTATGAATACACCTGATAATTCAATTTTCAACCCGTCTAATAGAAAAACTGAATGGGTGACAATCATTCCGTTAGTAATTTCTCATGGAGTGGATCAATACCAACAATATGGTTTGTAGTGTGAGTATGCAGAATAAATTATTTACGGTACTTTGAATGTCGAAATATCATGAATAAACCTGATTCTTCAAGTTTTAACCCCTCTGGCAAAAAAACTGAATGGGTGACAGCCATTTTATCACTGCTTTTTGATGGAATAGATAAAAACAAACAATGAAGTATGTGGTGCAACAATGCAGAACGAACGATACGTATTTTATGGTACTTTGTTCATAGAAATATCAAGAATACATCTGACTCTTCAATTTTTGACCTCGCCAGTCAAAATAGCTGAAGGGGTGAAAATCATTTTATTACTGCTCTTTGAAGTAATGGATCATTACCAACAATTTGGCATGCAGTGTAAGTCTGCAGAACGAACGGTACGTTTTTTATGGTACCTACTTTGTTCATAGAAATATCGAGTCTTCATTTTATTGACTCCATACCTACATCACAATTTTTGATTCTATATTTCCTACTCTATTGACCACATTCTATAAACAGTTTTATCTAGTTTCTGACGCAGACTTTCTGAAGTGTTTTGAAATCATTGCCATTAATGATCCTACAGATATATCGATCTTGTCTCTCGTTCTCGGTTCTGTATATAACGGCAAGGTTATTAAAAGACGGGCCTGTGGCTCTAACGTATTTCTTTTCATGTTTTTGTGATTTTTTCCTCATTATGTTCTTGTTTTATTGCGAGCCTTCGATCTGAATCTTCTTGCTTTTAGTTGACCTTTCAATACCTACTATTTTCCAGTATTTCTTCGAGCCTTAGATTCTTATCTTTCTGTTCAATATTATTTTTTTTTGATTATTTTTGAGACTCCGATGTCTTTCTTATATTCCTTTTAACATTGCTATTTTGTAATCTACTTTTTTCTGTAGTTTATAATGGCAAATTATGCCGTATTTACATAACATTAATATTTTGACTATTAAAATAAACGACGAACTGTTCAATTATGGATATTGTGATTGAATACATTGAATAATTGAATAAAATCATTATAGTAAATGAAATAGCATTGAAAACAAATTATGCATACCTACTGGGATTAGATTAGAGATAATTAATCCTTTCATAACTTGAATCATATTAAAAAAACAAAAATGTATATTGATATGGAAAATTGAAAACCAAATATATATAATATTCCTTTTCCGTTGACAGTTTATTTACGATGTATGTTAACGCACTCAAAATCGTTGAATAATGACCCCTGTTAATGAATGATTTTCTATTAATCAACGATTTACTTATATGCAACCCAACGTACATTGCTCCAATACATATTATATTTATATAGTGACCTGTGGCGTATGCAACCAAACATATTTATACTTACCTGCTAAAACATTCATTTTGAAATCAAGTTTCTGTGTTAGAACTATATGTCAATATTTATTTCATTGTTGTAATTTCTTAAAATCTACGCTTATTTTGAAATCAAAAGATGGATAGTGACAAAGTTCTGTAAAAAAAAAATCAGAAAACATCAAATATATCAGTTGAGTTGTCAGTAGCATTAATAGCTAGATAGTCACGCAGCCGGCTGGTAAAATGCTGGTTTGAGTCCTGAGGTGATAGCAAGGTCGAGGGTTCAATCCCCAAGCGGTACCATTTTTTTTTGAAAATTACGGTCAACGGAAAAGTTTTGTAACGAACTCGTGAATTGAAATGGCGATTAACAATCTCGAACATTAACGCGCTCGCTCCGCTCACGCGTTAAAATATCTCAATTGTTAATCGCCCTTATTAATACACTTGTTCGTTAAAAAACCATTAATATATAAGCTAATAGTATTTCGTTACATCTGACTATGGAAAATATTTCTCTGTATGCAGTTAATATTACAGTAGCAGCCAATGCTGAGGCCCTTCAGAAATTACAAAAAACATTTTATTTCATGGTAACCTTAGATAAAACGGTATGCCATCGAAAGAAACAATTCATAGTTACAAAAATAATAATAGAACTCCCTCGTTGTGTAGACTTACCCTAACTTCTATTTCTCAGGACTCAATCTTCCAACGGAAGACAAGGTTATGGAGCTCATTTCCTAAAGAGTTATTCCCGGAGGCATGCCTCCCTTAAAATTTCAGGAAAAAAACACCAACTTCTCCTTACATTCCAACGCTTCTTTCAATGTTTCCTGAACATTACCAACTTTTTCTTTTTGTATGAACTAGAAACGATGCCGAATGACGATCAGTTTCTTACATCGATTTCGGAGGAAAATTAGCCTCGAGATGCCCATAATGCCAACAAAAAGAAAGTGCAAATTAGAGATGAATAGTCAAACAATAGGAAGACTGGAATTAATGATGTGCTCAATTATTTCCTTGATACAGAGCATGTTGAGTTTCTCGAGGAAACAAAATACTTTGCCAATTATAAAACTTCACCGGAAAGTTCCAAGAAATTAAACACCATACGGATATTACCAGGTGGGATATGGAATTTTGATATGGCTTCCCCCAATTAACGTCATGAATTTTGAAATTGATGATCACTTTGTCTTTAGGTCAAAGTGCAACAATAGCTCAGGTGAAATGAGTTTATCAAGGGTTGTATATGGGAAATTGGCAGAGATGCAATAAATCCTATCTTATTTATCGTCGTAGGTACTTGTCACACCATTCAGATAAGACACAAATGATATGTGGGATTCCTAAGGGCTAGTTCATGTAAACGTGAGGTAAGGTAACGCAAGAACGTAATGGTACAGTAAAGGAAATAAATGTACGGTCTAGGTAGAATATATGTTTCGCAAATGCTAGTGAGTTTCAATTAATTATGTAGGCTACAGTACAATGTAACTCGATTCTACAGTCAAACAATGGCAATTGAAACTGATATAAGGTATTAATTTACCTCGGAATATATCGTTTTTAAAAGCCTTCTGATTGGTTAGAGATGAGAACGCAACGCAGAAAGTTGAAAGTTGGTCAACTTTTGCGTTATTTTACGTTTTATACCTTACCTTGCGTTCTATCATGAACGTGTCTACACGATTTTAATGTTTCAAATTTCTAAAGTTCGTGCGTTACCTTACCTTACGTTTGGATAAACTAAACTGTACTGATGAATTTCAACAGCTTTGAAAAAAATGGTATGAAACCTGAGTTACAAACTCCAGACCTATGTTTCTTACTGATATGATGTAAAAAAATCGAGAAAGCTCTTTGGGAAGAGGACAATGATGTAATGATCAAAATTATACTTTTCGAAAATGGAGATTGATAAGTGTCAAATTTAATGCAAATTATCATTGCTTACTTTCCGGAAGATCAATTTGGTGATGTATACTTTGGATCTGGGATAACTCCACAAATGAAAGTCCAAGTTATATAAATGTGTGTTTGGTGATTTTTTGTATACCCGCGTTTAAATGTATTTTCATGAGACTGATGAGTTGTCAGAATTCTGTTACCTATTTTGGAAGGAAAGGCCGAGAGGGGATCTGAAAAGTGAATTCGACGAATAGTACAGAGAGTTTTCGAGAGTTATTGCTGCGCATCGGAGACGAATAGATCGGATTTTTAACGATCAGGGTACAGGATGACAACATTTTAAAGTTTTAAGCTACCGCAGGACTCGAATTGACTCAGACTCGTATAAGATAGGATGGTGATAAATAATAACTGAAACGTGGATTTAGATATGGAAAATTAGTGTTTCCCCAGATGGAAAAAATAGGACAAGCTGCTGTAATTGATTCAAGGTTGAGTAAAAACTATCTGAAAAATTGCTGTAACTTATCACTAAATGTTAATAAAAATAATTGATACTCTCCGCAGTTGGGGGTCGCTGGCTGCAAGGAAAACCTGCTGGTCGACAGATGCATCACGCAGGACTCCGTGCAGTATAAGCGAGATATGGATCGATTATAGCAAGGAATTTGTTACAACATCGCATAAGGTTATCATGCATTTACTCAAATGCCTTGCAGTATCCGATCAAATAGTGAGATGTATTGGACAGCTGATGCCAATCTGGAGGCCTCGCTTCACCATAACATCTGGTCAAGTCAGGGTTTAAACAAAGCAGATTATCTTTAGAAGAGGCGTTTTTCAGGGAGACTCCCTCAGCCATCTTCTCCTCTGCATCTCCCTATTGCCATCATCCATTGCACTATGGAAAACCCTCAGTAATCGGAGGAATGAGGTCACCCATCTGTTTTACATGGATGACCTCAAATTATAAGCCACCGGAGAAAAAGATCTTCGTCAGACCTTAAGAGTGGTGAAAGAGTACATGCATACTATATCAAGATGGAGTTTGAGATCGATGAGTGTGCCACGGTTCATCTCAAAAGAGGACGATGCTAGGAATACGAAGAGGACGTTCAGCATTCTACAGATTCAGGATGCCGGAGATACTTATACTTACTTAGGGGTGGAACAACGCCACTTCCAAGAGGTAACTACTCTTAAAATCTCTCTCTGTGGCAAGTATCAGCAGATCTAGTCATCGGAACTGTCGGAGAAGAACAAATTTGCTGCAACCAATATGCTTGCCTTTCCAATTCTACTTAACTCCTACGTAAAAACCTACAGGAAAATGCATTTTTATAGGAGCTAGCATCCTAAATTGTCTGTTCCACGGTTATACTAGCCCAGACAACGGGGTGATCGTGAACTATTGAGTTTGGAGTGTCTAAACAACAGAATGGTACTGGATGGAGCCTGTAAAGTCATAAGGTGTTCAGATTCTCTTCTCTGCTAAAGCGATCATGAAAAAGCAGGGATTGGAGCATTTCTTTTCGAGGTAGCAACCCGTGCAGTCAATGAACTTGGTCTCGTATTCGACACTGAAAGGACGAACCCAAACTCTGTCACCGAGTTGGAACCCGTTCAACAAAACGCCCACGTCAAAGCTGAGGAGAGTGGTCCTGCAGCTACATTAGGATAAGCCATTGCATGAGGTCTTCTTCAAGTAAATTGGAAAAATTGGCTCATCCAGAAACCTGATCTTCACTTTTCTCAAGTCAATCAAGCCGAAGTCGGAAATCCATTGATTCAAAATGGCCTGCCAAGATGGTGTCTTCAACACCCTCGTCTACCGTAGTCGCTTACCTGAAACTAGACGTAGAGCATGTCTTAGGGCAGATAAGACCATAATGCATTTGGTGTCAGCCTGTCCAGCTTATGCGGTCTCAACCTATATCCACAGGCTTAACGCGGCGCTACGAGTGTTGTACTACCACCTACGAAACTCGTACAGTATTGACGAGACACCGGTGTTGCTTTATGCTCCGGATGATATTGAGTCCGTTGTGGAGGATGAGAACTGCAGAATCTATTGAGACTACTAATTTCCCACCTGCAAGCAAATACACGCCTGATGTAGTTCTCTTCGACTGTCAAAGTAGGACAATCTTCGTCACAGAGTTTTCGGCTCCTGGTAAAACGAATATTGTCCGAAATGAGAAGGAAAAACGGACTAAATATCGAGATGTACTCTTTGAACTTCACAGGCTTTAATGTTGATTCTGATAATAGAGGCCCTTGGTGGAATAATGGACACAATGCTCTCATTAAAAATCATACCGGCTGTCCGTATTGTAGCAGAAATCTTAGCCGGACGAATGCAGATGGCCGTAATTCTTGGTTCACTTGGTCTTTATTTTTTTTTTCATAAACTCTGAAAGGAAGATGTTTTTGTTTTATTTAATTTCATTCTGCTTGTTCAAAGATATATTTTGTTTCGTTCCTTTTTTATTTTCAAGTTTTTTTCACTCATTTGATTAATTATTATCCTATATCGGTTTTCCAACGATAGAGTATTACTTCTTGAAATAAAACAAAAACAAAAATTTGCACACAAATACCTCCTTTTAATGCAGGGATCCGAACCCAAAACCCGAATATGCCGAAAGAGACCAAATTAAATATTCTGAAATTACTTTCCACCCCTACATCTGGTCTGTCCTAGCCAGATATTTTTTTCAACATCCTACCAATAGAGTAGTGATAAGCTGCCTTTAAAGTTCCTACAAGAAAGACTTTTCTCTAGGTATCTGACAACTAGGGGTAGTCACACGGGTGATCGATCGAAATCACCCCCCGTAATAATAATAATAATAATAATAATAATAATAATAATAATAATATTTATTCATTCCTCATTCAAAAGTAAAAAATAAAAAAGAAGAAGAAACTTATTTTTATATAAGTACAATGACAAGGAAAACGTCAGAAAGTTTGTACAGTTAATAAAAAATAAAATAAAATAAAATAATATAAAATAAAATAAAATAAAATAAAATAAAATAAAATAAAATAAAATAAAATAAAATAAAATAATTATAATTTTATCAGTTAAAATTCATCTAGTGTGTAGCAATTTTTTTTCAATAAGGCTTTCTTTAATCTTGCTTTGAAAATATCTAAATTTGGTGAATTTTTTGTCATATCATCTAACTTGTTGAAAAGTTTAGGTCCAAGATAAAGAAAGCTTTTCTGATACAGAGTAGTTCTATGTGTATTTGGCACTAATTGATTTCTGAATCGCGTGGAGTACTGATGTTGCTGAGCAAGAAATTTTGATTTGTTTCTGTATACGTACCTACATAATTCATAAATATAAAGACCAGTGATAGTAAGTATTTTAAGGTTTTTGAATGCATCTCTATAAGATTCTCTCCATCCAATACCGGGAATAATTCTTACTGCACTCTTTCGCAGAATAAAGACTCTTTCAGCAGCTGTCCCAGTCCCCCAATTCAGAATTCCGTACCGCAAATGACAATTTATGGTCGCATAATACAAATTAAGTAGTATCCTCTTACTGCAGAAATTGGCCATAAATCTCAAAGCATAACAGTTTCTTCTTAATTTATTACAAAGTGTTTCAATGTGAGGGGTCCATGTGAGTTTGTAATCCAGCGTGAGACCTAACATCTTAGCAGTTTCACTAGATTTAACTTGCATTTCCTCATTTTCACAGATACCAAAGTTTTCTGAAATATTACCAATTGTGAATTTTATCAAGGACGTTTTAGATATATTAAGTGTCAGCTGATTTTTATTTGTCCATATTTGAATTTGTTCATATAAAGTCTCGGTTTTCCCTTTGACTGCTGATATATTCTGATCCTCAACAAGGAAATTTGCGTCATCCGCATACGCCACCACATGAATTGAGGACAAATTGTGGAAATATTTCATCAAGTCATTTGCGTATATCAAAAATAGTAATGGTCCAAGTATCGAACCCTGAGGGACACCCTGCTTAATGGTTACTGACTGACTACTAGTATTTCCAACAATGACTTTTTGGGTTCTGTCTTCTAAATATGATTTCAGTAATTTTAGAGAGACTCCTCTTATTCCGTATCTTTCTAATTTCTCAAGTAATAGCTTATGACCAACACAGTCAAAAGCTCTTGAAAAGTCTGTAAAGAGTCCACAAATATGTAACTTGCCATCGAGTGCATTTATTACATGCTCATTAAATTCATACAGTGCTGTTTCTGTGCTTTTATTTTTAGTGAAACCGTGTTGATTTTTAGAGAGGAGCTGGTTAGCTGAAAAAAACGACATTAACTGATTTTTATATTTTTTATAAAGGGCTTACGTATATTACACTAGACTTTCTGTCGAGTCCATGTTTATAGCATTCACAGTCTGATTTCTTACTACTTGTTCATTTTAGTTTCAATGAGTATCAGAGATTTGATTTGAAAATGCGTACGAGACAGGAGGTAGCAATTAAGCAATCATCAGTTGATCAATGTGATGTTGAAAACTATTTGTGTTAGGATGGAATACTGTGTGAGATCAGCTATTAGACGCAGAAGAAATTTGACCACCTCATGAAGAACAACCGAGCAGGAAGGGAGTATAATGAAAACAACAGCCTGCAATCTAGCATTAACAAATTGAAACAAGTATTGATCAAAAGTAGCTATGGTAATTATTCATTTGATATTTCCTGTAATATTTGTCATTCGGTATGACATGACACGAAAACAGTTAATAAAGCCATAAATAATTCCAGTGCCGCTGCACCATGATTAATTACCAACTTAAAAGTTTTATAATTTATGCAGTGGCATAATGAACACTGTATTTACACGTGCCTTTTGGCGAACCGCCTTTGTTGACGTTGAATGATTTCACAGTAGGAGTTTGAACAGGTCCTGGTGTTTATTCTCAATTATTGTCCTATAGCGAGCATGTGGAGAATATACGTGAGGAGACTAAAGAGTCATTTCGATAAAGGGCTAGACAGGGATATGAGGAAGTTTCGAAGCATACATATATAGCATTTTCTGAAATTTCACCTTGCTGAATATAAAAGTGATAATTGAACTCTACTCGATCACGTTTTTGAAATTGCGTTAGTTGATAAAAAGGATGTGATAGAAATTTTCTATTTCTTCTCATGTGATAAGTGATTTTAATATAATTACTTTTATTCATGGCTTATATAGGCCATAAAAGATATAATGGACTAGGTATATCATAAAGCAGTTGCCTCCAAATGATAAAAAAGAATGGACCAATCAACGATTCTTTGAAGCCTAAAGGGCCTGGCTGGCTAGTGCAGAACTAATAGATTAGTGATCAACGATCGAAAACAATCCATCTAATCATGCAGATTTTTGGAAGAAAATCTCAAATTGGTTCGACGAGCGTGCCCATTGAAAATAGTAACAATAGAATCCTCAGAAACAACAATATTCCTAGGAAAACATATACCTAGATCAAGGATCGAGCTGGCAACATCACATCACCAATGTAAGCAAGGGACTTTCTAATGGGTACTATGCTATTCTCCAGTTGAAGAATGAACTTGATCAATCGACTCTCTTGAAATAATACCTACCGTTTTAGCATAATCCAGTTCTATTCATTTGATTTTCTGGGTTCATTTATTACTTTTCTAATTAGTTATAGAAGAACCGTTGGTATTTCAAGTAAAAACTAAAAAAAGTATCACTTCTAGTGAGAAATTCATAGGTAAGTAGGTCAAAACAATAAATATGAAATAATAATTCATTCCAACACTCCCAGTGAATTATTATCATCTTGTATCCACGACTTTCGGTTCAATTTATTTATGTCAAAAGTACCTCAGGGCTCGGGTGTGGGGCCACTGTTATTCATACTATACAGTGTGCCCAAGATAAGAATGAACAGCATGGGGATATCGGAAACGGTAAGTGATACGGGGTCGATTAAATTAGAGAAAAGTAGCGCATTTATGTGCCTAATAATATGCCATTTAGAAAGTTTTAATATTCCGAGTAGTTTCGGAGATATCCGAGAAAAACCGAAATTTGAGAATTTCGTTTTTATTTTCTCCTAGCTTTATTTTCAAAGGAAATGTAAAACAAATAGCACTTTGCCATGGCCACTTTTTGAGGACTACACGATAACGTAAGCAGAATTTTTCTGCGACGTTTCGTCTTTTAGAAAACATCATCAACTTTGTATTTTTATATGGGCCGAAACTAAAGTATACCCTGTATACGACTCCATATTTCATTGTGAATACAGCAACGTATCAAACAATATGATTTCGGAACAATTTCTCGCGCAAAATGTAATTTAGTGATTACTTAATATGTTTTTCTTCAATTTTAGATAGTAGGCGCTGGAAAAAATGACATATTTTGGTACATGAAATAAATTGATTAGTCCTATTTATACTAAATTTAAACTTACCACTTTCCAGAATTTTTGCGTTGTTGAATACAAAGATGAGTCGCCAAATCAAAAGTTTACTTTATAAATGTAATTGTAATGTAATAACAAGGAGCTGATATGTATTACAGGAAACAAACAGAAACTTATAACAAGTGTTCAAATAACCCGCCGTTATTTTCTAAGCACAAGTACGCTCGTCTCACAGACGAATTTAAAACTTGAGTTAACATATTCGGACAAATATTGTTAAAGGAAGCAGTTACCAATCTTAGCAAATCTTCTTCATTTTGAAAATTATGATTAGAGTACACTTGATTCTTGATATGTCCCCAAAGGAAAAAGTCTAGTGGGGTTAGGTCGGGGGCCCTTGCAGGCCAGGGTGTATCACTATGAGTACCTATCCACTGTCCTGGGAAGCGACGGTTCAAATAATCACGAACAATTATAGCGTTATGTGCTGGAGCACCATCTTGTTGAAACCAGCAGCTGTGAGTAACCGCTAAAGGCAAATTATCTAGAGCATCTTCCAAATCATTTACTAACAAATTTATGTACCGCTCTTTTGTTAAATTGTTTCGGTAGATAAAAGGCCCAATTACATTCGTACCGAGAATCCCAACCCACATGTTAAAACCGAAACGATGTTGGTGTCTGGACACTTTGTGTACCCGCGGATTTTGTTGTGACCAATAATGAACATTCCGCCTGTTAAAAATGCCATTGTTGGTGATCATACTTTCATCAGACCAAATTATTTTGAAAGGGAAATTTTCATCGTCTTGGCATTTTCTAGTGTACCATTCACAAAAGGTTCTTCGCCTTGCATCATCACCTGGCCTGAGTCCATGACAAATCCTAAATTTATAAGGATGATATTTATTTTTTTTTAAAATGAAGTGAGCGGTGGATTTGGCAACTCCGGTATTATCTTCAATGGTGCGAGTAGATATCTCAGGATTTTCAACAACGGCCTGTAACACATCACGCTGACTTTCTTCATTAGATTGCTTTTGTCGGGAAACCACAGGTTTTTTAAATGGTCCGTATTCTTTTAAATTAAAAACTAACCGTCTAAATATTGATTTACCAGGTTGTCGCCTCTCTGGATACTTATTAGAGTACGCACGTTCAGCATCAACACAATTTCTTTGGCACACAATGTAACATGACAACATATCAAATTTTTCAGTATTCGAAAAGCTGCCGTTTTCCATTTTTAACACAAATTAGGTAGGTAGCGAGATGTAAAAGTAGGAACGAAAATGTGTCAAAAATTCTACCAAACTACAGTATTATTATGACAACGGAACAATATGTGTCATTTTTTCCAGCGCCTACTATCTAAAATTGAAGAAAAACATATTAAGTAATCACTAAATTACATTTTGCGCGAGAAATTGTTCCGAAATCATATTGTTTGATACGTTGCTGTATTCACAATGAAATATGGAGTCGTATACAGGGTATACTTTAGTTTCGGCCCATATAAAAATACAAAGTTGATGATGTTTTCTAAAAGACGAAACGTCGCAGAAAAATTCTGCTTACGTTATCGTGTAGTCCTCAAAAAGTGGCCATGGCAAAGTGCTATTTGTTTTACATTTCCTTTGAAAATAAAGCTAGGAGAAAATAAAAACGAAATTCTCAAATTTCGGTTTTTCTCGGATATCTCCGAAACTACTCGGAATATTAAAACTTTCTAAATGGCATATTATTAGGCACATAAATGCGCTACTTTTCTCTAATTTAATCGACCCCGTATCACTTACCGTTTCCGATATCCCCATGCTGTTCATTCTTATCTTGGGCACACTGTATACCAAGTAATATTTTTTTCATGTGTTGCCCCATTTTACTGATCTTATAAATTTCAAAAAAACTAACGAGTCGCTTTAATGGAATCAACTGGAAACCTTGCCGAAAAATAGTTCATTAGCAACATGTTAGAGTTGAATTTTAGCAATAGTCGACATTGAAAAGTTTTTAAAATGCAATTATAAGTTTCCGGCGCTTCATTATACGAAGATATAAACATAATTACATTTCCGTTCAAACCGGATACGTTGAAAATGTTACAATTGAAGTACTTTATCTCACTCAAACGTTTATCACATAAGAAAAAAAAGTTTATGTTAAATCAAGTAATGCAATTCCTGTTAATTGAATTTATGAGTCATGTCTGGTAGTTTAGAAGGAGATTCGATGATACCTGTCGCTTCTATCAACATAATATTCGGAACTTTCGATTTCACCAAACTTTTACATCGACTTGGTGCGAACATATTTTCAATTTTGATACGTCACGGTTTGAGACTTTAGAGCGGTTGTGAGGATCACCACGAACGTGTGATATTGTCATTCGTGCGACGTTTATTAAAACAGTTTCGAATCAAGACAAATCATGAAAAGATGGTGATTCCAATTATTTTGACACATGTTATGAAAATTTACAAGAATTCAACCTGAATCAATCTCAGTTGAAAAAATACCTAATTGAAGAAATCATCTGTACAGATCAATTTCTTGTTATAAATTGTTGAAATCGTTATATCTGCCAACAGGGTCGGATATTTACGCCCAAGGCCAAACTTTCAAAGTACGCCATACAGAGTGTGAGTGAGTGAGTGTCAGGAGAGTGTGAAAAGTAATTCACAACTTTCGTTAAAGTAGGGCTCTTCAACCATCATATATTTGTAATGTAACATGGACAGATCCAATAATTGTCTTTCTCAATGATAAATAAACGATAATAATGAAAGGATGTTAAGCAATAAATTGGGAAGGCCTGCTGCCTACTTGATAAAATTGGGGTTCCAGTCATTTTCAGAAAAAATATATTTCAATACAGTGCATTCATAAGTACCTAGTGTTCAGTTTTGAAATGTTTTTTCATCAATTTATCGAGATAAAAATTATTGAAAACGCCAAAATTAACCACCGAATTCAAACGACAAGAAGAGGCGGGAACGTGACGTACTTACGCGAGAGATTTTGATTAGTTATACTCGTGATGTTAGCCTTGCAGATAAAATGCCTGACAGCGTTACCATATCGCAAAAAATATGATTTACCAGAATATACTATTTTCCTCATAATAATATCATTGGTACATATTTTCGATATCTTGAAATATTAGCTTGGTAATTTTTGATAATTTATTTTTGATTCGTGTTCATGGAAAATAGTATTTTCATTTCTTCTTCAAGAAGCTATTCATGTACCAACTGTAACTCCTACAAAACCTCCTTTGGATTCAGGGAACCCTAATCTGTGGTACAGGTAAGTAGATATTACAATGATACAATATACCTAAGTGAATGAAAAATCCAATTCAAATATCAATAATCCCTTGTCGACTTGAATCTAATTGCGGTGGCTATATTTAGAAATTTGTATGTATGAACCTGTATTACTATTTCAAGAAGCTTAATAATTATGTACTAAAATTTTCAGGGAAAAATGCAAATAGTGGTGCTGCGACTAATTGTCAACTTGACAACTGTGCATACTTCAACTTGTCGGTAACATAACCTGTACGTTGCAGCTAAGATGTCTAGAAAACTTGGGGTATGTACTTATAGCTGTAAAAGTTTAGGACAAAATGAGGGACTTTTGCTTACTCCATTTTGTGAGATCATTAGAGTTGCAGATGACGCATGATCTCGGTAACTTGAAAATAGCCATTAATGAATTACTAACAATTAAGTTCAATTTGTCATTACAGGTAATTACTTTCTAGCTTTCACACAGACTTGGCAACTGCGGCGTCCCTCAGTCACTCTCGGCTTTGTCCGCGCAATCCCAAACTTCAGCCAATCGTATTTCATGAAGACAATGTCGTCACAGCTGAGAAGCGTTTAGATTTATGCATATCTACTGAAATCACGTAATTCAAAATTTAGAGTGAATAAATGATTAGGACTATGTTATAAATTGCCCTCCATTACAACAAGAAAAAAAAGTGCATATTTTACGATACTGGAAACACCCATTAGCTATACAATGTCTTTCAAAAGTATCGAAACGGTCTCATATTTTAGAAACGACCCTTAGAAAATTTACGAAAATTTGGACAGGGCGATTTTTGATGATGCCCGATTCAACGGTGATATCGACAATGTTACCAAATTAACAGTTTTCCAGATAATGAGGGTAACATGATATTTTCAAATGGAATACCCTATTTGTTTTCATTGAAATCAATTCAACGACGCCACATTACTCATGTGTCCAAATATTAGACTTTAAATTGATGCAGTTTTCGAAATATGACAACATAGCTTTTTCGTTCAAGTCTGGGAACGTTCCAATATTTTCAATACGGTTCAAGAAAAAATCGTGAAATTTTATACAAGATGGTTTTTGATGATGACCGATTCAATGGTGATATCAGCAATGTTGTCAAATCGAAAGTTTTTCAGATATTGAGGGTAACTCAATTTTTCCAAATGGAAAACCTTATTTATTTTCATTGCAATCAATTCAGCATCCAGTCGTTACTTATGTCTCCAAATACCAGATTGAGAATTAATGTGGTTTTTGAAATATGAGAACATGGTTCGCTGAAGTGTCTGCGAACGGTCCAATAATTCCAAAAGGGCTCGAGAAAATACCATGAAATTTCATACAAAATGGTTTTTGTTAAAACAACTTTTAAATATTTGAATTATTTTTCAATTGAGTTTTGAATCAAATAATAAAAACTGAAAACTATCTGACCAAGTGCTCAAAATGTTTGCCATCATTTGCTAAACAATAGCCCAAGCAATCTTAAAATTCCTTCAAGGTATTAGTTAGCATTTGGGGCGTGATTGAAAGAGCTGCCCGACATATTTTATTTTTTAAGATTTTTTAATTTGTTGTTGCTCAATCTACATCAATATAAAATCTGATAATTAGATGTTGGTTCCAATTATGGAAAAACTTTTGATTTGGCAACATTGCCAATATCACCATTGAATCGGGCTTCATCAAAAACCAGCATGTATAAAATTTCACAAATTTTTCTTGAAGCGTATTGAAAATACTGGAACGGTCCCAGACTTTTGAATGAAAAAGCCATGTTGTCATATTTCGAAAACTGCATTAATTCGAAATCTGAGATTTGGAGACATGAGTAATAGGGTGTCACTGAAATGATTGCAATGAAATCGAATTTGAAAAAATTGATGACCTCAATATCTGAAAAACCGTTGATTTGGCAACGTTAGCGATATCACCATTGAATCAGGCATCATCAAAATCGTCTTGTATAAAATTTCACGATTTTTTTTGAACCGTATTGAAAATATTGGAACGTTTCCCAGACTTTTGAACGGAAAATCCATGTTGTCATATTTCAAAAACTACATCAATTCAAAATCTGATATTTGAAGACATAAGTAATGAGGCGTCGCTGAATTGATTACAATGAAAACAAATCGAGTGTTGCATTTGAAAAAATTGAGTTGACCTCAATATCTGAAAAACTGTTGATTTGGCAACATTGCCGATATCACCATTGAGTCGGGCATCATCAAAATCCACCCTGTCGAAATTTTCATAAATTTTCTCTAGACCGTTTCTGAAATATGAGACCGTTCCGATACTTTTGAAAGACACTGTATATTGTAACGTTCGGGAGCCAGACCTGTTTAACGGACCTTACCGCTCATGTAATGTTTAGATAATTCAGCTCATGACATCATCACATTCCGGTCCCCAGACTTTCGAATTGTTTTCGATAGGTCCATCTAGACGCGAGCGGAACAATGAGAAATATACGGGAGTATTCGAGAAGAACTCCACCCCGATATATAAGCAGTGCCAGTTTATCCTATAAGCGGAGTAAGCGGCCGCTTAGGGCCGGGACCCTCGAAGGGGCTCGGTTGTGACACGATTTTTTTATAAGTGTAGTATACCCAGAAAATTTTATTGCTCTCTCTGTTATGCATATAGAAAGTGCCAGTCTAGACCTAATAGATAATGACGAATTGATTAATGCATTCTCGAAGAAAAAATCGAGAAAAAGATTTGTTTGATCTTCGTGTAATATCATGAAAGATGGGCGACACTACTTGACGGAAGATCATCAAACTAATAAAGAATTATGGTGGATTACGTAATCCAATCTTCCGCAAAAAACCTATACAATAGGTATGGTATTGTATGCTATTGTATAGGTTTTTTGCGGAAGATTGGATTACGTAATCCACAATAATTGTTTATAAGTTTTATGATGTTCCGTCAAGTAGTGTCGCCCATCTTTCATGATGTTTCTGGCTTCATATTGAAGTCGACACGTAGTCGGAGTGCATTTCAATCTGGAACCCAGAGATGGCGCTGAATTCATACTTCAGTGTTTGTCTCAGGGATTTCCAATTAGGACGAAAGGATTTTTCGATTCAATTGGTTCGAACTAGCCTTCGCTGATGATTGGCAATGACCATGAAACCGGTACGGAGGTGTTCCCCCAATTAAATCGAAAAATAATTTCAGCTTTGATATTTGAAATGCATTGCAAAGTGGTTCTTCTAGAAAACTTTGCCAAGTATTAAACAGATATAATTCAACGGTCGTAGGAGGCAGTAGTTGTTTTCTGTTGAATACTTGCCGACGACCATACCTATTGTATAGGTTTTTTGCGGAAGATTGGATTACGTAATCCACAATAATTCTTTATAAGTTTTATGATCTTCCGTCAAGTAGTGTCGCCCATCTTTCATGATGTTTCTGGCTTCATATTGAAGTCGACACGTAGTCGGAGTGCATTTCAATCTGGAACCCAGAGATGGCGCTGAATTCATACTTCAGTGTTTGTCTCAGGGATTTCCAATTAGGACGAAAGGATTTTTCGATTCAATTGGGTCGAACTAGCCTTCGCTGATGATTGGCAATGACCATGAAACCGGTACGGAGGTGTTCCCCCAATTAAATCGAAAAATAATTTCAGCTTTGATATTTGAAATGCATTGCAAAGTGGTTCTTGTAGAAAACTTTGCCAAGTATTAAACAGATATAATTCAATGGTCGTAGGAGGCAGTAGTTGTTTTCTGTTGAATACTTGCCGACGACCATACCTATTGTATAGGTTTTTTGCGGAAGATTGGATTACGTAATCCACCATAATTCTTTATTAGTTCGAGTAATATAGTTTAATTATATATTATACCAAAGAAAATTCTTTATTTTACTTTTCTAGTTTATTTCAATGATTTTGGTTACTCTTCAATATTTTGTTTATTGTCATTTCGTTTTTAATGTAACTGTGATCCTATGTACAATTCGAGAAAAATATATATTTTCGGTTTATCGTTTTTTTAACAGAATGCTTTTCTATTTTACATATTTTATTTCATGTTATACCAAAGAACATATTTTATTTCACACTTTTATTTAATTTAATGTTTTCTCGTGTTTTTTACACATGGAATGTACCTATCTATGTTCCTATGTAATTTATTTGTCGAAATACAATTTTTATTTTTTATTGTAGACACTTTTTTATCCAGGAGAGGGCCCGCTTAGGGCCCGTAAGCTCTTAAAACCGGCTCTGTATATAAGCCGAACGCTCAAGATTAGTGGATGAGTCAGTTACAAAGTTCGCGAATAGACAGAGTTGGCTTAGCCATAGCGAGAGTTATAGTTTACGAGTTGAAATAAATTAGCGATATGGGATTTCTTAAGTAAATAACAGTTTTGCGCATTAAGGGTCAATTAACTGAAGACTGATTGTGTAAAATGGACTTATTTCTCGATCAAAGACAATAAAAGACAAAATGTTTTATAGGAGAATTTGCCTGGTTGATTTGAAGGTCAGTGAACTGAAACAATAGTTAGATAAAAGAGTTAGAAACAACCGGAAAGAAGGCCGCACTTCAGAAAAAAACTAGAATTGCTCTTAGTTCGATAATGAATAAACTAGAAGAAATTACTAAATCCCTGGAAGAAGAACTCGAACGAACCTCGGTGAGTCTGGAAGATCAAGTTCTAGAAAATTCGACTAGTTCGAAGGAGAAACTTCACAAAATTTGAAGTCTGGTGGAAAACTAGAAAATTCGGTGTGTTCGGAAGATAAATTACAACAAATTTCGAATAGATTAGGATAAAATCTACTAGACAATTCGAATAGTTTCAAATAATAACTCCAGGGTAAGCTCACAGAAAACTCGGAAGGATAGAAAAGAGAACTTCGTGGTGTGCGAATCGTTTAGAAGAAAGACTGGGAACTGTCGAGACAGAGATAGGCGGACTGAAGACGGAAATAGGAAAAATCAAAGATCAAGTTGAAGCAGAAATGGACAAAATGAAGAAAACAATTCGTGACAAAATCAAAGATGACTTCGACGCTGAAATAGATATAGTTCTACAATATTCTATATATGAAGAAAAATCTTTATTTAATTTTTTGTTCTCATTCTATACTCACACATTCTACATTTTCAGGTGCCAATTCGAACGCACCATATACTCTATACATTGAGTCGAAAGTAAACATATTTAAATGACCCCGTAAAACTATAGGGATAAACTGAAAAAATACTAACGGCGCCGGCGGTAGTAGAGAGGGCAGAGAGGGGACGGCGTGGGCGTGGATGTGTCAGTTGAATGATGATGAATGAGTCATTGCTTCTTCTTGAGGACGTCGTGTTTTCGGTTTTACCATTGAATTATTGAAAAATACTTTTAAAGTTTTCCCGGTAATCCCCTTCCAGCCTGCGCCCCATGCCATGGCCTGTACTTCAACCAGTTGCACCCTTACGAGCCCCCGCTTCAGAAGTCAAAGACTTGTGCGAGCTTGGGAAGACGTGTCCCTTACTTTTAACGTGTGATGCTATGCACGAAACCAGTGACCATGCTGGGAATCGAACTCACGCCCATGTGATTGAGAGGCAAGCGGTCTACTATCACGACCACCACGGCCCATATGAATTTTTATGTTTGACCCGATTATTGGATGTGTATGTAAATTGATGCCTATTTTATTCAAAATAATAATATCCCAAACACCCAAGCAATACAAGCAACAGAAGTTGAACCACATACACATGCCTTGACGCTGATAAGGCTTAGAGTTTTCCAGTGTTGTAAAAAAGCCGCCCTCATCTCATCTTATGATTATTTCACCTATTCTAAACTGTGGACATCACTGCTTGAGAAATTCAATTCGCCAAGAGTTGTCACGGGAGATAGACCTCGAAGTTGTAATAATTCTCCTTCGTCCTAATTGGTGAGTTATATAAAATTGCTGCCTTCGGGGCATAATTCCATGTTTGAACTTGTTTTCATCTAGTGCACGTTCACAGCAGATATATACCGTCCGAAATTAACTTTTATTTTCGCTTCATGATTTTTATTGGCGTTGGTTCTAAGTGGAACTGAAATATGGATATTTTTCTTACATGAAATGAAAGTTGAGTAGTTTCTACTGAGAAGAGCATTTTGAAGTAATTGATTATTACAATGTTTTGACGAATTTTTTTCTATTCGAGCAAAAAATTCATTGAAGTTCGCTTAGTTAGCATAATCTGGATTGATAAATCGATAATCTATAACAATCGTCATGAAAAATTAGTAATTGCAGACCTATATTACTAACATCTAGGTACATTTTCTAGTAGTCTCTGAGAAAATCCTTAAATGAAGAATGTCACTGGGTCTGTTCAATGATTTGAAACTTTATGACCGTGTAGCCGGAATGTTCAGAAATACACCTGTTTTTACTTCATTCAAATCAAGCCAGTGGTGTTGAAGTTATGACAGTTTTAGTTTCCGTCCTTTTCAAATATTTCGGCGAGCGCGCCATCCTAACGTGACGTTGTTTTACAACACAACGTACCCACCGTACACTCATTCATTGCTTTGCTATCGGATGTTCCCTATGTTTGACCACAATAACGTTATTAGCTCAAGTTTTTATGTGAAACAGTATTATAATAGTGTTATAAGTATAATATCAGATATGGATGAAATAGTACGCCTTATGATTGTAGCTGCTAAACCAAAATTCTGTGCAAGGATGGCATTACGTTGATGAAGGCCATTTTTTTGAAGCAGTCTTTATATTTCTTGGTTTGCAGTGTGCAGTTTCAAAAATATCATTGTTGAGGTATAACTAGTAATAGTTGAGGTTCTTTGGTAATGCAGATAAGAGCTGCTCTTACCATATACTGTTAATTCATTTTCATCTGATTTCGAAGGTGATGTATCTTTCTCGTATACATATACCGTTGCTCTTATATCTAACTCGACGAGCCACCATGTTGCAATTAAAAAAAAATATTATGAAAATTCTATAATCAAATTTCACATAGCTGAAACATTTTGACCGATAACAGTAAAATTGTATTTTTACATACATTTTAGGACTAAAATTTATTATTTTAATGTATCTGTGGCCCTCTAGAATGAAAAATTTATTGAGAAATTAATAAAAAATTGTCAGAAAACGTAACAAATGATATATGGTTGTATTCTAAATGTCATATGGAAACAAAAAAAAACTGAAAATATACCAGTTATTCTTTTAAAAATCGAAAGTTTATGTCACCTCCGGTGAATCCGGAATTTGCATGAAATTGAGTTACTTGTTAATAGAATAGTGCTTGGTTTCCATTTTCTGGATATCATGTTTCAGGTGGAAAGTTCGATCACCCTGTAATAGTTTTTTGAAAATTCGGTGGACTTGTTCATGACCTGTTGCTTCAGGTGTATTCTGTGAAAGTTCAAATTTCCTACTGTTACTATCTATGAGTAATGATTTTTTCGGAGTACTTAATGCTGTAACCGTGAAATTTTTCAAAAAAATTAATATCTCGAAAAGTAACAATTTTCGTTATAGGCATTGTTACATAGTGCGCCTAAAATCTGCTGGGAAATTGAAACTGTTCTCCATATACTCCTAACGAAAGCTCGTCGTGAAAGACCCTGTACCTATATCTATTTCAAAGAATTATCTTTTTGCTACCATAGAGTGAAAGATGCGATGTCCTTTCAGAATGTTGAAGTAATACAGGTTTCCATGTGAAAACAATTAGTTTTAGTTACTCGAAAATAGGGAAACTCTCTCTTTATTTCAGATCACCCTGTTTCTTGTTTTACGTGAATCTGAATGTGGCTCATATTCAAGCGCATAGCTTGGATACATGCATACCCATGCAAATTCATTAATATTCCTCATAAGGTTCTGTGGAATTATTCTCTTGTATCTGATCGCCGAAAATAAAAAAGATCAAATGAAGCAAATTTAAATTTAAAAAATATAGATCTCCAATATCATTTTTATTTCAACTTTCGTTAGCCTGGTAGTTACGGTCCGAGCGATAGTATTGTGATAGCATTTTCTTTAACTAGGTACTTTTCTTGGAAAAAAAATTGCTTCCTTTCATCAGAATTTTCTTTGCCTCTAGACTCTAGTGGATTCAAGAAGCCCAGTCAAATTTTAGGAATGTCCTTCACTACTGAAAGTTAGAACTTCAACTCATGCAACTACAACGGTCATATGTTCATTCGTTCATAATCTGATTTACACGTCATTCTGCCAATAATTTTTCAAATGAACTCCAAGTAGAAATATGACGTTTGTGTTCTCTACAGTGTCGCTTTATAGATTCATATTTATGTCTATCCGGGGCATATTTCATCGAACCATATTTATGTTAACCATGAATCCGCATGAAACAAGAAAATCCTTTCAACCTCAATACATACTTCAAACATTCCTCACACACCAAAAAGGAAATGCATGTTACGATAAATAAACTTTTGGAGTTTGATCGCTTTGTTCATTCATGTGGAAGTTTTGAATACGTACCAATGAATAATGGTATAAAGGACATACCAGCACAAAGTAAAATGATATTAATCAGCCCTCGAGTACACTATAATTCACAGAATTGTGGGTGCATCCGATAGAGCTACCTACTCAACTCTGCTCCCATTCACACTAAAATATCGTTACCGAGCCTTGAAAAGGGTATCATTCCCGAGAAACGGTTGTTTCTTCTCCAGCGAGGTTGCATGAACTTTTTGAGTGAGTTTCGTATAAGTTGAGAATTTCGGATATTCATTCTAATTATAGTCTTGTAAGTGACGATATAAGAGGCCCTTTTCTGTCCTCTTCTAACATTATGTTATAAAGAACATTGGGGGATATAGACGGTATGCAACGAAGTTGATAATTCTCAACGATCAAGCTAGTGATTGATATTTTCATCACTATAACCTTGATAAGTCTCCATCAATACAGGCATTTGATAAACAATATTTTATGTTTCAGAAAAGTCGATAGGTAACGAAATACAGAGACCCAGTTTCAAAAGAGTATCACGGTAAATTCGAACAAAGTTTTAATTTTATTTCAGAAAGTATCAAATAAATGAATCAAATTAAATCGACAATGTCGAAGTACTCTTCTCTCCACACGTTTCCACAAAGTGGAAAAATATGGCAAACAACATGAGCACTTCCAATTTTTGGTAGAAGGAAGTTGCACAAATATCTGTCAGATGTAGTACAATGTCCATCGTGATATCAGCCAGAAAAGTAGTTGTTTGCCAGATATTTGCCTTATTTTTCCACTTTGAGAAAATATGTGAGGTACTTCAACATTGTCGATTTCATTTACTTCATACACTCCAGTAAACAAATTTCGAACTCTGTCCAAATTTATCGCAATAACTTTTCCTGGGCGAACTGTACTCATCAACAAGAACGGAGATCTGTCTGGTCCAAAGAACTACAGACCGATAACTCGCTTGAACGCATGTTATAAGATGTTCACACGCATCTTATACATGCGAATACTCTCCGCAGTTGATCCGGTGTATGAACGGATATATGAACAAAGAGGGTCAAAAAAGCTCACTGGCTGCAAGGAGAATCTGGTGATAGACAGTATCACGTAGGTCTCTGCAATGACCAGGATCGATGATTGCAAGGCAACATTTGGTCAAGTCAGAGTCCAGTTATCTTCAGAAGGGGATGTTTCAGGGGAACTTCCTCAGCCCTCCTGCATCTCCCTATTTCCATTGTCCGTCGCACTACGGAAAACCCGCAGATATAACTGGGGCACATCCAGCAACCGGAGGCTTAAGGTCATCCATGGATGACCGCAAACTATAGTTATCCAGAAAAAAGGATCTTCATTAGTCGTTAAGGGTGGTGCAAGAGTCCTATCGGAATGGAGTTTGTGATCGACAAATTTGCCACGGTTCATCTCAAAAGAGGACGATTACGGAAGCATCCTACAATATGTAGATGCCGGAGAGACGTATACTCACCTAGAGGTGGAACAACGCCTCACCCAAGAGTTAACCTCCATTAAAATTCTCTCCTCGGCAAGTATCAACATAAACTCCGACAGATTTGATCATCAGAACTGTCGAGGAAGAACAAAGTTGCTGCAACTAATATGCTTGCCACTCCGATTCTACTTTACTCCTTTGGAGTGATGAAAGAAATGGACTCAGAAAGAGTTGCGAAAACTCGCAAAATGATGCATCTTCATAGGAACTTGCATCCTTAACCATCTGTTCCACGGTTATACTTTCCTAGACAACAGGGATGCCTTGTACTTGAAGTGTCTAATAATAGAATGATACTGGATGGAGCCTGTGAAGTCATCAGGATTTTAGATCCCCTTGCTTAGTATGCGATTATGAAAAAGTAGGGATTGGAGCATTTCTCTGCAAGGCAGCAACCCGTCCAGCCGATAAACTTGGTCTCGTATTCAACACTGAACGGATGAACCCAAACCCTGTCACCGAGTTGGAACCTGTTCATCAAAAAGCCCACGTCCTAGCTGCGGAGAGTGAGAGTCGTCTACAGCTATATAAGAACAAGCCAATGCATGGGATCTTCTTCAAGAACATTGGAGACCTTGGTTTATCCAGAAATCTGATTTTCGCTTTTCTCAGGTCAAGTGGGCTGATGTCGGAAACCGAGAGATTGATAATGACCTGCTAGGATGATGTCTTCAACACCTAGTCGCGTGATGTGGGACAGATTTCATCCTGTTTGGCTTATGCGGTCTCAGCCTATATCCACATGCATAACGCGGCGCTACAAGCATTGTACTACCATCTATGACACTTGGACGGTATAGACAAAGCACCGGTGTTGCCTTATTTTCCGTGGGATATTGAGTCTGTTGTAGAGAATGAGAAGTGCAGAATCTATTGGAACTACTCATTCTCCCCTCTCAGGCAAATGCAAGTCAATAAGCCTCGACCATCAAAGTAGGACTATTTTCGTCATAGAGTTGTCGGCTCCTGGCGAAACGAACATCATCCGAGAAGAGGAGGAAAAACAGACAAAATATCGAGATTTACTCTTTGAAATTCGCAGGCTTTACCCAAACCATTTTGTTCAAATGGCAGTTCTGATCATTGGGGTTTGGTGGAATTATACCCGCTTGCCGTGATGCGGCAGAAATTTCAGCTGGACGTATGCAGAAGGCCGATATTCTTGTTTCACTCTGCCTACTAATAATATCGTTTATTGCCAACAGTTACCCATTTACAGGAAAAATTATTCAAAAAGGGAAGTTCAAAGTGTGGTTAACAAGTGCACCATGCGGTTGAGTGTAAGTATATCTGTACTTGTTCTCTGTTCGTCGACTTTGATCATCAGTTCCATGCAGGAATATTTTTTCCATTGAATCTTGGAACCTCAAACATAAACACTATAAGGACTGTCCTGGTCCGTCTTCATGTCATTTTATGGAATTCTAGATCTCGATGTTTTCCTTTTCATGGGGATGGATTCTCGTCCACTTGAACACTTGTATAATGATATACTATTATGAAAGGTTTGTTTGAAAGCAATCAATTCTGAACAGGTCCTGCAACTTTCAGAATTTGGTTTTCTACTTGACATATTTATTTGGCAATGAAAATGAAAAACACGTGCTAAGAAGGAAATATATGCGAGATAGAACGGCAAATGACTCAGATTGCTTCGATAACTGATCATGCACGTTTATAAGAAAACATCAATACCTCATTCAGCTCACAGGGATATAAACCGCTCTAGTAGTAGTAGTAGTAGTAGTAAAAATGGGAAGGCTGTTATTACAGCCAACCAAGTAGGTCCCCATGGGCCCTTTTTGCCATCCCCTGCTCTTCTCATGCATGGAGAACACCCGCCTATGGTTTCCACCGGCCTTGGTAGGGCTGGTTCTCGATGGGCGGTGCGCCAGCGTTGGATGATTTTATCACCAGCTACCAGTCCCGCAGTATCCAATCCGAGACCCTTCCCAGGCTTTCATTGGAGACTAGTTCTTCATTTCTCACTGCGAGCTCTTTCCATTCGCCTCTTTGGTAATGTCCTGGTAGGGCTGGTTCTTGATCAGATGGCGCGATTCATTCACCGGCTACCAGTCCCTCAGCACCCGATCCCGATCCGATTCCCCTCCTGGACTTCCAGCGAAGAGCAGCTTTTCCAGTTCCCGCGTCGTGAAAACCATGGTAGGGATGGTTCTCATCCGGACGTAGTGGCGGCCGCGGGTGATTCTTCACCGGCTACTAGTCTCGCAGCACTCAATTCGAGACCCCTCTTTAGCTTCCACTGAAGGCAGATTTCAAATTTCTCGTATCACTCTGTAATGTGTGAGTGGGTATGTGTTGAGTGTAAAGGAAACGTATGTTTTTTTGAAGTCGGTGTACGGTTAGCTAGGGCCCACGGGTCGCTACTCCCATTGACTGCAACGCCTCAGCCAAATTTTCAAAAATATTGCCATGACAGTAGGCAACTTGAAAAGTTACTATTTTGTTGTTTTAGTATGAGTTCGTAGAACGAGTAGGGTGTTTAACGCGTTTATGAAACCCTGGGATATCCCAATTATTCGTGGTCGCATGAAGTCGTCAAAAATTATTGTAGAAATTGTCAGTATTGGTTAAAGTCTGCTGAAATACCATGAGCTAAACTTTTCATAATTTCATTCATCAGTCTCGTTATATAAGTACCTACAAACTTGAGAAATTCATAGAATAAGTATACAAAGTTGTTAAATTCAAACCAAAAAAGTAATAGAATTTCACTACGAAAAACAAGATTTGGTCGTGACGGAGTTTGCAGATTGGGAAGTTCCATCATCTGCGGCAATCAAGCTTTCTTTCACCTTGCGACATTTTTCGATTGTTCTTTGATAAAGAAGTGCACAACAAAAAAATCGTGCAGGGGATATTACTCCAGATGAGATATTTTGTTTCATCGAAGTTCCGAAGTTCTTCTACTTTGTGGTCCCGTGAAAAAAGATGTATTGGCAAAATAGGGATGATACCAATCACAAATTAGTATGTGAAGCTATAGTGCGCGACAGATTTCAATATATTATAGGTAATATTCCTTTCAATAATTAATATTATCTTTGTTGGCTCCATAGTAGCAGTGACAAAAAAGCTCTCTCACAATACTGGGTCCATTTGCACCAGATATTTTTCCCAATCTTCGATTTATTTGTTGCAATCATTGAATTACGTTCCAGTCAGTGTGAATGGAATGCGAATAATAGAACTGGAGAGAATAGTGACGTTCGAGGTTCTTATTCAAAATGTCGTTCGAAATTCTTTCGGAGTGTACTCCAGTTCTGAATTGATTTCAAATTCGATGCGATTCTTTGTTTGTTTGACAATGCTATGGAAAAGTTGAGATGATAAATTCTGACGGTAATTGTTCAGGACCGAGCAGTTGTCACATTCGTCGATCTGGTCTGGTAGGCCACAATCTTTATTGCTTTTTGGTTTTCATAATGAGGTACACTTTATTGTGATTACATTCTCTGTGAATACTATTTGTATATCGACACTTACGAATACTCTGTCCAACAGTTGTAATACACAAAATATGATGTATACATTAGATTACAATATCTTGAATCAAAATAAAATAAAAAATTTAGTAGCATAGTTGAAAGTCATGAATTTAAAACAGGCAAAGTTGTTATTAACTCGATAGTCCTACCGTCCTTTTGAAAGGACGCACTACTAACTATTTCTTTCCAGCTAATTCTGCTACTGGAGTACAGGTGATCAACACAGAATATGAAGTGTTGAGAAGGCACCTACAGTACAAGTTTCCAGTAACTAATATATTGCCGACAGTTAGACACGTGTGTTTGTTTGTTATTTCAGTCACCATTGACGATGAGTAACTCTAGGTAGGTGATTGCTGTTGATAAGAGTAATTACGATCGTTAAATTTCATTTCCAAGTAAACTAATGAATAATTAACCCTTTCATTATGATAACCTCGAATTTTCATTTGAATTTTGCAAAATAAATGGCAAGAAACAACACCGTCCTTTTAAAAGGACAGTAGGTCTATCCACTGCTATTTACTACCTTTTTTTCTAGTTATTGGAAAAATCCGCTGACCCTTTCCGAGTTGCTGGCAGAATTGGAAAATGATGAGGATGCTGTGCTTCCAGAACCAATAGTGATTTTTCCTCCAGAAAATGCCAACGAAGGTTATGACACTGATGAATATTCAGGGGATGAGAACGTCGTTGAACCTAATAATTTACTTGGAGCACATCTGCTAGCAGAAATTGAAGTTCAAATGCCATCAGACTTAGAAGAAGAACTTGGGCAGGCATGGGATAGTAACGACGACAAACCTCTATCTACATTCGTGGAAAGGAGACCAAAAAAGTAATAGAATTTCACTACGAAAAACAAGATTTGGTCGTGACGGATTTTGCAGATTGGGAAGTTCCATCATCTGCGGCAATCAAGCTTTCTTTCACCTTGCGACATTTTTCGATTGTTCTTTGATAAAGAAGTGCACAACAAAAAAATCGTGCAGGGGATATTACTCCAGATGGGATATTTTGTTTCATCGAAGTTCCGAAGTTCTTCTACTTTGTGGTCCCGTGAAAAAAGATGTATTGACAAAATAGGGATGATACCAATCACAAATTAGTATGTGAAGCTATAGTGCGCGACAGATTTCAATATATTATAGGTAATATTCATGGCAACAATCACAACTAGATAAGTCAGATAAATACTCCAAACTGAGACCCTTATTTGATATCCTGAACAAGAAGTTTTTCGATTTTACTCCACCCGAGGAAAACTACAACACAGATGAGTCTATGATTCCATATGGGAGGTGTGGCTCGTGGTGACCAAAATTTGAGTGAATATAGAGTATCAATAAGAGGAAAAAATGGAATATTCCGTTGTTTGCTCACTGCATAGACATGGCTTTTCAACATTCTTGGTAATGGTGTAAAGCTGGAACAATTAGAGTTCCGAAGATCTATAGCTATGCAGCTTCTGGAAACCCACAAAAGAAATACAAAAAGGGGGCCTTCAAAACCGCCTAAAAATTCTCATGAGTTTTCTCGTTATGACAGAATAGACCACCTAGTTCTGTACAACGAAAATCAGCGACGATGCGCTGTATGCCACAAAAAATCTAATTTCATTTGTCGAAAGTTTAACGTTGGTTCACATCCAAAGAATTGTTTTGTAATATATCCTACAAATTATTTTGCATTGTATCTATGATGATAAAATAAAATAATTTTCATGAACATATTATTTTATTACATAGTGGTGGATAGACCTACCGTCCTTTTGAAAGGACAGCTTGTCTAGGCCAGTCGTGACTTTTTGAATTTTTTTCATTATTTTTGTTAGATACTACCCCCTTCATAAAACAAAAATCACAAGAAAAAATTAGTTTCAGGGCTGTATGGGTTTAAACAATAATGTGAATTAGGTCAATATAAGAGTAGTTTTTACAACAACTCAAGAATTTTTCATGGTTAGCCTGCAAATACTGACTCTTTTAGTGTAGTAAATCAGTTTTCAAGTACTAATTCCTTTCATAATTGTTAATCTGAATATCGTATTCACATTTTATTGAATAATATATGGGGCAACGTTCTGATGTTTGGTGGTGTATTCAGAATTCAGGTGTAGGAAAACTCAGGAAACCTATATCACCACTCACTCAAAGCTAGCACCGGACTTTGGGATTGGCCTCTAGGCAACTCACGTCACAATGCTTTTACAACAAGGTATGTGGCCGCCTAAAGAGATTTTGAGGAAAAATATTCTCGCATACTGACGCCTCGAACCTCTGTCCGAAGCGAGCCGGACGCTCTACTGTCAGATACCTTAGCCTTTGGGCTACCGACTATACATTCACACTATAGATATGAATTGTATGTTACTTCCTTGGAACATTTCATCCACTGAAAAGAAAATGAATTGGTGAAGACATACATAATGCCATATTCAACGAATGAATGTCCATAGTGTTCTCGGAATAGTGAGTACGGTCATCAAGTATAACGTCAGGATTTTCTGTTTGAAAGGTAATAATGAATTCCCACGAAATCACGCCATTGTTGGGATGAAAAGTGAAATATAGGATTTAAGTTGTTTCTGAAAATAGTCTGACACCGACCAAAATTTGGTGATGAGAATACACGTGTTGGAAGTTTTGATTGTAGATGGATGCTGCCTAACTAGAGTTCAGGCAACATAACGATGAACATTTACTTGTTTCATGGTACTGTTTATGGAAGTAAGATTCACACCAGGAAAATATTGCTTTTTAATTTGTGATGTTATTATAACAAATGCTTTCTTTATAATTGAATTTTGTTACATTGGATACGACCGAGCAAAATCGTTAATTTTATTGAATATATGGGAACTTGGGCTCTATTGTCAAGAAAATTTGAATTATATCTCACAGAATTGAAGATTTTCATCCCACCTTAGTTTCTCAATCGTTTTGCCTTCCTTGGATGCTATGCTGTTACTCTTTCTCTCCACAGGATGGAATTGGAACTCATCGAAAAATTTACTACATTCTTCGTTTCCAACTCATTGAAATTATCAATTTGACAATGCTATAAGAGCCCGTGCATGAACTTTTATAAATGAAAAACAGGATTCAACAACACTTACATATTTATACTAAACTAATTAACAAAATAAAAATAAACAATGAAATATTTAACAAAGGACATTCAGAAATAAGTAGTTATTGGAATTGATAATGAAATATCACGAATGAATTATAAACGAGGCAAGATAGTTACTATCATCTTAAGGATATGTGATACAATAATTCAGTTAGATCAAAATACGTTGACTACACTAAGAGTTGAATGAAAGAATCATAATGATTGATTTGAAAGTTGTTAATAATTTTAGTAATAATTTTAAATAACATTTTCGTTCTTATTAATTTTACCTATGCGTTTGCTTACATTCCTGAATAGTTTAGTAATCCTACTGATGAAGTTAACTTGGTTAACGAAATGCGCATCTAGAAATAAAATTACTAGTGTGGTGAAGGGGAAAACAATTTTTGTTCTCATCCTGACTGGTAAAAATGTGTAAATTCATAATCTGCATCTTCTATGACCACCGTACACCACTTTTGAAATTGACAGTTTGATCATTTATATCTTTGTAAAAAACCAAATGAAATTTTCGAATGCAGTATAATTAATTTTCTAATATATAAAATTCTCGTGTCACAGTTTTCGTTGCCATACTCCTCCGAAACGGCTTGACCGATTTTGATGAAATTTTTTGTGCTTATCCGGTATCTATGAGAATCGGCCAACATCTATTTTTCATCGCCCTAAATGTTAGGGGTAGTCCACCCCTAATTTTTTTTTTATTTTTTAGACAAAATTTTTAATTTCTATTTTTTTATGATACAACATACAAAAATACATATAATCCTCAATTTTCACCCTTCTACGATCAACCCTAATTTTTTAATAGCCATTTTAGTAATTTAATCATTTTTCCTCTCCGGTCGAAAACTGATCAATCGTCATTTAATTAGTTATCCCCGCCAGATGTCTACAGGTGTCACTTCTGACCCAGTAAACAGCACGGAGTAGGGATGAGAACGAAGCCGGTCTCCTTTCTTTCTCACTCCCTACACAGTTGTCGGCCATCATTATTGTTTATGCATCAAGAGTAGTAGTAACGTTGACAATTATTATTTTGCTATCTCAGTGTAACTCTCATATTAACTTTTAATCATTCCTATTTTATCAATAATAATTAAATTATCAATTTTGAGTGTATTTTGCACGATTAGTTAATCAAGTGATTTTATAACCTCAAAAGTACTCATATTTATATGGCAAAACAACGTTTGCCGGGTCAGCTAGTTTACTATAATTGTATCTTAGCAGCACTGCCCTAATTCTCAATAAATTAATATCCTTGCGAAAATATTTCAGAGCAGTTTTGAATAGTTAATCTCTTACTGCTTTCTCTTGAACTATTAGAGTTTTGATTCAAATTGAGAAAGATATAGTTGAAAAGTTTCATAAAAATATTGACAACCGGCGTCATTTTCACAGGCCAGAATTCTGTATCATCAAACTGAGTAAATTCTTGTTCCATTAATGAAATTTTAAAGTTATTCAGAAGTGCCAATGTTTGCAATTCTTAAGCACTTTTTGAAAGTGTTCAGTGCTTGTGAACCTTCTACTATTGTACGTGCTTGATGGAGAGCACTTCTTTGAGTTCTTACTCCTCGCGAAGGTAGGCTTTTCCGATTCATATTCGATGCCATTTATGGTGGATAAATGAACAGTTATTTTATTCTAATACAACAATGAAATGAAAAAAAAACTGGTGGTGACGTCTACCTAACCCAACCATATAAAATGCATTCATCGTTTTAAACAAGAAAGGTAGGTACGTCTGACGAGCAAAATACTGAAAATCGAATGCATGTAGAATTAACCAGACTAATTGTGAAAATATTCACACAGGAAAATGTCAGTCGAGTACCACTTATTTTATAAAAGGGTATGAGGGTACATGTTTGCAGGGACGTCACTGGTGGAGCAACACAATAACTTTTCCAACTAAGATATTTCATGTGGTTTCATACCCTATCAACCATGCCTCTTTTATTTGATAATTATGCAAACGATCTCTTCCATTTTCTATTTCCCAATAAATGTGTGGCTTATGCTGAAGATATTACTTCATTAAATACTGCTTCGGATGTAGAAAGTCTCTACACCACAATGGCAGATTCTCTCGATAAAGTACAACATTGGTTCATTGCCAACAACCTTAAACTGAACAGGGATAAAATCCAGCAATTTTATTTTCTAACAAAAAGGCCGGAAATTGCAAGTGTATTAAACTTCTTGGGGGGTTATAGAACATACAGTCTTGGTCGTCTCTATAAATCAGTTAAGGTTGTCGGTGGCGGTCCTGGGAATGGGAATTTTTTTCATAGGAGTCGATAGGCAATGTGAATTGTCTAGACCCAACGTCTTTGGTTTGCTTATAATGCGCACCAACCACCCGGGGTGGTGCTGTAGGTTTTCCGGGTTTTCCTACAACTGAAAAGTGAATACGTCACCAAAAATCAGTAAGTTGTCCCAGAGCGTCACGGAAAATAATAATAATAATAACCGTCCTCTATCCGCACAGTCTATGCCTTTGAGTACACTGTATGAGTGTATATAAGGGAGTATTATTATTATTAGCAATGCCTCAAATGATCAAGATATATTTTCCGTAACATGAAGAATCTTATATGCTCCAATACAGTTTGAACGTGTTACTTTCCATTTACAAAATGCAGAAAAGAGCCGTTAGAATTAGGTACTGCAAGTACTGGTAACAGAGATCAGTTTCAACCTATTTTCTCTTCTATTTATATATGCTACAGTGTTAGAGATGCGCAAGAACAAACGAGCTTTTCATCAACTCTGATTTTCATAATCACAGACTCGTGGAGCAAATCACTTGAGACCTTCGCAACATCAACAATTCAACAATGATCCTTAAGGTGCATGATTGTGACAATATTTATTTGTTTTTATGTTGTGATTGTTTTTTTTGAAGCTCATAGATCGGGAGATGGTGACACAAAATATTAGGTCATTTGTACCAGTATGGCGGTTCTTCAGTGGTCTAATTACGGACAAAAAAGAAAATGATGGTCATAGCGCTGGTACCGGCGGCCCAATTGCGTGGGCGTTAATCGAACGTGTCGGATAAATAACGAGTGTCGAACGATTTGTTCCACAAAAATGCTTGTATTTTCCGCTAGTCGATAAAAAAAGAAGTAGGCGGTAGCGTAATGCCATACTTCTACGGTGTGACTTACAGCTCGCCATACCTACACGAATACATTAATTTAATAAAAAACAATTAAATCATTTGTAACAGGCTAATTTTTGCCCAGTTAATCATCGTCGAGTAGCCATTAACGGTAACCACCTTGCCATACGTTTCCGATGGTTCCCAATGGCCGCCATACCACCGCAAGGGAATAAAATTTTTTTGCTATTCGATTTGTACCAGTATTGCATTTGGATTTTTGGAAAGTATTTGATAAAATGTTGCCGTTATTATATTTCCCATACGTCTAGTAGGGGGAAAAAGTGCTGCCATACTTGAAAAACTTATTTATTCGAAATACTGTCAAATATGTAAAATCATTTTTCACATCATGGAATCATTGTATTCTGTTCGTTTGGATGTGATTCTACATAAAAAAAATTATTTCAGATTGTAACCATGGGGCGGACGACTATCGGACTTAAGACAAGATGTTAAAAAAAATAAAATTTTGACGATTTGTACCAGTATGGCAATTGGATTTTTGGAAATTTTATGATACAATGTGACCAATTATCAAATATCAAATACTTTCCAAAAATCCAAATGCAATACTGGTACAAATCGTTTAACGAAAAATAAAAATTTTACTCTCTTGCGGTGGTATGGCGGCCATTGGGAACCGTAGTATGGCAAGGTGATTTCCGTGAATTAGTCTAGTCAACAAGTGCCATTTAGACCAACTTTTTTCAGCAGTCTCCGAAAATTATGATTGAGGTGTCATTCGATTCGGAATGACATCCAGATGATTTTTGAAGTTCCGCATGAAAAAATTGTAAAAGTTATTAACAATTAACTAAAAAAAAAAGATGGCTTTAGTATTTTGTAAATATCTCAAAAACTAATTAAAATTTTTTAAATCTAAAAAAAGATTCAAAAAGAGGAGGAAATTTCCTAAAAGAAAGCTCAATTCCCGGAATTGTAGCATCAATATTTATAATTTTCCCAGAGGGATGAAAATACGGCCGAAAACGGGTACTCTGGCTCGGGCAAGCCACACCCACTTTGGACACTTTAACAATAAAAATTATTTTAAAATACTAAATATGAAAATAAAAAATTGGAAAACTTCAGGCACTAACTGAATAGATTAATGAACAATAATCCGCTTGAAAAAAATTTTTATCACAATTTTTCAATTAGTTAATCAATAGTTAATTAATAATTTTTTTCTGCTTGAACATGAACATTGCAAGTGTGATAATTGTTAAACTATAAATTTAAGATTTTTTTCCTCTTTTGGAGCAATTCTTGAAAGGCTTCAGAATAGAACCCCGTTGGAAAAATTAAAAAGTTTTTATTTTTCAGTTTTTTATTAACAATTTTCGTTGTTGCAAAATTAAATACTTAAATTAATCATTGAAAAAAAAAATTTTTTTTAAATATTATCAATAATCCGTTTTTATGTTATCAGGAACTACATAGAAATAATTTTTTTAAATTTTTATCTCTAATTGTTTAAAAAAAATTTATAAACAAATGCGTTGTTTATAAGATAATTGAAATTTTTTTTATGGAATTTCAACAAATAAATTTTTACCTTATATTTTTTTTCTATTCTAATTTCTGTCACAAAAACAGACATGATTTTTTTTCTTTTTAAAATTTTTTTTTATTATTTTTTATTTAATTTTTAAATATAAGTTCTCTCTAACTTCGTCATTCTTACCTGGTCTTCATCCTTAAAATTATTATAATTTACAAACTAATGGAGATACGATGAAAATACTTAAGACTTATTTATTCTCCATTACATAAAAAACAAATTTAGCAGAAAAGTTTAGTTGTTACTTATTTATTTATTGAATTTATAGCAATTGTTGTTGAAAAATACTTAGGGAAAAATTTTTTTTTTGTTTTAATGCTTAAAAATCTTATCAACTATTAAAAATATGACTACTTCATTCAAGTATCTTATCAATTATTGTTCATTACTCAATATTTTTACTATAATTATAATTATTATTAGGTGACAATTGCTATAAATTCAATAAATAAATAAGTAACAACTAAACTTTTCTGCTAAATTTGTTTTTTATGTAATGGAGAATAAATAAGTCTTAAGTATTTTCATCGTATTTCCATTAGTTTGTAAATTATAATAATTTTAAGGATGAAGACCAGGTAAGAATGACGAAGTTAGAGAGAACTTATATTTAAAAATTAAATAAAAAATAATAAAAAAAATTTAAAAAAAGAAAAAAAATCATGTCTGTTTTTGTGACAGAAATTAGAATAGAAAAAAAATATAAGGTAAAAATTTATTTGTTTATAACAAATTGTTTATTGCATAAACAATGAAAAATTAAATAAAATGGAATTTTTTTTTATATCAGAAAGAAAGACAAATAATGATTTAAAAAAAAAATGGTTCATTAATATTAATTAGAAGCGGGAAAAAATAATTGTTAATTAACAAATGCGTTTTCAAGCAATAAAAAAATTTTTTTAAGGAACAATTTTTCTTTTAAAAATCATTATTTGTATCAAAGATTGATATTCCATAAAAAAAATTTCAATTATCTTATAAACAACGCATTTGTTTATAACAATTTTTTAAACAATTAGAGATAAAAATTTAAAAAAATTATTTCTATGTAGTTCCTGATAACATAAAAACGGATTATTGATAATATTTAAAAAAAAATTTTTTTTTCAATGATTAATTTAAGTATTTAATTTTGCAACAACGAAAATTGTTAATAAAAAACTGAAAAATAAAAACTTTTTAATTTTTCCAACGGGGTTCTATTCTGAAGCCTTTCAAGAATTGCTCCAAAAGAGGAAAAAAATCTTAAATTTATAGTTTAACAATTATCACACTTGCAATGGTTCATGTTCAAGCAGAAAAAAATTATTAATTAACTATTGATTAACTAATTGAAAAATTGTGATAAAAATTTTTTTCAAGCGGATTATTGTTCATTAATCTATTCAGTTAGTGCCTGAATTTTTCCAATTTTTTATTTTCATATTTAGTATTTTAAAATAATTTTTATTGTTAAAGTGTCCAAAGTGGGTGTGGCTTGCCCGAGGCAGAGTACCCGTTTTCGGCCGTATTTTCATCCCTCTGGGAAAATTATAAATATTGATGCTACAATTCCGGGAATTGAGCTTTTTTTTAGGAAATTTCCTCCTCTTTTTGAATCTTTTTTTAGATTTAAAAAATTTTAATTAGTTTTTGAGATATTTACAAAATACTAAAGCCATCTTTTTTTTTAGTTAATTGTTAATAACTTTTACAATTTTTTCATGCGGAACTTCATTTTTTTCAAAAATCATCTGGATGTCATTCCGAATCAAATGACACCTCAATCATAATTTTCGGAGACTGCTGAAAAAAGTTGGTCTAAATGGCACTTGTTGACTAGACTAAATGGCTACTCGACTATGATTAGCTGCGCAGAAATTAGCCTGGTACAAATGGTTGAATTGTTTTTTTTTTATTAATGTATTCGTGTCAGTATGGCGGGCTGTAAGTCACACCGGCGAAGTATGGCATTACGCTACCACCTACTTCTTTTTTTATCGACTATCCGAAAATACAAGCATTTTTGTGGAACAAATCGATCGACACTCGTTATTTATCCGACACATTCGATTAACGCTCACGCGATTGGGCCGCCTGTACCAGCGCTACCATCATTTTCTTTTTTATCATTCCGTAATTACACCCCTGAAGAACCGCCATACTGGTACAAATGACCCAATATTTTGTGTCACCATCTCCCGGTCTATCAATATTTCACCACTTTCTCAAACAATGTTTACGTATAAATACCTGAATGACCGCCAACAACATATATGTTAACGTGGTAAAATAAAATCTATCTGTCTATCAAAATTGTGAAGAATATGTAATGTACCGTCAGACAATATATTGGAAAATAACTTTTCAAAAATAAAAAATTCAACACTATGTAAAAATAAATCAAGTTGTTGCCGATATCTTTTCATATTATATTTTCTTCATTCGATGGTATGAGGACTCACACCCTGAAACATTAACATGCCATTTAGGACACCCTGCAAAATCTATCCAAAAGTTTTCGAAAAATTCATTCACCAATTTTTTATTTAATTTTCTCTTATCCCGGAAATGTCTCAGAGTCAACTCCACTAGGGTTACACTATAGACGCGTCCATGAACTACATTTTATGTGCTTCTATATTCACATGTTATGCTTGCATAAAAAAAGATCAGTTTCTGAACTCGTCATGAACTCACCTAACGATGTCGTGACACGAAATAATTATGAGGAATTCTGAAATAAGTCTGGACGACTGATTGCATTGAAACGAATTGACAATAGTACTTTTGAAGTATTCTTCGACACGAAAGGGGATCGTTGGTCGGAGATGTCCACTTCTGATTATTTACGACATTTCATGTACTCAGAGGTAGGATGATTGACTAGCGTTGACTGATTGATCGCACGACTGAAGCACGTCTTACTCTAATTGGATTGCTCGCAGTAGAAGGAGTTTTGCGTGATTCGTTCCATCAAGAGAAATAGTGATTCTTTGATATTCTTTCTTGAGTAAAGGAAAACTACGATAATGAAAAGGCTTTTGTACAATTCGATTATACAGAGAGCTTTTCATTTTTATTATACTTGAAGCGCTACTTGAGAAACGTCAATATGAGCCGAAGATATTGTCAAATATATAAAATCATTATCGAATTATTCAAATTTATTCAAGTAAATGCAAAACATGAAGATCTGTGAACTTCAACTTCCATATTCTGAATTCCAAACACTCAGTACTCATAATTCCATAGTTTAATTTTTAAGTTCATAGACATCAAAATTCATACAATTACAGGAAATAGAAACATAAAATAGCTCAAAAAATCGCAAACTTGCACTGAAGTCATAAGCAATTGTTCGGATGCTCTCTGATGATAATTACAGCAGGATCGAATAAAACCAGCGTATTTTTCCGACTTACTGATTTATTACTTTGTAATTACAATCTTAGAAAAATTAAAAACGTCTGTCTTACAAATTGTTTTATCAACATCTATGTTATGTTTCGTTGCCATCTCAATCATTAAAAATATATATATCAAGTGGCTCAAATTATAAAAAATATACAACATTCTCCCCCTTCGTAATGGGATCCCCATTACTCTTTTCTGACATCCAGTAGGCATATTTTTGCGACAGGTCTTCTGTAGGTTCCCATTATCGTCTTGACGTCCACTGTCCTTACGTTACTGTCGGCACCGGGAAAAACTGCTGAGATCATGCCTTTCAGCCAACAGTTTCTAGGTAGGTCTGCATCGACGATTATAACTACATCACCAACTTGAAGACTACGGGACTGTTTGTCGTACCATTTTGTACGATTCACCAAACTTGGAAGATACTCCTTGATCCACCTTTTCCAAAATTGATCGGCTAAAGTTTGGGCGATTTTCCATTGTTTTCTAGTAACCATATCGTTTTCTGACATCAAACAAGGAACAGGTGCGGCACTTGAAGACCCTATCAGGAAATGGTTCGGGGTGAGAGCTTCTTCGTCGGACGGATCTAAAGAAACATGAATTAGTGGTCTACTATTAACAATATTTTCAGCCTCAATGAGTAGAGTCGATAAAACTTCTTCTCTAGGAGACTGTTCTCTGAGTGTAACTCGGAGGGCTGTTTTAACGGACTTCACCAGCCTCTCCCAGCATCCTCCCATGTGCGGAGCCAGAGGACTTTGAAAAATCCATTCAATGCCCTTTGTTGTCATCTGGTCCACCAGTTTTTTCTGATCCATCTGTAGCAGAGCATCTTTTATTTCTCTTGCTGTACCCCTGAGATTAGTGCCATTGTCCGAATGAATGCGTTGCGGAGATCCTCTCCTTCCAATCATTCTTCTAATGGCTAAAATTGCGGAGTCGGTCGTCAGAGAACTGGCCAACTCCAAGTGTACTGCCCTGGTACTGAGGCATGTAAACAGCACACCATAGCGCTTTTCGTGACTCCTACGCAATATTACAGACATCGGGCCAAAATAGTCCATTCCTGTAAAAGTAAAAGGCCCGACAAAACTACTTACTCTGCATTCAGGTAGTGGGGACATTTCTGGGACTACTGGTTTTACTCGCATATTCTTACACCATTGACAAGTATTCCAAGTACTTCTAACGGCTGCTCTGGCACAAAGAATCCAAAATTTCTGTCTCACCTCATTTAGCACGAGCTCCTGTCCATGATGACCTGCTCTATCATGATGAAACATTGAAAGTAATCTTGTGAAATCATTTTTGGGGTCAAGAATAATATTTACACCGTCGTCAATATCTGCTGATGCCTTGAGTCTCCCATCGATTCTCAAAATTCCTTCAGCGTCTAAAACAGGAGATAATTTATATATCCTACTCTGTTTATTAATCGGAATATTTTTTTTCAAACAATTTATTTCTTCTTGAAAATTCTGATTTTGTGTATGTTTCGCCCATATTTTTTCCACTGCGTCAATTTCTGCAGGAAGTAATCCAGAACCATAAGACTTTTCACGCTTCAAAATTTTTGGTACTCGCAATATCCAGGCTGTTGTCCTCAAGAGTCTCAAATAAGACGAAAAACAAGTTATATCTGGAAGATAATTGAAAGCTTCATCATTCAGTGAGATGATAACAGTCACATATTCTTTTTTCATTTCCGATATATATTCTTTTTTCGTTTCAACTATTTTCCTATTGTCTTCTTTTCCATTTCTGAACCAAAATTCTTTGTCTTTCTTCAGAAAACTCTGTCCACCAACCCATCGGGAAAGTGAGGTCCAATCGCAGTTGATATTGTCCCGTGTAGCCTCATCTGCTACTTTTTCATCTGTTGGTATCCAATTCCACTCCGAAGATTTCGTGGTTTCCAAGATCTCACTGACTCTGTGACCAACAAACGCTTTGAATTTTCTTGCATCTGCCTTCAGCCAACTCAAAACTGTACTTGAGTCTGTCCAATAGAAAAACTCATGAATTTTGAAGTTGTGACTTTCTCGGATTGTTTTTGCTAAACGACCACCTAAAACTGCTGCCTGGAGTTCCAGTCTTGGGATGGACATAACTTTCAGAGGACTCAGTCTCGACTTGGACATCACAAAACTGACTTCAACAGAGTTTTCATTACTGATCCGTAGATATGCAACTGTGGCGTAGGCTTTGGAACTGGCATCACAGAATACATGTAATTGTACGTTTTGTGTTGCATTCGTCAATCCATACCATCTGGGAATTTTGAAGGATGCGATTTTGTTCATTTCATTCAACCATCTAATCCATTTTTCATTTGTTATATCATCCAAATTTTCATCCCATTCCAAACCCATTCTCCAGATGTCTTGCAATAAAATTTTGGCTTTAATCGAAAAATTACTCAAAAACCCAAGAGGATCGAATAGAGACATAATAATTTTTAGTACTCCCCTTTTGGTGCTTTTGTGTTTTCCTAGTAATGATTCAGAAATTTTCGTTGCCTCCAGTCTGAAAAAGAAATTGTCTTCATTCGGATTCCAGAACAAACCGAGGGCTCGCTCGATAGGCAATTCTTTTTCCAAATCGAAGTCTTTGATTTCTCTGGCTCTCAAATCAGTTGGAATTTCCTTCAACACATCTTTACTGTTGCTTGTCCAATTTCTAATATGAAATCCACCTCTTCTGTGTACTTCGATGACTTCCGAGATTATTTTCAGGGCTTAATCCAAGGAATCCACACTATCCAAGTAATCGTCAACGTAATGCTGTTCAACGATTACTCTAGCCGCTGCAGGGAATTCTAGTTCAAATTCTGTTGCATTTTTCCTCATGATGAATGTAGAAGAATTTGGAGATGATACTGCACCAAAAATCATGACGTTCATCCGGTATTCTTCGAGTTTCCCTTCTTCACCCCACCAGAAGAATCTTTGGGCATTCCGGTCTTCCTTTCTTATGTGAATCTGATGGAACATTTCCTGAATGTCTCCGGTGAATGCTATTCTTTTCTGACGGAATTTGAATATCACTCCTAATAAAGAATTCAGTAAATCCGGCCCTTTCAATAAATTATCATTCAAGCATATTCCATTCACCCTCGCAGCAGCATCAAAGACAAATCTGACTTTCCCTGGTTTCTTTGGATTGGTAACACCAAAGTGAGGGAGGTACCAACAGTTTTCATTCGAAATTTTATCATTGGGAATCATTTCCGCATAACCTTTATTTGAATAATCATCTAATTTTTTCAAATAACTTTGTGCAAATTCATTATCTTTCGACATTTTTCTCTCTATGGATTTCATACGACTCACCGCAAGTGCTCTTGATTCAACAAATTTTACCTCATCTTTCCAAAGAAGTCCAATTTCCCATTTTCCATTTTCCATTCTTCTAGCCGTTTCTTCCATGATTTTAACAGCCCTCATCTCTTCTTTAGACATTTTTTCCTCGTAGATCTTCACTCCGAGATTATCTAGCTTGAAAGACTGTTTGACTAATTCATGTAGATCATCAATTTCATGGCTCGTGTGAAGAATAAATGCGTTATCACTTCTTCCATGGAAAAAAGACTGCTTCACCAAATCATGAAGGTCATCAGGTTGGTGGCTCATATGGAAAATAAAATTATTATCAACTCTTCCTCGAAAACAAGCAATGTTACCATGGATTATCCAACCTAACTTTGTACGTGATAAAACGGGACTATTTTTGCCTCCTTCTCTGATTTCACGTGCAATGATCAAATCGATATTATCTTGACCAATAAGCAACTGAGGTTTTGCGTTCAACATCGACACAACATTTACCGAAGCTAAGTATTTCCATTTCTTGGCCAAACTTTTTGAATTGATAGTCTGAGGAGGTAGATTCGGATTACTTACTGTGCGAGCGTTCTTTATCCAATGATTTTCGGTTTCATCCTCTCCTCGAATTTGAAAATGTACCCTCTTGGAATTATATTCTTCGTTGGTCACAGAGTTTGTCCAGCGTAGTGTCAACGGTTCTGTTGGTCCTGTAACACCTAGTTCCTCTGCCAGTTTCATGTCGACTAAAGTGATAGTTGACGCCTCATCAAACAGTGCAAAAGTATGGATCTCACCTCTAGGTCCGTTTATTACCACAGGAGCCGCTCTCAGTAGAACTTTCTTCTCTTCATCCCTGGTATGATGGTGTATTTCTTCAATTTCCGAGATGTCTGCTCTAGTTTCATTCGGAGAATCTGTGTGAAGTAATTTATTATGAAATTTGGTGCAGTTGTTAACATTACACACTCTTTTCTTACGGCAATATCTAGCCTGATAACGGAAACCTAAACAGGTGAAACATACTTTATTTTGTGTCACCCATTTCCATCTTTTATTCATATCTAACTGTTGAAAAAAAAGTGCATTTGTCAATTTTATGGTTACTTTGCTTACAAAACGGGAAATATAATTCACTTTAATCTCGTTTTCTTTCGGTTGTCACACATAAATATTTCTTTTTTTTATCCCCTTCATCCGGAGAAACGATACAATTCAAAACTTCAGTCATTTCAGAAAACCAATTGGCAAAATCAGAAATAGAGATCACCCTGTGAATTTTATTTCATGCATTCAATTGTTTTCCCCATTCAAATTTTAGATTTGACGTCAACTTTGACACTATTTCATTCAGTAATTGTGGATTTGACAGATACTGTTGATTTTTCAAACTCGTTACTGTAATGGCTAAATTTTGGATGGAATAAGAAAAATCGATAATTGTTTCTGGTTTATCGTCTTTCAAAGGTCCAAATCTACGTACAGTTGCTATCAAATCTTGAATAATATACTCGGATTTTCCAAATCTACTTTCGAGAGTTTCAATGATATTTTCGACTTCAAAGGTAAAGTACAATAAAGCCTGAACAGTTTCTCTAGCCCTACCTTTTAAATATTTTTGTAGTCTTGCTATGTTTTCTCTGTCGCTAAATCCACACATTGCTGTAGTTTCTCGGAAAGCTCTCAGAAAATGTAACCATTCCGTCGGATCCCCAGAAAAGGTTGGAAGTTCCTTACTTATAGATTGCCTTGCTAGAAATTTCGATAGTTTCTGATCTTCTCTGGTGATATTCTCCTCAACGAATCCCCGTTTCTCATAACCAGTATTTATCCCTGTCTCACCACCTGGAGCAATTTTATGAACAGTACCTTCGCCCGACCTGAAACTTAAAACAGAAACTTCATTAATGGGAGTTTCGACTTCATCAATCCATTTTTGTATATCTTCCCTTTTTTGATTTGAGTTGTCAGTAGTTTGGTATTCTGTGGAACTTCTAGAACTTTCTTCAGACCGACTTCCATATTCCTCTTCCAATTCTACTCTCTTCAGTTGCGCTTCTTTCAAAATTAACCTTTTCTCCAATTCTATCATGCGTATTTCGGTTTTTAAGTCAATTTCAAGTTGACGTCTTCTCATGGTACTATTTCTTGACATTTTTGAAGAAACTTCTCTAGTTCTAGTTTTCGTTTTCTTTCCATATGATTGCGGATCGTTTACTGGAATGTGAACATCGGCAGTTGTGACTCTTTTGCATGATTCGTTGCAGTGACTTTCGCTTGTGGACGACGGGATCGTTTTCATCTCATTTTCCGGCTGATCACCATTATATCTCTCTTCTCCGTACCTTTCAGGAGGGACACCTTTATTCTTCCTTCGCTTCTTCTTATAGACATATTATCTTCCACGGACTTTTCAGTTTAGAGCTCGAAGGACCATATGTTCGGATGCTCTCTGATGATAATTACAGCAGGATCGACTAAAACCAGCGTATTTTTCCGACTTACTGATTTATTTCTTTGTAATTACAATCTTAGAAAAATTAAAAACGTCTGTCTTACAAATTGTTTTATCAACATCTATGTTATGTTTCGTTGCCATCTCAATCATTAAAAATATATATATCAAGTGGCTCAAATTATAAAAAATATACAACAGCAATCATTTTGTCGCCGTTCAGCGACCGTAAGAAATTCAAGCCACGCAAAAAATGTTTCTTTATAAATATTGCGAGAGGTTAAGATCTAGACAATAGTAGTTATTACCCGTCAACTTGTTCATTTTTAATGTTATGTGAATCAATAAATATTCCATTTAATAATTGAAATGAGTTCTTTCATTATTTGGAGAAATGGAGTTTCGGTGAAAAGATGGAAAAGAAGTTTCCGCTTTTCCATTTAATTATTTTAAAAATAACTTTGCAAAAAATAAATTTACTGAACAAAATTTGATGAACCGTTTTTTTGGACTGATGAATCAAAATTTGATCAATTTTTATGTAAAACTTAGAGGGAGCTGCGTACGCTATAATTATATAGTTTAATTGGGCCCAACTTTTTTGAGAGTGAACTTTTGGCATTTTTTGAATTGAGTCTTATTTTGACACCTATTCTTAGCAAAAAAGAATACCTGTTCAACAACGCTAGGTTGCTAAGAACTTGACAAAAACTGCGTGTGTGATACAACTCGTTGGAATAAATAAATTTTTCATCATCAAGATGCATCAAAATACAATGTGTTGAATTAATAAAAAATATCTGTTTTTCAACATCTTATGTTTTGACAATGAATTATTTCTCGATGACTCTTTGTGGAAGAGAAGTTGTTAATTTTATAGAGATCTATCACAAACTCGGTCGTATGATAATGTTCCTTTGCTTCATTTTCATCTCTAGAGTGAAAATCTATCACTTTAATGTAGGGCATTCGTTTGTAAAATGTTCATTTTCATATACATGGGTATTAAAATCTATATTCATACCTCAGGAGAAGTATGCTTTTCCTTCCGCGGATAGTTTGATGTCCTTGGTGTGTAAATAGCTATCAAAAACAAGCTTTCATTTATAAACTATTGAACTGAAGTTAAAAAAAATTGTTCTGTAACTTCTAAATATTGAAATAGTTCCCCAAATTTTCAACAGAATATTTGATTAAATTTTTTGTATAAAAGCTTATTTTCAAAATGATTTACTTATTTACGTTTACTTTTTCTGTGATTTTCATCATCAGAACTTGTTCAATTATTTGTCTCAGGCGACCTGAATGAAAAAATACAAGCGCTCTGAAACGTCTCGATAACATATTTTTTCAACTGATGGCAGTTGGGGTTTTGTTGAAAGCTGACTGAACAAAAAACCGAGAACTTATTTGAAGAAGGTTTTTTTTTTGATGGGCGTTCTGAGATCTGACTGGTAGGAAAACGGTTTATGGTTCTCAGGGGAAGGAGGGAGTATGACTTTTGGGGTTGAAAAAGGTTCTAATGACACCATAACAAAACTATTAAACTGAAATTGGAATTTTTTTTTAACTCTAGTCAGATATGCTAAGATTTTGCCAGAATTCGCGAATCTTACTCGTACTTGTACCGAACGCGTAAAACATATGTGACTGTATACCAGATGAATTGTTTTAGAATACCAGCATTGGGAGACTGAGATTATCTGTGGTTTTTTGTGTCAACCCATTTTATACTCCTGGATCGAAATGGTTGGATATTAGTACGAATATCAAATTTTTTTCCTAATCTCCCCAGAACCCAACTTTCTCAGAAATCATCAGTGTCTGTAAGATCTTTTAATTAGGGAATTTGGCTTCAATCGAGATAGGCATCTGTCAGTATAGGCGTTGCTGATAAATTCATTACTTTTTTTGTTTATTAAATCTCTTTGAAATTATTTGGGCTGTATACGGTTAAATAAAGACTTTGTAATTTGTACTTATATTTCAATATCTTTTTCTCTTGTGGCATTATTCAAAAAACTTTCTTATGTCATTTTACCTTTGTTAGCTATTTAAATTATTAGAAGAAATCATTTTTCCAAGGGTAGAGTATACTTTCTAATTTCTCCAACAATCTGAAATACCTGAGCCAAGATCTAGTAACTAGACCAAAGTAATCGAAATTAAATATTATCATACTATCTGGGACCTCCGTAGTCAGATAAACTTGCTATAACATCCAATAAAATACGAAGTGGTGACTGTCTGCCCACATTCACATTTTGGTATATCTCACGCACCAGTAACCATTTCGAAAGAACTAGGATTTTGAGATTTTTTTCCCTAAACACCTGTAGAGTCAGTGTACCTGCAGAGAAGCAGAGAAAAAGCAAAAAGACCCCCTTCTTTATTTATATAAAGGAAAGGTGACACGATTTATTGCAATTTGCGACAGCGGTTACACTTTGATGACAGAGGTCAATTTGGTTCCCAGCTATTACAGTGTGAGGTTAGTATGAGAAAGGATTACAATAATTGTAAGAGGCCATTGAGACATATCTTGGGTGGATGTTCCTAGTTTCCACCCAGTGAATTATGATGGCATTTACTACTCGATGTATTGATAGCTTTCGGTTTTCTTTCGCGTTTTATTTCTCCTTCAGTTTCCTACAATTTTCTATGAATATCATATCCAAAGATAATAAAAAATGCCAGGTAACATCGGCTTAAATTCCGAGTGATTAACTATGATCATACATATTGAGTTATTGATATATTTTTGTCTGGTATATATAGCAAACACAACGTTTCAGATCGATAGATAATTTTTCTACAGACAGTACTAATAGCTGTTGAAATGGAGTCCGACTTTTTCAGGTTAAAATGAAAATATCTCTCTTCATCATAGACACTGTTCATATCTTTTTCTTCATTTTTCATTCATTGTTATTTCTGGTGTTGCAATAAAAACATCCATTTTCCTTAGTATCATTATACTTTTTACACCGGTCGCCTATGAAGAAACTTTATGACGAAAATACCGTCAAAGAACGTTCCATAACGTGGAGAAGTTGCCATGAAATACAGATTTTCCGGTATAAATGATTCCAGGGAGTCCTAAACCAACAAAACAGTTTCATTTTCTTGAAAATAAAACGAGCTCTCGCCCTAATTACTAGGGGAAGTGGTGTTTAACGAGGATCGAAGCTCTCCCTTCGCGCCCGATCACACAAACCGTTAGTCTCTCGGTGTACCTAGTAGCCTAAATTGTTTCCTAATTGTAGGGCAAATAATGTGTTGATGATACACGGCAACACGGAATAATTTTCCGTTTTCATTAAACAAAATTTGTTTGTCAAGAGATTACTTGGTGTTCTTTCAATAGTTATTCTCAAGATATAATTTCGCGTTACTGCACGGGGCAGAAAGGGATATAATACCATACTCTTCAACGAACGTATAATAATAGCTATTATACCTATACTTCCTCTACAACTTAACGGATTTGAGCTCCTAAATAAAAAAAAAAAACTATATTTGTATAAGGCTAACGTTTGGCCAATTTATTTCAACTTTTTCAGAGCACTGTAAAAGACAAAATAGGAGAATGTTTCAAATTCATAAACGAGAAAAAACCAACTAATACATGAAACAATTGACTACTATAACTTTTCCAGAAACAACCACTGAGCTATATTAAGTAGCATAAAAACTTTACATGAAAAAAATAAAATGATGAATGTGTGAATGTATTCCCTAGGACCATATAAGATATTATGAGTTACGTGTATTAGATGGAATAGTTAGATATTGAAACAGTTTTTCTGATTTGAGTTAACAAATAAACAATGACCATCACAGTATACGTTGAAATTCGAATTAAATAATGTAGCTACTCAGTGCATACCAAAGTGGAACAGAAAACATAGTAAGTAAATTTGTACTATTGAAAAAGCAATGACTGCATGAACAGCTCTTTCCTATCAGGTATAGTCGGTGAGACAGATTACGTGACAGAAAGGACACGATGAAGGACCATTTTATGCACACTCACCTATCGAAGAATCCATTGTGCGTAGTAAAGTTTTTTGACCAGGTTATGTTTCTTTAGTGGATTGGAAAATATTCAATTTTGGAAGACCAGCTAGTGTTTTTTGACTTCTGAGAAATCGAGAGAGTCATCTTATAAACTTGTAATTTAATATTTACCTGGAATAGGTCGATTATATCCCGGCTCGAAGAACGTCGATGCTTGGAGCTTCCGAAGGATATATATTTGTTGAGATTTCAAGTTCAATAGAAATTGAAGTCTTTATTCCGTTCAATGTCAAAAACTAACTTTTATTATTTTTCTCTTTTTTTTGTCATGGAAATTATTTGTCAAAATTATAAAAATGCATTCACAGATAACTATTAATATTTCATCTAAACAATCAACAATTATACTATAAGGTACTAATTTGGGGCACATGTATTTTATTTCTTCAACCTACCGTCACATAAACAGCTAATTTCCTTAAGACTACCTTCCACAATACGTAGAGGCAATAAGCGAGAAGGTTTATTGCGGAACCTCATGTTTTTCGCAATGCTTCTCGCCCGCGTCACTAATGACTTCTTTGTAGCTAGTCACCAGTATTCGTATACTTTCAAGAGTGTGTGGTGAACTCGTTTCGATTTTGCGGCAATTCGTCATACTACGGGCGTGATGGACCTATTGGCCGCCACATAGTCCACCACATACTGGATATGAGGCACATGTTGTATCGCCAACACGATCTTAGGTTCCATCTTGTGACTGCGTCACTAATGCCTCCCACTGAGAGGGGTGGTACTCTCAGCTTGGGACAGGATCTGAGCGGCGTCATACACAGCATAGCCTCTTCTGAATGGACACCATTAATCTCCGTTTCTACCCGTGCCAGTTGTTGTGGCTTCAGGGGTTCAGTCCTATGAAGAGCCCTGCGGGTTCTGATGCTTTTCGTTGGTAATATTCTGGCTTCCTTCACAACCAGACTGACACGGGGCATATCCCCTTTGTAAACTGGCTAAGGAAGAGCTCTGACATAGCATCGACTCCTAAAATGAGATACATAATCCCTTAGATTTCGTGCGGAAAAAGCAGTATCCTCTGGATGAATCTAACACCACATAGAGCATGCGTTTTTGCCATGTATGCTCTCCGTTGTCCAGTTCGTCCGTCTATACAAAGCTTCCGCTGTTGTTTTGGTCGTAAAGAAAGATTTATCATTGCTATTATTAATAAGTTATTTGTACCGTCATTATGTGGGCTTTGTAGTTTTGTTGAGAACTGGTAACCATGCTTTGTTCTTTGGTTCTGATGAAAATGTTCTAGTGATTCTGTATTTCACTTACTTCTCGGAAAAGTCTTGGGTAAGATGTTATATAGTTGAGTTTCATCCAATTACACTCTGTAATTATCATTGTTAAGATTTTCTTCTGCGACAGCAGATTTCTTCGTGTTTTCAACCGAAAACTGACATTGTACCATTCAATCCATATATTAACGGAACGTTTTCTAGTATAAACGAAATAAACTGTTACGGTCTCATAAATATCTATATATTTGTCTTCAACTGATACGACTATTTGAAATGATATTATCTTCAAATTCTACCTGTATGAAACTCTCTACCTTATTTCAAAACTTTATTTCAATCAACACCTGTATATCCAGTAGCATATTAAATAAATATAAATGATTCAGAAAACTTTACATACCAGTTAGATGAACCTTAGCAAATTAAAATTGTTCTGATCTTAGTTCATGGCATCCCCCTGTAGAATAGCTAAGGCTTCACTCGGCTTGACCATATTTTACGTTGGAAGCGTTCAGAGCATATTATCGTCTGTTTCACATATTTCTGTTGATCTCTCTTCTTCATATATCTAAATCTACCCCACTTGCGGAAATAGTCCTCCAAATGTCAATAAATTATGAACAAACAAATCAATTTCAACCCCACTTTATCGTTGAATAAGTATCTCTACCCTTCGAAAAATGACTTGCTGCATCAGGAACATGGAATGCGATATACCCCAGAAGAGCTTATTAGCAGGTCTCGGTTGTCCTTCACTGATCTCAAATGGTCTTTTTTCGTGAGAGTTCATGAATAGTTTGAATCTGATACTTTTGTCTCGGCAGTCATTTTCGTACTGTGTTTACTGTATATTCTTGCGTCCCTATTATATCTTCTTTGCTTCATACAACTCTCATTATCTCTTTCCGTGTACCCATTTGAGAAGAGAGTATTTTTTAGGTATTTTATTTCTGCTTCCGCCCTAAAAATTAAAAATAAAAGGAGTTGGTACGGTTGATTCAACCAAAACAATCAATCTGGTGCTTTTCTCGTTCTTCCGAGAGCTGGAGAAGGACAAGTATTGCTTGTAAAAATATGGAAGCTACTTTGCGAATAATCATCAGGAAACCATATTCATTTTGTGAATTCAGTTTTGATTTAATTGAAATACATGTCTTCTGAATTTTTATTACAATCTTCACGTTCCTTTCCAAGTTTAGTTCTTCCTGTAACATATCATTAACGTGCTTCTCTTAATTCGAAGACTCGAATTTCTGTCCTCCAGGTTGAATCAAATGATGCAAAATCGTTGTTGGGCATATCCAAATTTTTTTATAATTGGCATTACCCTCATGTGTTCTGAACTGAATCATACCAACCATTTAGAGTTTGATCAATAATAATAATCATAATAATAGCTAATCATGTATTTGCTCAGATGCCTTGCGGTACCTGAACAAATAGTGGGATGCACTGAATAGCTAATGCCGTTCTGGAGGGCTTGCTCAACCATAACATCTGGTCAAGTCAAAGTCCAAACAAAACAGGTTCACTTCAGAAGGGGCGTATTTCAGGGAGACTCCTTCAGCTCTCTTCTCTTCTGCATCTTCCTATTGCTATTGTCCGTCGCACTACAGAAAATCCACGGATACAACTGCAGCACCCCCAGCAACCGGAAGCATAAGGTCACCCATCTGTTCTACATAGATGACCTCAAACTATATGCCTCCGGAGAAAAAGATATTCATCAGTCCTTAAGGGTGGTGCAAGATTACACGCATGCTATCGGAATGGATTTTGGGATCGACAAATGTGCCACGGTTCATCTCAAAAGAGGACGATGCGAGGGAATACAAAATGAACTGGATTGGACTGGATGTCGGAGAGACGTAGGTAGGTACCTAGGGGTGGAACGACTCCACACCGAAGAGTTAACCACTGTCAAAAACTCTCTCCGCGGCAAGTATCAGCATGAACCCGACTTCTTATGAAAACACTGGAGTTTTTTCCAACACCGAACCACTATTAGTGAGACAAATTGCATGTGGTACCTAAGTCTGAGTCGAAGTCGTTTCAGAATTAAACCACACATAATCTAGTTTTATTTCACACAGTTCATCCGCAGACGGGGACTTGTTCAATTTATGTCGAATGAAATATCGAATTTTCATAATTTGTTACACTGATTAAACGAAAATCTACAGTGTACTTGACAAGCTCACGTTCAACAAAGGGTTTTAATGAACGTTTGGGATGATATAATTGGTGAACACCTCAAAAGACCCTTTGTGTTACCTGCCAGATAAACTAGCGGAAATACCTCACATATCTTGGATAATGAATTCCAATAAGTATAGCAGGACGAGTGTTATGCCATTGAAATTTGTTTGGAAATTCACTAGATTTTTTCTTTTTGGCTACATATACATACTCATTGACGAATTCGTCTCGGACCATTTTTTCAGAGAGAACATTCAATTCGATAATATGTATTTATATTTTAGATGGAATGTGTAATAGCATCTGCACCCGTGTTCACTTCCTATAGGGCAGAATCGATCTGATTGGAGGCAGTACCATATTGCTGAATTATTTAAAATTTCCTATATACTTATTCACTTTTTTCATGATTTATTTTCTTTATAACTATCTTGTTATTTCAGTTCAAACTGAATCCCAAAAAAAGCCACATTTGACCTGCCTCATATTTTCCCAAAATGTTATGACCAGCCAAAATAGCCATTGTCTGATTTACATACCTGTTTTTAAAGAGATAATATAGTATTGAAGGCTGACTAGTACCAAAACAAAATAGTTCTCACCGGTTTAAAAATAAATTTTTGCACCTGGTGGAAACGCTTAGAGGAAAGGGTACCCTGTATTCTTTCACATTGTTGATACATCTCTGGCAGAATATATTCGAACTTCGTTCGAAATATTGCAACATATAGAAAGTTCTGACCAAAATAATTATTTCCGAGGAAATCCATAAATATTCTGGAAAATGCTAAATACGAAGCTGATTAGGCACTTTGACTATCGAATGGTTCGTTCCATTGGATTACGTTTCGCACCAGTGCAAAAAATATTCACTTTTCATACTGCTGTTTCAAACTGACCTTTTTCACGTTGAAATGGAAACTGCAAAATAGGGCATTTAAGTTCTGTGTACTGTTTTGATTTCGTTGATGTTTGATTTGGCAATTGTCTATAAATGCTCGCCCTCTCAACTTATAATATTATCTCAGATTTTTCTGATTGCTCTTATATGGATGTGAGCGACGCATGAATTAACATGAACGCAAATAACTCCTGCGCCTTTACAGTTTCAAATTATCACTGAGTTCGTCCATTAGCGGTAATCTGGGGCTTCCCACTATGAAAGGGTGAACTTGAATTTTTTCTTGTTTGTTAGTTCATCGAGTCAAGATAATGTTGCTAGGGAGTGAAAAATGAAAACTGTAAAGAAGGATCGATATAAAAATAATTTTCTTTGGGAAAAAATGCATTATCCCAACTATGGAATCAGTGGAGGACTACCTCATGATTTATAGTATTTCTCTCTATCCAAACAGTTAACTAGCCTAAATATTCAAAGGTCCAGTGCGTCAATTTTTTTCGATGATTTGTATTTACAAAATCTCGTTGATTTGGCGTTGACATAAAAAAAAAATCGATTGATAAATTTAAGTGGCCGTTAGTACAAGAGAAGTTTGAGCAAGTAAAAAAAATTATAAGAACGAGTAGAATTTGGAAAAAATAATCGTTTCCACAAATTTGAATGGTGGTATGCAAATAAGTTTTTTCTACGCCCATGTCTGTAAACGTCAAAAATCGCACTGTCAACATTCCTTGTAAATGACATTTAACAATAACATGCACGTAATGATATCTCATAACATACACATGCGTTTTGACAAGAAAACTTCTTGGATTAATTAAATTACAATCAAATTTTTATTTACTTAATACTTTATTTGGTCTATTTACACAAATTTAGTCAATTAAAACAAAAACTTTTAGCATTAGCGAGTTATATTTAGGATTGAAAGAGTGATGCCCCTAAATGTAGGCAGCACGTTATGCAATTTCTTTAAAAATAGGACACGTTTTCTTAAGTAGCATGCTATGAAAATAAATGTCATGTCATTTATATTGTCAATTTCTTGAACAAAATATAATTGTATCTGTGGTGTTCACTATGTTGTTAAATAAAACACTTTTTTCTCCAAATGACATTAAAAGCGGCCTTTTAATGACACTTGGCAGGCTTAGAAGTTGTACTTTTAACGCCTCGGCAGAAAAAGTCCACTTTTACTGCCTAGGCAGAAAATGTTCGTTGCTAGGCAACCTTCCAAGTAATTCCAAGTAATAATTTATATCAAACTGGTTATTAAATTTGACATTGACAAAGTAAACAGTAAAAAAACAACTTCAACAAAGGTCATCAGCGGTAAACATAGTAACGCAGGGCCCAGTTACCTTTGATGAAATAATTTAGTTATTTGGATATTGATAATGAAACGCAATTTAAATATGAAAAAGTCAATTTTGCGTGGAATTGGAACAAATTTGAAGAAAAAATTATATGTTTCACACGGCAGAAAAGCAGATTTAATGCCTTGGATGGTTTCGTAGCCTCGCTACGCTCGGCTATGAAACACCAGCCGCGGCATTAAATCTTGTCCTTTTATGCCTAGTAAAACAAATAACTATTATATCTCTTAACACTTGTATATCCTCAACAGTCTATAATATGTATGCACTCGTCCACTGACTGTCTCTGAATGTCCTCACAATGATTTTATTCATGCCATGCACGTCATTCGGTTACATATATCTGACTTATCATATACTGAATCATCATGACAATAATTCTTCGCCAAATTCGATACATCACAGTATCCGAACATTTTCTCAACTTTATCTACGAATATGTCTGATAGTAGTGAAAGTGATGAAATTATGAGCACTCCACCGGAGATTTTAGAAAATGAATGGGCGTAGAAAAAGTATAGTACGTTACACGAGTTGTAAGCCCATTACGCACTCGTGAAATGTATGCACTCGCCGCTGCGCGGCTTCGTGCATAAACTTTTTCATTTCGTGCGTAATGGGTTACTTACAACTCTTGTTACGTAATATACTATTACAGCACACATAAACCTATATCAATTTTTTGTTCTTGTTGTTTGCAACCAGCCATTTACTGTCGGCCAATCTTTGATTATCCCCTTGCATTGTTTTTGAAACTACTGGATTATATTCAGTCCTCCCGGTCTCTTGTCTATTTCAGGATGGATTATCTCACAGTTTGATGTTTCTCCACTTCTCCCGGCTAATTTATAGGCAGCATAGTGGTAAAATTTTCTTTGGAGCCCTGCAGGCTTTTCCTCATTCCAAGATAATGCAATTTCGAAAATTTCTCGTTTAGTGAGTGCTTTAATTAGAACTTGCCTTTTTTTTCTGAAATTGCTTGTAAAATTTCACGTTTCGTGTCACGGGCGTTTCTTGCTTTCCTGAATTTTGTAATATTGAATGGATTGAAATCCCGTTTATAATTACCAAAGTACTTCTCTTGTAACATTTTTGCTGTAGTGTTCAAAATCGTCTTAATTGCACTTTGTAGTTTTCATCATTATTCCTTTCCATATTGAATGCCCAATCACATAAAATACAAGCTGACTCTCCACAGGACGTTTCTTTTCACTACTGAGTATTTTTTCTCATCGTGAATTGCTGTCAAATTGATGGTGGAATTCACAGTAGTCCGTGGCACATTGTTGCCAATTTCTTCCTCTATTGCGCTATGTTTATGCAAAATTCATTCAGATATCACCAACACGCCTCAGGATATGAACAAAATCGAGTACACCAACGATTCAGTGTTAACAGAACTGACATTTTACATATCGTTTGCCTAGTTCTAATATGGTGTAACCCACAAAAAGTTAATTTTACAGTAGAGGAAGAAAAATATTTATTTTGAATGCGATTTATATTTTAAGGTTTTGGCTGTCAAAGCATCATGTATGGGGTTAATTATAATTGTTTCATATGAATTCCAACAAATAAAATCAAAATGATCTAAGTCGTTTGTTGTATACAACCAATGGTCATTTCAGAGTAATGTTGGATACGACTTTTTGTGCTCAAAAGGATAAATACGTCTCATTCACTTGGGAAAGTATTCAAGATAAGACTAATTGTATTGTGAAAAATAGGAGATACAGTATTATACAGGAGCGATATTATTATTTTAACACAAAAATAAAAAATATAAGAAATAGAAGACAAAAGTATCATTTTAGGAATTATTACGATGAAAAGTAATGATGATAGACATTAGACATTAGTTATAATAATTACTTCAAACTTTTGAAAATCTTTATTTGTTGTTTACTTCTTTTTTCTCCTCAAATTTGTGCATTCCTCTGGTTTCCTGAAAAATATCGACAGCTTGTTGATAACTACATAACCACGTCTACCTCACTTTCCGCTTTTCATTGTTTTTCTTACGTTTGATTTTTTTTTGTATAAGAATTTTCGCGTTTAGGCTACGTAGCCTGTTCCATCCTAGCATTGACTGCTTCCGCATATTTAAAGTTAGCCTAAAAATGCATAGGTATCATTAAATCAAAAATACCTCTTTAAGAAACATTTTTCCTGTACCTTTTGAAAGTGTTGCGTTCCACTTTGGGTATTTCTCACTCTCTTTATCTTTTTCTTCATATTACAGTGCATTATAGAAAAAAATGTACATCTTTCTTCAATACACTTTTGAACACCTGCAAGTGAGTCCATTTAACTTTTTTAATCTTGAGTCTTTCTTTTTTGCCGTTAAGGTATCAGCTTGTAACGATCTGTGAATATACTGTGGGATACGTCGTATTGGAACTAAAAATATCAGCCGACTCTGATACGACATGTTAGAACAGGTCGACAAAATAAAGTATTATTAGGATATTTCTTACGACATATTATCAGATGGTCGGAAATGGCGCAATTTGACGTATTTTGTGGGTTACGTTTTATTAGAACTAGGAAATAGATATTTTTAAATACTTTTATCCCGTACAAAATAAGCTAACGGATGCACCAACAGCTCTTTCAACATTAGTTCTTAAATGAGTGATCGAAATTAAATTCTGCTATAATGTAGATGATCGGATCGCTGCGAATTTAATAATAATTGTGTAAACATTTAGCGATAAACTCATTTATTATACTCAGCTCTGTTCACAGCTTCCGTGATGAACATTTTCCCGGCTCGTCTTAAATCGATTATCATCATCACATGAAGCTCGTCAGTGGATGGAGTATTCATGATGTAGTGATAAACGCATGTTTGATGGCAATTAATTACAGTTTTCCTTTCACATACTTGCAGTTGACTGATTTATATGTAGATCGAGCGGATTTTGCATTTGGGTAATTTCCCTTGCATCTAATTACAGTGGTATACTCGCTATACTTGCGTTGGTATTGTGAACGATTCGTGTTTGAAATTGATGTGACAGAGTCGTTTTTTAATTTACCGTATAATCATGAGGCATCTGATGAATGTGACATTTGAAAGAGCACTGCTGTTTATTTCTGGTTAGGATATGGCGGTTCAAAAGGAAAATTCTATATGAAAATGTAGATTTGGTTCATATTTCCATTTTGCAAATGCCCCAGGTTGAGGTAGTTCCGATGATTTGGAAACCTGTTTCCCATGCAGTATTAGTCTAAAATGTGACTCCAGACGCACTGCCATTTCCATGTTCAGCATGTAAAAATGCATGATAAGTATTTTTATACCTATTCAAATGTAGATTGACCTATCAATCGATTGTTTTCTCCTTCCTGATCGTTAATTAACTACCTATTGTGCTTGGTCTATTTCATTTTGTTCAACTCTTCTGGTATGTTGTTCCTGCAATACAATATTTTGTATGATTGGCACAATATTTATCAGCATTGGTATCGGCATTGATAATTTCATTTCCTTTTGATATTTTTTCAGAAAAATTGCAATTTTTTGTTTAATTTACGTGTCTCTTGCGCATGTAATAACGATCAATTCAATTGTTCCTTTTCCCAATACATATTAATGAATAACGATTTTCTCTGACAGTCGCTTGTTCACATTAAAGTAAGTTCTAATAATTTCCTACCCTTGTAATACATCGTTTGTTTCTTTCGATAAAGGTACTAAAACCCGATTCCAAGGGTATGCGTTTGAGCTTGGCATATTTGTTTTTCCGGAAATAATAATTCGAACCGTGTCCCCAATTTCCTTCCAGACACCCGTACTGCAATGGTTTGTATTACGGTAACCGAATAAGAAGGTGTTCAATAGTTCATTCAAATCAATATTTGTTTTTAGTCAGTCAAGGCATTTTAATGGCATTATCACGGTAGTAACCTCTTTCTCCGTAGCACCATTCGAAATTAGATGAAAGGAGGACCATTAACATCATTACATTATGTGATAATGATGATGATGATGATAATAACTGAAAGTCTTGAAAAGTTAATGTACGGGCATTATCAGTTATATTACTAATGTACGGGGCACGAATTCAGCAAACAACTATATCAATACTTCTATTATAATTCTCTTATTGAATTCATTTCGAAAACTTCCATCAATTTTAAGAGGGAATCTAGAGTAATAAAGAACTGTTTATTCAAAAAACTATAAACGTAATCTCGACCAAACTTCCGTTAGATATGGCACTGGATTCAGAACTGGTGGTCAGGTAACTTTTTATTAGTTTCATGAACCTTGCAGTTTTTCATTAATGTTACGATCTAAGCCAAGTATTCAAGAATAGGTTAAGCATTGATCTAAATTTTTCCTTTTCTTATGTATATCGAATGGAGGGAAAATGGTTGTGAATGTTTCTGCACTTTTGAAGGCCAACCAGACTGATAATTGGTCATTAATGTTCAACTCTTTGCGTTCTAACTGTTCGATACTTCGAATGATGTTAACTTGAAACCGGTATCTGACAGAATATCGGCTCTAATTGCATAACTGCATAAAAACTACTAGTAATTTTTCACATAAGCGTATTATCTAAAAATTAAACGAGTTAATTTTTATGTTTTGGCGAAGAAAGGATACACTGGATCAAGAATCATCAAATCAAATCGTTTATTTAACTACGTTATACAAAATACAAACATTTGTAGCAGGTCAGAGGTGAGATCAGATTCTCAATTTAAAATGAATACATAGTAAAACAAAAAAAACAAAAAAAGCATGACAAAGCACATGAAAATTAAAATATATACGTAAAAGCAATAACACTTCATTAAAACACTACTGTTCGTTAAAAACTGCGTGAAAACCCTATGCTTATAGTGAATCGATCATTCGTCCAAATTAGACATATCAAAGTCCAAGTATTCGTCCACCGAGTAATAGTTAAAACTTTCAAAATAACTTTTCACCTTTCTTTTAAAAGAGATAAAATCAAGATTTTTCCAACCAATTGGTATTTTGTTAAATAGATGCAAGTTCAGAGAATCACGTTCTGAGATTGCCAGATTGAATCTTGGAGGTCTCAAGTGGTCAGCATCTCTAGTCGAGTAATTATGATACTAATGATTTTTATCAATTTAATTTTTTCTTTTGTGTATCTCTAGTAAATTTTGATAAAAATAAACGGAGGGGAGACACATCATCCTAAATCTTTTGAAATTTTCCCGGCATGGAGAGAAGCGTTCGAATAGCTGGTAATTTTAATAAGCTGCTTCTCACCAACTCTTATATTTGCTGTAGAGTTCCCTGCATATCTTACAAGAAATAAAAATTTCAATTTACCAAATTATTCATTTAACAGAACACGAAGAGGACCCCTCACTAAGGAATTAAGATCTATAGGTAATCACCTACCCCACAGTTTGAATTTGTACTCCAACAAGAAATATAAGTTGGAAATCAAGGAATTATTACTCCACCATGTTTTTTACAATGTTGAAGAATATTTCGCAACTGTGCTTTAGTGGCGGCTGTTGAAATATTCTTCTCAAGATTACTTTCATATATTTTATTTTTGGGTTAAAATTAGAGTTAATATTTGTTAAATCTCTATTTGAAGTTTCTCTCAATTTCCGATGCTGTAACGGCTTTAGGTATATTCCTTTAGAGTTTAGAATCACTATGTAACATAGTATACAGAACTCACTGTATGGAAAATGTATCTACTTGGGAAATAAGAAGTACAGTAAGTATCATGTGAAAACACATCTGTAAACTTCAGAGCAATCCGTAATGATTTATATGATTTTTTGTTCACCAACCTTCCTTGAAATATACACTTCTATGTGTGACTTTGTCAAACGATTTCTTGATATCCAATATCAATGGTTGATGGTACTGATCGTGGTTCCACTCTGAATATTCCTAATGGAGGAGGTTCGACATTTTCTCACAGTAGTCTATCTATTTGCTTATGTTATAACGCGATCTCCTCCTATCCAACGAAAATATAACTTCATTGCAAAGGTAGTTCACGATTGGTGGAAGGTTCGAAGGCTAATATGAGTTTATGGTGTCTTTATTGATTTTCCGACAAACTAACTTGATTGCAATCATTCGGGCTATTTGGATGTAAATTCTATGATTGACATTGTGAATACATCTATGGAACGAAAATATTATACTATACACATGCAGAAACTGACCTACATATGGACATTCATCGGGACGGTATCATTTACAGAGTCATTGAAATGTGATTGGAGCAATTTGATCAAAGATAATGTTAGTGACGGGTTTTGCAAAATCAACCCGTAACAACTTCTAACGATTTTCGTCTCAAATTAAATTAACATCAAATAATTATAACGACAAAACCAACATTCTTTAGCGGCCCGAGTCAGAAAACTTATTTCAAAGGTCTGGGCCGGAAAAAAATATTCTGAAAGCACTTAGTGGCTTGTAGAGTTCTGCAGACGTGGGGAATCTTCCGCGACGACACTTGGCAACGTATAGCCGGGATAGCGTGCACGATATCGGAAGGATGAGCCAACGTTGTTCATGAGAGCCTGACAGTTAGGGCAAACCGAACATCCATCACTGCCGCAGATTTACAACTAATTTGGTGCACAACGTTAGCGACATGCAAAATTAACTGACTATTGTCCGTTTAGGATATATATATTACGTCTGTTTCGCGGAAACGAGCACTGCCAGTTTACCTCCTTCAAAGTTGGAGGGGAATAAATACAGAGTGAGTTGGATATAGGTCGTCTGAATGAATTGAATATTTTTTTGAACAGCGACTACAGAAAAAAAGTTTAGTGATGCAGGAAATAATCATGGAATATGATTTTTTATCAAGTAACACGGTATCAACCATGTTCATTGAGATTCGCACGCAGAACAAAATTTTATATTCAGAAAACAACATAGGAACTACCTAAGTGTAATGGTGAGCGAATATTATATGAATATGGTTCAAAAACTTGGTCTGTACTTGAAAACAGTAATCCATATCATTATGAAAACAATACTTTCTCGGCTGGATCCATGCCTATCAAAACATAAGTAGTAAACTGAAAATAAAAGAGGTGTTCTCGATTTTTTTTCCAAGGAATCTTGTTGCTGAAGCATGTTATTGAATCCCAACTCCGGAGTTTACGCCAATCACTATCACGTTAGATGAATATTTCAAAGTTGCTGGGTTGGAAATGATTAATCAATCGCAAGGATGTTTGTTGCTGTGTCAGTGTATTGGGCGGAGAAAATTATTTGATTACCTGGACACTATTTCCCGTCATATTCTGGGATAGGGCGACTTGAAAAATGCAACTAGGGAAGTCAGAACACACATTTTGATGGTTTTAGATGAATACCTGATGAATATAATCTTTCAAATGAACCTATTAGATATAATTAATTTATTTTGTCTTTGCTGACTACTGATATGTCACCAGTGTGAACCAAAACGGAATCCAGGCCTATAACTACCTCATTCATAAAACGGTGAAATGTTGACGCTGAATTTTGGAATCCAAAAGGCATACTTGACAATTCAGAACGACCAAAAGGTTTGTATGGGATTTTTGGAATGTCTTGTTGAATTGGAATTCGATGATAATCGTGAACTTGATGAGTTCAAAAAAAAAAACGCAATTTTGACTTCGTCCTTCGTCCTTCGTTCATCGTCGTGGAATTCTATTGTAGAATTGATAAATACATAAAAAATGTACCAAGTAACTTCGAAGGGATGGATCATTTCTAGTGATATGAGTGTATTTACTTATCCTCTCTTTTTCTGAATGAATTTCATTTCAAAAAAATTCGAACATGTCTCTCTCAATTCTCATGCTTATTACTGTACTACCGTAATTTTCAATGTGTAACTCTGAAATTTGTAGAATCGTGAAATGTGATTTTGATTATATGAACTGTTGGGGGCGTTTTCCATCCAGCTTGTGATGAATTGTTTGTTTTTTCAATTTCCAATTCTTAGATAATTTTTGACTGTATCTGGACCTATATGTCCAGTGGCCTTCTCGTTGTCCATTTTGTTCAAGTGAATACTAGTCCAGATATGATCTAACGTACGACAAAATTTCCCAGTTCGGTATGTCCAAGCCAAGTTAGTCAATTTTGAAGGGTTTACTCCGACTAAAATACTGAAGCCTGCCACATACACGAACGCAAGTCGGACAACTCGTATGGCTTGTCAACCAAACTTTGATGGAAAGAATATTGCTTGATTGCGTCTCTAACATGTCCCAACTCACTAAGTGACTTACAGAACAGGTTGAGTTTATATAAACTAGGCCAATACGTGAACTTTTATGTACATACAGATCCATAAGAGACTGGGCGCGATCGTTTTTTTCAACTCCAACACAAGCCAAGTTTGCTGATTTGCGTATGTAGCAGGTTAACATTATGATGCTGATGATGGAGACATAAATACCAAATAAGATCAGTATAATCGTCACTGATAAACTTGGGTTCAATTACAATAATTTAGCTATAGCTCCCAAGCATGCAACATTATATCGGCAGTACCTTAATCTACGCAGTGAGTTCGAAAAATAATTATTTGCTAGTAATATAGAAACCGAAACAATTGAATCTTCGAAATAACTGAATGAGTAATGGTCTGGGTTTTCTTCATTCTCGCCTTTAATGCGCTAGACTTTATGTATACAAATTCATGTGAGCTTCAATTCAATTATATCTTTTCCAATGTATTTTCTTCTTTTTATTTTTATTCTCTAAACTCCTACAACCGTTTCTGTCCCATATGTCAAAATTGGAAGTTATACAGGGTAAGCCACCAAAAACGAAACAGATCGAATATCTTCAAAACACATGTTTTTTGAAGAAAATGCACAAAAACGTCGATTTTTAATCCAAGGGGGACATCTTCCTATCATAACTCCAACTGGCATACCTCTCCCCCCACCCTTTGGTCACTATCACCCAAATAATTTGAATAGTGAAAGTAGTAAGTGTGACACATCATTTAAAAGGTAATTTCATGAGGAATTCAGCCATGTCAATTTTCGCTACCCAACTTTCTATTTTGGCGCCCTCTTGCGGAAAAAACACCTGATCTGTATTCCAAATTATGATACTTTATTTGCAAGCTGATTTGACATAAATTTGGTGAAAATGCATTAGAGAATTTTTCTAGGGAAAAATCAAAATGGCGGATCCAAAATGGCGAAAAAGATTTAAAATTATGGTCCGATTTGATTCAAACTTGATAAGTGGTGGTTTTCAGGGTAGGAAACTATAAATTGTTTATCAATGCAAAAAAACAAGATGGTGGCTCCAAGATGGCGGACGAAATTTGTAATTATGGTCCTATTCGAATCAAAATTAGTGTGTGGGGATTTTCAGGGTCAGGAGTTATGATTTTTTTGTTTATACAAAAAACAAGATGGTGGGTGAAACGGACCATAATTACAAACTTCGTCCGCCATCTTGGAGCCACAATCTTCTTTTTTTGCATTGACAAACAATTCATAATTTCCGACCCTGAAAATCACCACTTATCAAGTTTGAATCAAATCGGACCATACTTTTAAATCTTGTCCACCATTTTGGAGCCGCCATTTTGTTTTTTCCTTAGAAAATTTCCATAATGCATTGTTACCGAATTTATGTCAGATTAGCTTGCAAATGAAGTATCATAATTTAGAATACGGATCAGTTGTTTTTCCGCAAGAGGGCGCCAAAATAGAAAGTTGGGTAGCGAAAATTGACATGGCTAAATCCCTTATGAAATTACCTTTTCAATTATGTGTCACACTTACTACTTTCCTTATTCAATTTGTTTGGGTGGGGGAAGAGGTATGACAGCTGATGTTATGATAGGAAGATATCCCCCTTGGATTAAAAATCGACGTGTTTTTGCATTTTCTTGACAATACATGTGTTTTGAAGATAATCGATCTGTTTCGTTTTCGGTGCCCCACCCTGTATATAGTTTCATATGTCAATATTTTTTTGTATTTTTTTCCTTCAAGTGCGTGGAGGCTTCCATAGACCATAATCTTTTCTAAATTTTATCACGATTTATGCTCTTCCGAAACTTTATCAATCAATTTGAAAATAATACCAATTCACGTCGTGTATCTTGTGGTTCACAAGAATATCGTTGGAAACAATCAAATCATTTTCTTCTACAAAGATGAAAGCTCGAAGTAATGAAACGGTAATGAAAATTGCACCACGATTAATCTAGGGATTTTCATTGATTTATCTGTCACATTGTATTCCTGTTTCGAATCGAACACAAATAACAAAAACTTTCTCCGATAGAGTAATTGTCTGAACTTTTACCTGTGAATGTGCAACAAAGTTTGAAACAATTCGTTGGAATTAGGACAGTAACTGCTGTTAAATTCCAATTCGTTGGAAACTGGTTCTATGAGAGAAATGATTGCATTTTCTTTCATTGTTTTTGAATTATCGAAAGGCTTTTGATACTGATTTACAGTTTTGTATAATAAGCGAACCTCAGGAACTAAATGAGTTATTGGGAATGTTAACCATGTTCATGGAAAATCTTGAGGAGGAAGGCTCCCAAATTGCTGAAGAAATTCTGAATTTTTTTTTTTTCATTAAACAATCCGAAGCTATTTTGGTAACTATAATTGGATAGAGAATCAAAAGATAGAGAGCTTGTTCACAAACTCCCTTGCAATTTTTTTCTCAAAGATTGTTTGATATTATTTCATCATCTTCTAATACAATTCACCTACTGATTGTATTTGTGTTGTATAAACAAATAAAAATCAGTTGAGCCCATATTATATCATTCAAAAGGAAAGAGAAAGCTTAGTTTTCTAAGGCTTACAACGGACCATTTTTTCGTTCAACTTTTTAACGAAAAAGCATTAATTGATATAATTTAGGTCATCGCAGATCGTTATACAGTCACCCCTCATATACCACATTTGTCAGATATTTTGCTTTACACAGTGCGTTGCAATTTGCGTAGCCCCACCTCCGTATTTTTGTGGATTTTGAAATATTGATTTTTTGATCCAATGAATTAACGGACTATTGCTCATAGTCTACATAGTACAGGAATACGATCCCATTGACATTATTGTTCTCTCTGAATGCTGGAACCTGGATGCAGTAAGCGACTCTCAGCACAGCACATTATAATGAGTCCAAGTTTAATCAAAACGATGGCCTCATAATATACGCCAAGAACTCCCTGCCAGTTATTGCAAATATATTTCCATTAACAGAAACTAAAATACTAAGAATCACATTTGAGATTTTCAATATAACTTTTGGAATAACTGCCTCGTATCGACCTCCCTCCACTAATGTTTGGACATATATGGAGGAATTTTCTGATTATCTATCAAATGTAAAACGGGTTGATATGGAAATATTTTTGGGGTAACCTTCTTGACATTGCCTCTAATGAAGTCAATCAGTATATGGGTATCCTAACAGAAAGATATCCTACATAAATGAACCAACACGTGTTACACAGGAATCAAAAACTATAATTGACCATATATTCGCTAAAAAATAGAAGACATCTGAAAAAATATCAATATTGTCCTCGATTATCGGAACAAACATGACAGACCATTTTACAACATCCCTCGTAATGTCAATAGATGAAAAATCAAATAATAATGATGCGAAGAAAGCAAAAAGCTGAATCATTACCATACAGAAGTAAATAATGAAAAAATGAACATTCTAATGTAGAATGAAAATTGGATCGAAGTCCTGAACTGTGACGAAACACAAGCTGATTATAATAATTTCATAACAAAACTAAAACAACATATTAATAACTGTACTACACACCATAAAAAACCTGCCAACATTTCTTGTAAAATCACTCAGGGATTGATCAAATCTATTAAGCATAGATATAA